>CM064895.1:29803047-30123047 GCA_030347415.2 Decapterus maruadsi | reverse complement strand
CGCCCTCGCTGCTTCATCTTTAATAGACACACACAGAAAGTCTGGCACTACAGCGCCGAGCCTTCTCTCCTGATTAAATGGCTGCAGCGTAATGAAGCAGAGGAGAGACGGCGGCGGCCGACAGACACCCTGACCCTTTCTACCTGCTGCATTTCATCACGCGGCCCGGGGGGTTTTCTGCTTTTTTAAACCCCCCCCTCACCCCCCCTCATGCAGAGCAGACAGGAGGCGAGCCAGGTCTGCTGTGGCTGGAAGTCTGAAGGAGGAGGAGGAGGAGGAGGAGGAGGAGGAGGAGCAGCAAACACACTGCGGTTGTGGCACAACAGCTGAGTGTTGGGCAATACCTCCAGAAGACGGAAAGAAAGACGAAGAGAGCAGCTGCTGAGTGTTAAGACGCTCCCCAGTGAGGAGGGAGGAGGAGGAGGAGGAGGAGGAGGAGGAGGAGGAGGAGGAAGGGAAGTGAGGGGCAGGGTTGTTGGTAGCTGGGAAGAAGAACAGGAGGAGGAGGAGGAAGGAGGTGGAGGTGGAGAGGTTCCTCTTTTCTTTCCTTGCTCAGTGAGAGGATCTGTGTCAGAGCGACGAGCAGCAGCAGCACGGAGTTCCTTTTTTTTTTACTTTTGTGTTTCTCTTTCTTGGATTTTTTTTGTTTTTATTTTCGTGTTGCCGTGGTTTTTATGTTTGTTGCGAGCGGTGGAGCAGCAGCAGCGGCGGCGGCGGTGCCAGCTGTGCGGTGCGTTCAGTGTGCAGCATGGAAACCAAGTCGCTGTTCAGCCTGCACAGAGCCCTCGCTCAGCCCGTCAAGATGTGCATGTTCGATTTCCCCGTCACCATCCTGGACGACCTGGTGAGCGTCTGTGTGTGTGCACTTAAATTGTTTATATATTGGCCTGTGTAGTGTGTGTGTGTGTGTGTGTGTGTGTGTGTGTATGTGTGCATGCATTAAACTATAATTGTGTGTGTGTGTGAATGTGTGTCTGTGCTCTCATGAGTGACACACTTTGCACTGCAGTGTACATTTAAGTATTTATTGTGTGTGTGTGTGTGGTTGCTGTACTACACTGAAAACGCATTAAATAATTGTGTGTCATTGTGCAACACCAAATGTTGCTCACATTTCATTTTGTACCAAGTGAAGACCTCAATACATGTGTGTGTGTCTGCAGCTGTGAATGTGCACGTGTTGACACTCATTTTTATAGTTTCACATGGGGGTGGGCATCGCCAAGGACCTCACGATACGATACGATACGATACGATACGCATCACGATACGTGAGTCACGATACGATACGGTATTGCGATATCCAAATTTTGCGATACATTGTGATATTCTACATCACTGAAATATGTAAAAGGTATTATGCATCTTAAAATCCAAGTTACATGTACGTCTGAAACACGATTTATTATTTGAAAAAATATCGATATTGGGGGGCGTCGAGTGGAGCAGGAGGTTAAGCAGGCGTCCCGTGTAGAGGCTACAGTCCTCAACCCCCCTCTCTCTGTCTCTCTCAACTATACGATCAATAAAGGCATCAAAAGCCAAAACAAAAAAAAAGAAATCGATTTTCAAAATTTGAATATCGTTATCGTATCGCGATATAAAGTATCGCGATACGATAACGATATATTGCCACATCGGTATTTTTGCCCACCCCTAGTTTCACACCTCAATTCAATTCCTTGTATTTGATGAAGAGGGTACACTGTACATAGATAAAATTTTAAAATTCAACAGGCTAATTTCCATTGACAGTCCCCTTATACTGGAATAGAAACAAGCAGGTTAAAGAAAACACAAGTATAAGTACTACAGTATTTGTTAACATGGGGCAGGAACCCCCCTTTTCTTATGTAAAGAAAAAACAAAGAAAGTAATACAATCACATTCACATTACAACACATTTACAGCACATTACACCTCCGACCAATTAGCAGCCAATTAAGAGGCGAGGAGAGCGGTCACATGACTCTGTAGTAGCACCTGCAGGTGACGACTTCTTCTTCTTCTTCTTCTTCTTCACCTCGTTGCACATTTTGGTGTGTGAATTAAAACACAGCCTTCGTTCAGCTGTGTGTGTGTTTGTTTTTGTGCAACTGAACCCATTGCACCCTGGCAACCGTCGCCGTGCAGAGGAGACTGTGTGTGTGTGTGTGTGTGTGTGCCCTCTGATATTTGGGCGTGTTTGGTCGTGCCTGTCACAATCCCCCCCCGGACGCCTGACGAGCGTTTCCTGTTGGCCTGACAGTGAAAACAAAACGACAGTGCGACACATCATCATCTCTGCTGCTGCTGCTGATGATGAGAAACCAGTGGTTTTTATTCTCTTGCACGGCGTCGTATTCGTCCTCTTCATGTATTTGTACTTCCACTTCATCACTGATCACTTCTTCTTCTCTGAAATGACTTTGAAAAGAAACAAAACACTCTCCTCACAGATGAAACAGGGGAGAAACACCAGTTTTCTCATAAATAATCAATCAAAAGTCTCAGTCTAGTAAAAGCCTAAGTGAGTTTAAAATAAAGTTTAAACAACAGATGTTTGATTTGTACAGGAGGGAAGATGGGGGTGGTTAAATTAAATTAAATTAAATTAAATTAAATTAAATTAAATAAATAAAGGACAAATGTAGGACTGTTGAGGGAGTTTGCGATGCTTGTTTGTTTGCTTGCTTGTTTTTTATACTTATACTTTTTATACCTTTATTTGTATGCATATATTTTTTGTTCTATGTCTTTAATGTTAAAAGTCTGTGGTGCCTTCAGGTGCACTCAAATTGATGGGAAAAAGTGACGCCGTTCTTCAGAAATGCTCGTGAAGGCAGCGACACTGTACGAAATGTCCTCCAGCAATAATATTTAATTAGAGCTGATACTCAGATGTAGTGTCTGCTGTTACTACACACACACACACACACACACACACAGACACACACACACACACACACACACACAGACACACACTGGGCCTGTGCCTTTAACACCTGATTGTGTTTCATGTGGCCTGAATTCTTCTGTGAGGTCAAACGAAGACGCTCACTTTCTCTCTCTCCCCCCGTGGTCAGTCTGTTGTTGTTGTTGTTTTTGTCATGTTGTTGTTGTTATGTTGCGTTGTCATGGTTACAGTACACTGTGTGGTGTGACTGTAGAGGAGTGAAGTCTTGTCCGTGAAAGCAACAACAACAACGACTGCAGATGAAATCATAGTGAAGTCATCTGGGCCGTCTCAGGCTGCACATGTTCAACACACACACACACACACACACTCAGCCTGCGGGTGTGTGTTTACCAGACCGGGATGGAGAAGGGGGAGGGGTGGTGCTGCATGGTGCATTGTGGGAAATGTAGTACCCTGGCCTTTTTTTCAGCGATGGATGTGAAGGTTTAAAAAAAAAAACCTATAAAAGCCTATAGAGGCGTTTCCAGTGTTGGAGCTGCAGTAAACCTCCTGACCCTCGGGGGGCGCTAGGCTCCGAAACACGAGAACTGGAAATGACAGCACGGAGAAACCGTAGAGATTAAAAAACATTAGCTTGTTGTTTGTTTTGAGAAGACGTTTGAGGAAAACAAAGCTTGGTCGCAGAACGGCTATCTCTGGTTTGTCTCTGCGCCTCCCACACGCCGCGCTGACTCGCTACAGGGCGCTGCCGCCGCCAATCCACTGCAGACCAGGACCCGCCGGGCTCTCGCAACAACATGCAACAGTTTGATCATCGCACAGTTGTTATGCAGTGTCTCTGTTCTCTTTACTGCTCTTGTTGTTGTTGTTTCCAGCGGTAGAGACGCTCTCTTTTTGTTGTTCATCATACTTTTATTTTTTTTTTTACTACTGCTGCTCTCATGGGTCTTTTAATGACTTATTCTCTCTTAGATACTTTTTTGTAATAACGCTGGGTTTTTAAAATGGTGCTTATTTCAGGGCTTTCACATCCCGCTTTAGTCTGGCCAATCAGCACAGAGTAAAGGGACTGGTTTCGGCCGTGCAGTGGGAACGCGCCTTATGATAAGTTAATAACTGGGTTTCTGCTGATCTAAGTCACATGTGAAAACTCACCAGATAATTAGTCAATTAATTCATCAGTCTGGTCATTAGGTCTTCGTGACCGTCAGTGCTTTTGCAGACCTTTAAGTTTAGTTTCAAATCTATTTGATTGAATAATAAAGGAATAAAATTCTCTCCATATGCATCCTGACCTCTGACCTCTGACCTCTGACCTCCAGCCAGCATCAGAGTGCAGGGACGCTGATAACAAGTGAAACCGCGGCTCGGCTGTGAAGGAAGCGGAGGACGTCGTCTGCAGACGGAGTGATAACGAGACGCCGAGGCGCTTTTTTTAACAACCACAACAACGAGCGTCATGAGTTTCAGTTTTTTTAATTATTAAAGCTAATGATCGACAATTAGCTCCGATGGAAGCAGCAGTTTTTTGTTAGTTTGTTTTTAATTTCACACACAATTTGTTGCATGATCACACTCCTGCTGTTTGTTTCTTAATAAGAGCATCGATATGCAGAGTTGATCCTCGGGCCGTCGAACATGTTTCTCTGGCTCTGAGCTCCCACTTGGTTCAGCGAGCCTGCAGACAGGAGCAAAGGTTCAGCAGCATCTGAAGGTCTGTGCACAGGTGGGTGGGAGGAGGTGACGAGGGAGCAGGTCTGCAGGGCGACGGGGAGGCGAGGAGGCGATGTGGGGATGTGGGGGTGGGGCATCAGTCGTGATCGTGGCAAACAAACACCGTAAACGCTGCAAATCAGGCAGGTTTCCAGGATGAGAAGTAGTCGAATCATTCAAAAAGGAAAAAAGGAACAAATCAAAAACAATCCATCACTTTTAAAATGCCACGGCGGTGAAGAGGAGGAGGAAGAGGAGGAGGTGGTGCACCCAACCTGAATGTGAAGCTTCTTCTTGGTTCCCATAATGCAACAGAGACTTGACGTCTGTGTAACCTTCGTAAAACATAAAAAAATAACTGATGCAGACAATTAAAGGTCCAGTTTGTAATAATTATCAAGGTTTATTGGTAAAATCTGAAAATAGGCTGGTACCCGTGAATATATTTGTCTAATTCTTCTTTTATATTTACATGTAACAAGAAGGTCTTGCTTTAGAGGGCGTCGCCATCTTGCGCCGCCATTTTTGTACGGCAGCCCGAATGGAAAACCCAGCCAAGCAGAGAGCACGGTTCAAGAGTTTCAAGTTCATAAATAAACCAACGAAGAAGAAGGAGAGAGTGAGTTGGTAGTCGGTAGAGAATGGTGAGAGGGTTTTAAGTTAGAAACCTGAAAGTCTGGGAATGTGTTTTGTCCTCGGAGGCCACCGTCCCGCTGCCGACGGGAAGGGTGGGGGCTATTTTACGCTCTGCACTAAACACTAAAGATGGTGCCTTTGGCTTTTCTTTCTTTCTTTCTTTCTTTCTTCTTCATCCTCTTCCTCCTCCTCCTCTTATTTCTTCTTCTCCTTCTTTTTCATTGTCTTCTTTCTTTCTTCCTCTTCCTCTTCTTTCTTTCTTTCTTCTTCATCCTCTTCCTCTTATTTCTTCTTCTCCTTCTTTTTCTTCTTCATCCTCTTTCTTTCTTTCTTTCTTTCTTTCTTTCTTTCTTTCTTTCTTCCTTCCTTCCTTTTAAATTATAGACAAATTGCAAAGTCCAGTTGTGAAACGGCGGCTGGTGAAAACATTTGAGCGGCCGACTGACGGATTTATTTGTGCAAAACAAAACAAATCAAACCAGAGTGAAACTGAACGTCTGTCTCCATGGTGATGATGCTGAGACTCTGGATGCAGGTGAAGTTTCCTCTGAACGTCTTTAACTTTCACTCTCTCTTCGGCCGTGCTGCAGCTGCAGTGTCGTGGTTGTCGTTGTGGTCGTCACTGTCGTCGTGGTTGTTGGACTTGACCTCTGACAGACACACAGGGACAAACACTTTCTCCGTCTTTCCCGGCACAAGTTAATGTTTCCCAGTGTTGTTCCTGCTGTTGTTGACACAGCTGGAGAGTCAACATGTGAGTGAGCCAGAGCAGAGCAGAGAGTCTGAGGCTCCACAGATAGTTCACATCCTCCGAGGTTCCTGGTTCTGGTCCTGGTTCTGGTTCTGGTTCTGGTCCTGGTCCTGGTTCTGGTTCTGGTTCTGGTTCTGGTTCTGGTTCTGGTTCTGGTTCTGGGTCTGAGATGTGGTGCCGGAGCGGGTGGACCTGTGGACTGCTGGTCAGGACAGGTGCCTGCTGGGACGGCGAGTACTACTACCACACGGCAGCGGCGGCAGGAGGACGACGAGGAGCACAGGTCGGAGTTATGGAAGTTTTCCTACATTTTCCCAGACGTGTGTGTGTGTGTGTGTGTGTGTGTAGTTCAAGGACACATTGACTGTGTCAGACTCTTCAGCGTCTTGTGTTGATCGGTAAACTTTGTTACGGTAACGATGTGATCAGTCGCCTGCTGACTGACGGCTCCTCGGTCGATCCACACCAGGTTGTGCTTTTAATTTGAAAGGTTCATGTTGATTGTTCTAATTTTCCCAGACGTGCGCGTGTGTAGTTCAAGGACACGCTGTTGATCGGTAAACTTTGTTACGGTGCTTGAATAATAACGATGGGATCAGTCACCTGCTATTGGCTCCTCGTCGTGCTTTTATTTTGAAAGGTTCCTGTTAATTGTTATAACTTTAACTTTAAATCTTTCAGTTTTTAGAGCCACAGCTGCAGCGACTCTGTGAGCTGAGTGTTTAATGTACTTACTGCAGATTACTCAACACAGGTCATGACCCCCCCCCCCCTCAGCCCCCCCCCCCCTGATGTCCAGTTGTTGTGTTGTAATAATGGTGTGATTCCGCTGCAGCTCAGTGATTGTGTGCTTCACACTGAGAGCGGGTGCAGACTAATCGCTGGAGGCTTGTGGTGCCTTTGATCCTCTTCTCTGTGTTTAATGATCAGAGGAACAGATTGACGTATTGATCCTGTTCCTGTGTTGTCGTCTGATCAGGACGGCTGGAGGTTTGACTCTTGGACTCTTTGGATTTTTTTTTTTTTTTTCAGGATTTTCTGATGATTCAAGTAAATGTGGGGAGGAAAAGAAACAAAAAGCAACACATGATGACTTGATCTGGTGGCGCTGTGGTGTCAGAATAGAAATTTGTACCAAATCTATGTGTTTTCTGACTGAGCTGAAACGATTGATCGACTATTATTGGCCTTGGCAGCCATCTTGATTGATTTTCAAACTCTCGTTAGTTCCATCCATCTATCTATCTATCTATCTATCTATCTATCTATCTATCTATCTATCTATCTATCTATCTATCTATCTATCTATCTATCTATCTATCTATCTATCTATCTATCTATCCATCCATCCATCCATCCATCCATCCATCCATCCATCCATCCATCCATCCATCCATCCATCCATCCATCCATCCATCCATCCATCCATCCATCCATCCATCCATCCATCCATCCATCCATCCATCTATCGTTCTATCTATCGTTCTATCTATATTTAATAAAGTTGAAGTTGATATATTTGCAATGATGTGAGTGAACTCAGTCAGGTCCGTCACTCTTTGACGTTGTGTTGTGTTGTGTTGTGTTGTGTTGTGTTGTGTTGTGTTGTGTTGTGTTGTGTTGTGCTGTGCTGTGTTGTGTGTGTTGTGTTGTGTTGTGTTGTGTTGTGTTGTGTTGTGCTGTGCTGTGTTGTGTGTGTTGTGTTGTGTTGTGTTGTGTTGTGTTGTGTTGTGTTGTGTTGTGTTGTGTTGTGTTGTGTTGAGCCCTCAGGGCCACCGTACTGTTTTCACAATTGACTAAACTCGCCTTGATTATTATTTCCTTAAATCTCACAGACTTGACAACAAGTAGTTTTGATATTGTTGATATTTATTAGTATTCGATGTGTCTGGACTTCAGATTCAGTCCAGTCAGAATAAAAAGACAGAACGAACCCAAACAGCTGCGTCACAACTGGACGTGTCTGAAACGAAGGCTCTCTGACTATTATCTGATCCATTAACCATCATTACAGAGACGTGAGGCCTGACCTGCACTGTCTGCTGCTGCTGCTGCTGCTGGAGGGGGGGGGGGGGAAACACTGGCTCATCCTCCTCCTCCTCTGAGAAACACTGGAGGAGTCCAAACAGATTTTTATAACAGGAGCCAAACTCCAGACATCTGTGTGTGTGTGTGTGTGTGTGTGTGTGTGTGTGTGTGTGTGTGTGTGTGTCTGTGTGTGTGTGTGTGTGTGTGTGCACGGCAGTTTTTTCCTCTCACTGTGTAAATCATAAATCTATAATCAATCAATTAACGTTAATTCTTTAACGTTTATGTTCAGTTGCTTCAGGTCGATGACAATAATCATCTTTTTATTTTCAATAAGATCTAGATCTAGATGGATGGATAGATCAGAAGAAAGAAAGAAAAAAACAGAAGGGGTAGAACGATAGATAGAACGATAGAATGATAGATAGATAGATAGATAGATAGATAGATAGATAGATAGATAGATAGATAGATAGATAGATAGATAGATAGATAGAGACTCGTCCAGGTTTTATCATCAGTTTATTTCCCTGTTTTTTTCTTCTTGTTATGTAACTCGTCTCTGTCTCTCTCTCTCTCTCTCTCTCTCTCTCTCTCTCTCTCTCTCTCTCTCTCTCTCTCTCTCTCTCTCTCTCTCTCTCTCTCTCTCTCTCTCTCTCTGTCTCTCTCTCTCTCTCTCTCTCTCTCTCTCTCTGTCTCTCGGTCTCGTTGGTTTTTTATTTGCTCCAGATTTATTGTGAGTGGAGCTCAGGGGAACATGGAGCTCCTGGCAGCGGCCCAGTGCAGCCACAGGCCTCCTGCTCCTCCTCCTCCTCCTGAGGCCCCGCCCCCTGCTGGTGATGTCACTGCTCTGGTCACTTGGCCTCCTGTCAGGCTCTGTGTGGGTGTGGTCCACTGGTGATGCGTTCGAGTGTCTTTGTGTGCTGTGGGAGCAGCGGGCGACGGCGCCTCCTCCTCTGGGAGCAGGGAGACGGAGGAGGAGGAGGAGGAGGAGGAGGAGGAAGAGGAGGAAGAGGAGGAGGAAGAGGAGGAGGAGGAGGAGGAGGAGGAGGAGGAGGAGGAGGAAGAGGAGGAGGAGGAGGAGGAGGAGGAGGAGGAGGAGGAGGAGGAGGAGTTTCCAGCAGATGGAACAAGAGCTTTAGTTAAATCTCAGCAGATGAGGAGTTGGACGGCTCCTCGCGCTCTCACAGATTTCTGGGATTCAGCCCATGTGGGTTATTATTATTATGGGATGTAGTGAAGCCCAGTACTGAGTCCTCCTCCCATCATGCACTCGTTCTGTAAACAACATTATTCTAACTGATTAAAAACAACAGTCACTGTTTCACTGAACACTTCAGCTTCAGCTTCAGTTCAGGATTCAGGTTTTAGAGTTTTATCTCATTCAAAACAAGAGTAGTATTATTGGATGTGTGACTGGTGCCATGGTTACATGTTTATGTTGAAATAATAACGGCTGCTTGTTGGTTTAAAAGGTTAGCCAGTCTATGGTGTTTTCCATTATATGTTAGCATCAAGCTAGCAGACTCCTCTTCCTCCTCTCTCCTCATCCTCCTCATCCACCTCCTCCCTTCTCCTCCTCTTCCTTCTCTTCTTCCTCCTCCTCCATTTCTTCCTACTACTCCTCTCCCTTCTCTTCTTCTCTCCTCTTCCTCCTCTCTCCTCATCCTCCTCTTCCTCCCTTCTTATCCTCCTCCTCCCTCCCCCTCCTCCATTTCTTCCTTCTCTCTCCTCTTCCTCCTCCTTCTCCTCCCCCATCTTTCTCCCTCCTCTTTCTTCCCTTTCTTCCTTCTTTTCCTTCTCTCTCCTCTTCTTCCCTCCTCCTCCCCCTCCTCCATTTATTCCTCCTCCTCCTCCTCCTCCTCCTCCTCCTCCACTTGTTGTTCTTTCCTGCTGCAGCAGCTGCAGATCTGTGAGTGATGAAGAGGTCGGACGTGTTTGTGTGTTCGGGCTTCGGCCTCAGCTGCTGCACCAGATGTTTTGGTTGTGATTTTTTTTTTTTTTCCTATTTGCTTAAATCAGTTTCACACCTGTTCTTCTTCTTCTTCTTCTTCGGTCTGAACCACGTTGTCGTTCCTCTCCCAGAACAGTTGCCGTTAATGAATCAGTTGCAGTAGCACAGACTGTCAGTTGTGTTGCGTTCAGGTGCGTCGTGGACTTCTCTGCTGCTGCTCACTGAGAAAAAGGCTGATGTCGTTGTGGGAGCTGGTTGGTTGTCGTGGCAGCAGCAGCTCATCCATACAGTATGATTGATGACCTGAGGTGTGATGTGAGGCGTTGGCCAGCAGGAGGCAGCGTCAGGTCGCCATAGACACACAGGTTGTTGGACTGTGGCGTTAAATCACCTTGTTGTGTGGTGGTATTATTATGTTGTGGGTATTTCAGGTGCTTTGGGGATTTACAGCTAATCCATTTGTCAAGAAAATAATCTGCACATTAACTATCAGATTGTTTATTTCATAATAGTTGTAATTCCACAAGGTTTCTTTCAAAATAAAAGCCAGTCTTCAGGAAAGACTGTTCATTTTATATATTATATAATATATAAGCATCATTTTATATAGTTATGTAAATGCACAGTAGATTTAGGCCTAAGTGTTGGCTATTGTTTAATAATATTAAAAAAATATATAAAGGAGGGGCAGGTTTAATTTTGATTGTATTAAGTTAAAAGCTGCTGGTTCAGTGTAAATGTTTATTTTCAAAGGGGACAGTGAAGTGCACACGTGTGTTTTGGTTTTTTTTTTAAGTACACCAGCCTGCTGCCATAGTGAAACAACACACTGGCATCATTTCCCCCTAAAGCCATGACGTAAGAGCGGAGGAGTTAACGGTGCCTTCAGGGACGCCTCGGAGAGTTGTGCTTTTAGGCTAAGAACGTAAATATTAACCAACCACATAGGAAGATGTTGGAAAACATAAAGAAGATTTGTGATAGAAAAAAAGAGACTACAACGAAACAATAGTTTAATGAATAATAATAATGGCTTACATTTATATAGCGCTTTTCCCAACACCCAAAGCACTTTGCTATGTTAATATTACATATCTACTGATGTAAATATAGGCGGTAGGTAATAGTCTAGCATTTAAATAGAAGAAGTAAAGTCATTCATAGAAAATGAAATTATTGATTAAGCTTAATCTATATGAAATGGTCACGAGGGAAGAAGGATAAACAAAAATAACGAAATTATCTTAGATGGAATAACTGAACTAACTGTATCTTAGATAAAGTACGATTTAATTAATCTCGAGGGGGCAAATGTTATTTTAGTGGTGTGCGTGAATGGATAAAACACGTTTTGAGTCCTAGATGTTATTTTCTTGTGCTTAATGGGCGAGAAAACTTGACTTTAATTCAGGGCTTTACGTCTTGTGACTGTCATTACACTGAGTGTGTTGCTATTTTCAGTTGATTAAAGGTGTGTGCGTGTGTGTGTGTGCGTGTGTGTGTGTGTGTGTGTGTGTGTGTGTGTGTGTGTCACACCCGCCGCTGACGACTCTGTAGTAAACAACAGTATTTTCAGAACGCTAATCCTCGGGGTTGTGATATTTCCGACGGCCTTGAACGCGTCGCGGCTCTCGGAGGAGGGAGGGGGCGTGGTTTAGAAAAGCCCCCAGCGTGAGTCATGATTGTCCTAAACGCTCCGGACAAGCTGAGCGCTGATCCGACAGAGGCAGAGCCGCCGACCGGAGCAGCAGCAGCAGCAGCAGCGGAGGAACAGGAACCGAGCAGCAGAACTATGTCGTCACCGGTTCCGTGAACGCAACACGACGGAGCCGAGCCTCATGGTCTTTTCCCCGGGGATGCAAACCGAGGCGCCGCCGCTGCTGCAGGTCGACATGTTCGACTCGTCGTGGAAGGTGCGGAGCATTTGGGACGGGGTGAGGCTGGAGGTGGTGGAAGACCCCAGCCCGGTGGTCCTGCACAGCTTCACCCACCTGGACCCGGACCTGCCGCTGCTGGAGGTGAGGGGGGGGAGGTGGAGGCCGGGGTGGAGGCAGGGGGAGACCCGGGGGAAGAGGCAGGGGGAGACCCGGGGTGGAGGCAGGGGGAGAGACAGGGGGAGAGAGGCGGTTTGTTGTTGTGGTGGTGTCAGGGGGAGGGGGTGGACCAGGACCAGGACCAGGACCAGGACCAGGACTAGGACTAGGACTGGATCTGAGGGTCCAGGGTTTTGATTCTGTGTGTTGATCATCATATACTGAATTATTACAGCATCTTAATTGATTCGTGATTGATTGATTGATTGATTAGTGATTGGTTGGTTGATGGATGGTTGGCAGCGTAGCCTGAATATGAATTGATATTTGGTTTTCTTTAGTTCTTTTTTAAATCAGTGTTTTATTAGAGCCTATTACAGTATCTATGTCATTATTTTATTAATATGGAAGACCAGTTATTGTGTCTGCAATATTGATTGATTGATTGATTGATTGATTGATTGGTTCATTGGTTGATTGATGGTTGAGTCTAGAAAACAGGAGCCTGAATATGAATTGTATGGAGAATTGATACAGTTTCTTTCTTTCTTTCTTTCTTTCTTTCTTTCTTTCTTTCTTTCTTTCTTTCTTTCTTTTGTCCATATGGACCAGTGTCTGCAATATTGATTTATTGATTGATAGATTGGTTGATGGTCTAGCTGCATATGGAGAACTGATATTTGATTCTCTCTCTCTCTCTCTCTTGCTTTCTTTTTTAACTTAATTTTATTGTATTACATCATACATTTTGTCGATATGGATCGGTTATTGTGTCTGCAATAATAAAGATTGATCGATCGATTGGTATCTGATGATCTCACAGCTTCAGCTCTTGAATCTTTAAACAGGTAGTTTCTTATTTGAAGCAGCTCGGAGCAGACGATGGTTTTATTTCTAGCTGTGACATGATGATATAATGATAATAATAATCCCCTCCTCTGTAGTAGTAGTAGTAATGATAGTAGTAGTAGTAGTAGTAGTAGTAGTAGTAATACAGTAGTAGTACAGTTTGGCTGAGTGTGGGTGGAAAGTGAGGGGATTTCTCTGGATCTGGAGACGTTGAAGTTAAACTCACCACAAACGGTGGAAGTGAAAGACGGACACGCCCCTCGACACCATGACTTGCTCTTTCTCTTTTCTTTTTCTCAGCACGTTTTTCTGCTCCTGTGCTTCTTCACAGCTTATTTCTGTTTTTAAACCACAAAGGTTTCTCCATCACTTTCTCTTTGGTTCATGTGATGTTAGTTTAAGTTTATCGGATATGTTAAAAGAAATAAAACATAATACTGTAATGGACCGACATAACAAAGACAACACATGAACAAAAATAAAATAATTGAAAATAAAGATTTTTTTTTTTTAAAGTCAACTTATAATCTATACAATAAGTACATTTATGAGTTTATTCTAACATTTTATCATTAATCTTTATCTCTCTTAATATATAGTCATATAAAGAGATATAAGATAGTTTAGAATTTACATCAAATCATTTTTTCTTTTTCCAGCTGCGGAGGAATAATGTAAATATCCAGACACATGGTTGTTATGAGGACAGGGACAGAACACAGTCATGGTGTCCCATTGGTTTGGACTCGGTCTTGGACTCGGTCTTGGTCTCGGTCTTGGTCTCGGTCTTGGACTCGGTCTTGGTCTCGGTCTTGGACTCGGTCTTGGACTCGGTCTCACCCCGTTGGTCCTGGTCTTTGGTCTAGTTTTAGTGTCTTCTCGACGCCACCGCTGGGTTCAGTGCAGCGGCTGAAAACGTGTCATTGAACTCGTCGTCCCACATGTTCAGTGACTGAAGTTATTGATGTAATAATCAGCTTCCGTACCCGATCGATTATCACAACAGTGGTTTATTGATTATTTCCGCTTGTTTCTGCTCCACTATTGTTTTGTTCCATTTGCTGACATAAATCCTCCAGTTATGTCAACTCTCGTTACGTCACATCGGACGTCGACAACTGCTGCTTATTTATACTATTGAGTATTGATTGATTCCACATTTGGTCCAAAAAGTGCCAAAAAAAGGGGGGAAACATGTTAAAAACAGACTTTTAGATGGAAAACCTTTGAGCTGGAGCTGTTTATCAATATATGTATTGGTATTAAACCATTGATTAGTGATCAGAACAGTTTCCTTTGAGCTCTGCAGGACAACGGCTGCTCTGTGTGTGCGTTGTGTCGTATTGTGTCGTATTGTGTTGTGTTGTCGCAGAAAATCCATTAGAGATGACGTCACTCGTCAGGTCGTGCAGCGTTAACGAGACGACATGAGGCGATGGAATGACGATGATGATGTTGATGAAGGTTTAAACTCCTTGTTTTTTGAACTGAATGACTCACAGATGTAATTTCACTCTTATCTATAAGAGACGTCCGTCGTTAATGTCTTCTCTGGAACGTTCCTCCCCAACACGTCCAGTCCATCCATCAGAGGAAGAGGAGGAGGAGGAGGAGGAAGAGGAGGGGGAGGAGGAGGGAGGATGAGTAATCATATTTATCTGTCTTACGTAAGGCCCGGCCTGGGATTGGACGAGGACGACATCATCCTAAGTGGTACCACATGGAGACGATGTTGGACCTGGACTCGTATCAGCCCGGTCTCTGCCGTCTCTTAACGAACCTGCACTGACTCGTCTCTTCGCTCTGATCTAATCCTGCCCCCCCCCGCCCCGCCCCAACACCACCACCACCACCACCACCTCTCTAACACAATTACCTAATGCCTAATCCCCCCCCCCCCTCCTCCTGCAGAGACGGAGAGGTTTCCTCCACAATCGCTGCCTTTCTTCCCTCGGTCACAGAGGCCGAGCCGGACGTTACCGCGGCGCTGAGGCTCCGTTACAGTGGAGGGGGTGGGGGTGGGGGTGGGGGCAGCAGGCTGTGCCGTACTGTACTGTATCATGTTGCTGACGGGATCAGATGACTCAGAAATGGAGGTCAGGCTGCGTGACTGTGTGTCGACCTCTGACAGACTCAGGTTGCTCCTCTTTCTTCTTCTTTCACTCTCATTCATGTCGTCGCCGTCGTCATTGTTGCTCTCGTTGTTGTTGTTGTTGTTTGTGACGGCGACGGTGACGGAGGATCTGGAGTCAAACACACCTGAACCTGAACCTGGCAGGTGAACAGAGGCTGAACGCTGCAGAATCAAACATCAGTTCAGTAAACTGTTGCATACGACCGAGTAAAGCTGCTTCACTTGATCTATTTTTGAGTCATTTTTATGGAGAAAACAAACTTCTTGCATCACGGTAGCATCACATGTCACTATTTAAGGGCTTTAAGTTACTCACTTTGTTAATTTGATGGTATTTTTGGAATTTATTATTAATATTGAACCAAGTTTTTCGACTGCTTTTGGAATAAAACCTTTTTTAGTCGCCCTGTCTGTGTTGGATGCCACCGCCACGTCACCATCAATCATCTTATTGACTTATTGACAGGTCATACCCTCTTTTTTTCCGTTACTAAACTCTGAAGAACATGTTTATCCCCAAAACACAATGAGACGTGATCCAGTGTTTCTGTATCGCCCGTGTGAAGACGAGCGTTGGTGACGCCGTTCAATGATCCGTCAAAGACCAAATATTCAAAATGATAAATCTGACATTAGTCCTCTGCTCTGTAGGACATGTTTCCACCGTCCTCATGTGTTGATCAGTCTTTCCAACACTGTGATGTTCAGATTTCAGTTTCTAGAGTCTTTGGTTCAGATATCACCAGGACTTTATGAGCTGGATGGTTCTGGTTCTGGATGTTTCCACACACGAAGCTCAGATGTAAACCTGACGTTGTCAACTCCCCAGTTTGTGCAGACGTCCTTTATTCTTCTTCTTTATCTTCTTGACACGAGGCTCCAGTCAGACGTTACCCAGTCTTTATTTCAGAGATCTAACAGCTCCCTGTCTGATCCAGCTGAAGGTTTCATGGAGCTGCGATGTGAAGAGCAGCCGCCACAGAGACTCAACTCAGCTGCTGGACCATCATGAGTTGAAGGCTTCTGTTTCCAACACTGGTTTTGTTTGACTTTCAGTGGCCGTTGCAAATCCACTGTAATCATATTTCCATGGGAGGTCAGTAAACAGCGCTGACACACATGGACAAAGCTGCAGCCCGACTCTAAACACAACAGTTGCATTCAGGCTAAAAATAGCGCGGAGGCTCTGAGAGTTTTCTAAAAGCAGCAGGATCAGAGGCCGCGGCTACACAAGACGCTGCTGAACAAAGAACAGAGCTGTGTTGACTCAGAGCGTCTCAACGGGACGGACAGTCCATCAAACAGACGTCGGTACAAGACTTGAGAGACTGAGGCTCGAGACCGTCAGACAACAGAGCTTCTGTTGTCACCTTCTTGCTCAACGATGGGATCAGGAGGCGTCTCATTGGTCCCGGGGTCGTCCAGTTTAAACACGCCGTCACGACCACAAGAACCAGAACCAGAAGTTCTGCAGCAGGTGGTCTGAGCTGGAACTAACAATCACAACGGTTGCCAACGTCTTCTTCTTTATTGGACCGTTATCGTCGCCCGTCGACACATCTACCGCCTTGTTTTGTTTGTGATATCAATTAGCGATGACGAATGCTTTACTTGTACCTTTCTTTTCCTGTGTGAGCAACCTGTTGGAGGTTATGGAGGTTATGTCGCCGCAGCGTTATTCTGCTACGTAGCCTAGTTTTATGTGCATGCAGCACTCATACACAACATCCCTGTAACCTGAGCTGCACCACTAGACGACAACAACGATGGACTTCCATCAGGTCCCTCAGATACGGCGCTGAAAGCCCTGAGCTTCCCGAGGAGGGAGGAGAAGGACACGGGGACTGTGTGGTTCACATGCACACCTGAATATTTGCGTATTTATCGCAAGTCGTATCGTCATCGTGATATTGAACCATGTGATTGCACATCGGACGTTTGAGACATTGAAACCTCAACATAGTCCAACGTACGCGGACTGTACACGTACTCAAAGCGTACTCTGCTGGACACCTCCATGCAAAGCTCAATTCTTAGGACTGCGTGCCGTGCATACCGACTCCTTGACAGAAAGCGTGCAAGGATTGTGGGAAATATAGGAAATCAGCATGAGAAATGTAGGGAATTGGTACACGGTGGTACGCTCGACTGTGGACATTGCACTCAGACTCCGGGTCTGGAGCATCTGGATTGAAACAGACAGAAACTCATCATGATGAGCAACGTTACAGAAACTAGACAGCTTCAGTTTCGATGCCGTCTTCATAAAGAAACTAACACGGCCTCCAGGGGATCAGTGAAGTTTCTGATTCTGGATTTCCAGGCTGCACCTGAATGTGACACAGAAGTGAAAGAAAGTCAGATGAAGCATTTTCCACCGGTCCTCCAGGGTGTCGGACCGTGTGGAGGTGTTTGTCTTGTTCCAACGTCCTGGCAGCGAAACCAGAGCCCGGAGCCCGGGCGGCGCAGCAACACGTTTCTCTCCGTCATGCTCTGCTTGTCCTCAGCGCTCACAGTGACTCAGCCGAGCTCCACCAGCAGATGAATGACATAATAACACAGCGTGGGTCCAGAGTCGTCCCACATGGGAGAAATAATCTCTCCATGTGATCAGAAACAAACAGAGGGGTCCGGCTGCAGAAACAGGAAAAGGTACACAACGCCGTGTTTACAGTTCGGAGCTGGATGTTGTGTTCGCTTGCAGCTTTCACTGTTTGTCTCGTAATCAAGTTTTTATCCATGTGACCCAGATCTGCAGTGGAAAAATGTGACTTCAATGAGCTGTGTGCTGTTGAGGCTGATTAGAAAAGAGAGAAGGGAGAGTCGTGTTGGGACACCCGGCCCTCAACCCTGTTGTGTTTTTCCTTATTTCACCATCAGTTCGGAGGCTCTGAGCTTCACGGTGATGAAACGGGAGCCGATGCTGCGCCGCCGGGCACAGAGCGGCTTTTGTTTCTGCGGTCGATGTCAAAGAGAGCCGAGTATCCGACAGAACGACAGAAACAGACAGAGGCTGGAATGTGAAGGCCCGCTGCCTGGAAAAATACTTCATCCTCCCGGCTCCGCTTCCCCGCTCCGACTCTGCACCAACTCACTCACTAACTCACCGTCCGTCTGCTTTCATCTGAGGCTCTGAGGCGTCTCACATCAGGCGTCGGCAGTAAACCTGTTACCTGAGGCTCTGAGCTGAAGGTGCGGCTCCTACGTGTCCCAGATCAGACCTGTTCCTCCTCACATGTGACACAGATCTGAGGCTGAACAACAACAACAGGCCTCGGCCTCGTCCACGCTCCCCATCTGGACTGAATTACGAAGCCGTAAACCGACCTCAGATCTGAATCTGTAAAGGTTCAAACTGTAAATCTCAGCCTCGGGCTCTGCAACCTTTTTGAGAAACATGCATGAGATGAGTGAGTTGAACATGGAGACGCTGGTTCTCAGATGAGTTCAGGTTTTCATTCCAGTCTTCAGTCTTCAGAGCTTCACTGTGACCCAGTTTTAAAACCTGGACAATGATTGAAGATGAGAGAAGAAGTAAAACACCAACAGTGTAGAGTGTAGTTGCGTGATTTTTGTCTCTGAAGTCGTCTAATCCTCCTTTCTCCACCGAGCTGGTTCAGAGCCGGAGTCTGACTGACACCAGTTCTCTGGCTCTCAAAACAGGACCACTGGCCGTCGTTTAGAGCAGACGCCCCATATGTAGAGGCTATTCTCCTCTAAATTATCAATTAAAGGCAAAGAACGCCCCCAAAATATACTAACCCCCCCCCAAAAAACAAAACTGGACCACCAGCACCAACATCTTGCTGATCTAGAGCAGAACGTTCCACCATCTAGATCAGGGCTAGAGGCTACTGTCTCTCCACTAAACCATCAATTAAAGGCAAAAACACCCTAAACAAAAAATAAGTCAATAAAAGTATTGCTAGCAGAAGTAAAATAGTTGTTAAACTCAAAATAAAAAAAAGCATTGAGGTTTACACTGGACCATCACCAATGTGTGGCAGTTCTCTAACATATTTTGATTGGTGAAAAACAACAAAAAGCCGTTTGGGGGCAAATTACTCTGGGAAAGTGATCTATTTGATAACGGATTACTCCTTTGAAAAAGTTAGAACTGGTTGCATCAGCCCTAAGACCATCTAGATGTTATTAATATCTTATTCTGTTTGTCTGGCTGCTGTGTAGTCAATGCATCGGACCACGAAGGGCAGCCTCGGCGTGACGGACGTCAAAGCTGAGTAGCAGAGCTGCAGGCTGTGGGTTGTGGTTGCTATGCTAGTGGTGCATTCACTATCTGACAATTTTGAGTTCTCACAAAAATCAGAACCCTTCTGTTTTTGATTTGTTTATTTTTGGGGGTCAGGACCTCTCTCCTCAAACCAAGATGTTATTAACATCTTATTCTGTTTGTCTGGCTGCTGTGTAGTCAAGCTGCAGGCTGACAGATAAGAATCAGAACGGGATACAGAACTATTTTCCAGCTCTGGATTGAAACTCCAAGACAGAGGCAGCAGCTGAATGGACCAGAGGTAAAGCTAACTGGTTCTCTGGACGTGGGCGAGTTGAACCAGAGAAGCACTGGCACCAGAACCAGGTGGTCTTTTTGTGGATAAGGAAACTTAATAATGAATTAACCTGCATTAATCCTGGATAGAGAGAGGGTTGTTTTTTTTTGGATGGACATCTAATTAGAAATCTCTTATCAGAAAATAAATGATTTCTAATAATAAAGTGAATGCAACATCTTCATCTTCAACAAGTCCCATCCGTTAGTAAAAACCCCAAACCGTGCTGGAGCTGCGGTGGAGGGATCAGTGAAACCGTGCAGTCCAACGTGAACCTTCGATCACACAAACAGGAGACAGATAAAGTTCATCGGCCTCGGTGTTTGTCGTTAGAACGTGACCGAAACTCACCTCTGTTTTTAGATTCTTGTCCTGTTTAAACTACCTCATTATTCTGCTGTCGGAGCGGGTCGGAGCGGGTCGGAGCGGAGCCGGGAGAAGGTTCTGGAGGGATTTGATTTGATTGAGCGGGATTATCTGCATGGCTGCTGTGGTGAAGCTCTGTGGACACAGCTGAGGGTGACAGTTTCACCCTCCGTCTACAGAGGACGGCGTTCCGGCTCCTCGGAGCAGCAGCGATCGATTAATTCATAAAAATCAATTGTTCAGTGTTTAAAATGCCAGAAGTAGAGACAGATCCCGTCTGAAATCACCAGAGCCTGAAGGGCTTTTAAGAATAGATTATTCAGTCTGGCCCAAACCAAATGTTTTTTATCCACATGCACAGCTTTGCCAGCGGCCACGTTTGGCCTTTTCCTTGGTAAATGATAATTATTTGATTTAACCCAAAGGTACTTTCTGGAGTTTAGGGACCAATTTAACCACCATCCATCCACTGAGCTCCAGAAACAAAGGACAAGTCTTTTTTTATTCCAGATTTATTTTAAAGATTATTGACTTAATCGATTATTTCTGCTCAAATATGTTGATGAAGCTGCACATGTGATGCAGTGAGGAACAGAAACTCACTGTGCAGCGGTTCAGCCCAGAAAAGGTGAAAACAAAAGGGAGCCGGTCGCGGCCAGAAAGGCTCCGCTGAAGGATTACAGGTTTATTCTGCCAATGAAACTCGGCACATGCACGTTGGTGATTTACAACGGCTGACAAAGCCAGTTGAGCCGGCGGTGTTTATTACTAATACCTGTCACAACAGCTTCGTCACCGAGTTTTAGGCAGCACGTGGACGGAGGAGCTCTCAGCCACGGGTCCAATCCACGCCGAGCTGGAAGTGTTTGCTCTTGTTTGTGCCGAAGAAGAACAGAAAACACGAACAAACTGTTCCGAGTGTTTGTGTGGGCGAGATGAAGAAGTAAGAAAAAAAAAAGTAGAAATAGCTGCAAGGCACTTGAAAGAAAACCAACTTTCTGTTGCTCCACAACGCTCCTGTCACTGAGAATTTACACTCAGCGTCTTGACGGAGCACGAACATCCAAAGTTACAGCTAAACACAAATATAATAATCGTCTGTCAAGTCCAAAAATCGAATCAGCCGTTCTCTGGCTCTCGGCACGACTGTCAACTTAATTTCCACAGAGGGGGAAAAAAAATCTGTTCATGTTCACGTCAAGCGTTTTTTCTGGAAGAGACACGAACAAAAGGCTAAAAACAGAGACCAGACCAGAAACTTCAGAGGTGGACGAACAAGAGTCTGTGTTTTCAGGAGTTTTAACGAAGGACGGAGAGAATAAAACCACGTACTTAGGGAGTAAAACTACACAATTAACAGAAATCAGCCCTGAGTGATCATCACCTGAACCAATGGAAAAACCTTCAGCAGAAACACAGTCTTTTATAATGATTTGTTGGGTCTGGGCTGAATCAAATCAAAAGTAAAGTCTGATAAGATCTTGAAGAAGTCGCATCTATCAAACCATGTTAAATGTAGATGGGATTTCTTCCTTCATAGAAAAAAATCCATATTTTACTGTTTTTTTCTTATAAATTTGCAACTTTTTGCAAAATTTTCAACCCACAATGGCCTTAAAACACTGTTTTATAGATGTTATGTTTAGCTTTGAGTTGGCACATGGACCATTTATATTTGTACCAACTAATAACTGCTTTAATCACACTTATAAGCAGACATGGATCATATCTTTGTGGTTCCCAGTAGAGGCTGACATTTTTTCGGGAATCCCGCGGGATTCCGGGATTCCTTTCCTCAATTTATTTATAGTCATGATTGGGAACAGGAAAAATCCATAAAATTTCTATAACCTTTACATGTTTTTAACCTTCTAAACTTTTGAATGCAATGTCCAATTGTTTAATGTTCCAAAATTTTTCTCTTGGTCGCACTGCACAATGGCCTTTGTAAAACACTGTTTTATAGATGTTATGTTTAGCTTTTCCGAGTTGGCACCATCACAAGGACCATTTAGTGGTTCAATGACAGTTTGTAGACAGTCCTCTTCTCTCTCCCTCTCCACCATGTTCAGAATATAATCATCCATCCGTCCAGGCATGATAATCCATGATTTTCAATGAAAAAAACTACTTACACAGGATCAGATTTATGGATAATTATTTTTGTTTGGTTCCCAGGGGACGTCTCTTTTAATGGCCTTGTTGGTCTAGCGCCACCAAAAATATTCCAACATATGCGCTGAACACAGTCGTTGCTCCCAGAGGATAAACCCCCCATTTTATATACAATTGAATCAGGGGGAAACCCAAACCCATGGGCGGCTTTAGGAAGAAACATCTCAACAATGAGATAAAGTTGAGATATTCATTTTCTCCTGAGGATGAACTATGTTTATAAGCGCTAGTCTCTGGTGAACTGTCTCCACCTGTAGTGTTCATCATCCCCAGAGGTTGAACCCCGGAGGGTTTCTTCTAGGAACGAGATTCACATTCGTGGCTTCGAGGGGAAAACGACCCGTGAAATAAAAGTTGAGTTGTTCAGATTTTTATGTTTCAATCAGTGGATCAATCAGCCTGGAGGAGGAAGAGGAGGAGGAGGTAACGTTTAGGAGATGAAGATGAGGCCGTTTGAAGGTTTTCCGTATGCGGTCCCACCCTCTAATGGCTGATGTCTGAATGACCTCACTGCCTTTCAGGCTTCATTGTTAGCGAGGGGAAGTCGCTGGCTTGTGCTACAGGCCTGTAATGGATGCGTGCTATTGTTGGCTTTGTTTGGCTGTTGACTGTTTGGGGGGGGGGTGGGGGGGGGGCAGGTTTTCTGGTTCCACTGGGAGTTTCCCTGATGATCTACATTTAGCGCCGAGCTCCGCGGGGCTCAGCGAGCGCCGGCGTGGGCCCGCCGCTCTCCGAGCAGGTGTGTTTTAATGTTGATGAGAGTTTCTGGCGGAGCTCCCAGGGCGGCGTTCTGGCCTTGAGGGGGATGTTCTGGCTGCGAATCAGGATTTTCACTTTTTTTTTTTTTTTGCATGTGTATGTGTGTGTGTTTGTTTTAGTCCTTTCCTCTGCCAGGTGGCCGAGTGTTTATGAAGACTGTACGCCATCAGATATGAAGATTGGGAGGTTTGTTAGGAGAGATAAACTTTATTTTGGATTTTTCCAGATGAAGAGTGACGATTGTGTTTGGCTGCAGGTCAGCCAGAGGTTCAGCCTCACGTGTCGACGCCGACGTCCAAACAATGGCTTTACTACGACCTGCAGCTTTATATTTACAGTTTTAACTCCTCTTCTCTGTCCAGGAGAAACAAGACTGCAGGAGATTTCTCTTGATCAGTCAGTGAACTGTGAACTCAGACTGTTCACCTCCTACTGACTGACTGACTGCATCTGTCTGGGTGTTGATGCATCAACACAAACTGTGTCGTCACAACCGATAAAGCGAGGAGGATAAAAGTTGAACCAAACTGTGAATGAGATAAAACATGTCAGTTGTTCGTCGTCTGGCTGTTTTTTTTATTTACGTAAACTGGACCTTTTTGGTCAAAGTGCGTTGTATTGCTTTGTTGTTTTTGTTTTGTTTTGTGTCTATCCTTTTTACAAGACCGAAATAAACCCATTAAAATAAAAACAAAACAAAACACAAAACATTTTTGATAATTGATGAATGGATTCAATCTGAAAAAAGTCAAACAATCTCAAGTTTCATAGATTTTCAAGTCTCCTTGTTTGATTAACTGTAAATAAATGCTGTAATTTGTCACAACTTAAAGGGATAGTATCATTTTTTTTAGAAGTGGGGTTGTATGATCTACAAATAGCCCCTAAGTACTTTAATTGCAGTAGAAGACTCTCTGCACACCAGCAATGGAACTGTGTATGTTTTTTTCTTTTAGGTCGTGAAAATAGGCCGTTTCTTTGGGTCCATTCACAACAATGCATGTTGTAAATCATTTTTACTAAATAAATATGTTTGGAGGTAAATCTGGGCAGGGGGGGTGGGATGGGCTGGCGTTGCTAACGAGAGGAGTGCAGAGAGTCTTCTACTGCAATTAAAGTACTTAGGGGCTGTTTGTAGATCATACAACCACACTTTTAAAAAAAATGGTACTATCCCTTTAAGACAAAGATGCATTTAACACAAATAAGGTCATGATATTATTCAGTGATACAGTCACTCATGACGGAGGAGAGTGGATGAGTCTCTGGGTGAAGCGTTTACATTACAACCTCTAGAAACACAGTCGCTCCTTTCATCCCGTCGTCCGCTCACACTCATGTGACTTTTTTTTTTTTTTTCCTCTTTGTGGAAAACTTCCTCTCCTGCTCGTCGTCGTTCAAACGCCGACACTTTCATTCTGCTCACATTCCTCCGGCCCACGACTAGGGCTGGGCGATATGAGAAAAAATCCTATCACGATAATCTTTTTCATATCAGTCGATATCGATATATATTACGATATGACTCAAGTCACTATTTTTGTCAAGCCTAAATGTTCCATCATACACACAAGTGAGATTTGAAGATATCAGAAGGATATTTTTTTATTTAAATATTTATTTCCTGTCAAAAACTGAATATGCAGATGTAATGATGAACATAATAAAAGCAATGAGTTATAGCAGTTTCTGGTATATAAAACTGGTATTATAATTTGACTACAGTCAGGAGACATTCTTGAGTGCTGACAGTGGCCAACAGCACTGGGACTTTTCCAGACATTATCACTCCACTGTTCAGGCGTTCTTTAACATTACATCAGAGCCACACTCCCCATTGGAGCTGCTCCATCTCTGCTGCTGCTGCTAATTTAGAAACATAATTAAAACCCGGACCTGACGTGGTCCGTCTATCTACAATCATTCTCAGCCTAAACACGGCTGAAAAAGAAAAGGAAGAGTAATTTTTTTTTCTGTTCGCGCTTGTTTCGCCAGTGACCAGTGTTTGGGTCGGATCGCAGTTGAACAGCTGCGGTGCGTTTGTGTCAGTGTGAACCATGGATGACAGTCGCTCCAGTGTGAGCAGCAGCAGCAGCAGCAGCAGCAGCAGCAGCAGCAGCAGCAGCAGCAGCAGCAGCAGCAGAGCGGCCACGCGCTCAACGCGCTCCCTTTGATGTGTGACGGCGACTCTTTTTTTTTTGGTATGTCCCTTTGCAGACGTTTACACAAATGCTGCAGCAGCCCAAACATGTGTTGCTGTGTTGTCTTGAACGTCTTCCTGTGATGTTTCAACCTAACCTGGCTGGCTCAGCCATTGGTCCATTCATCCCGCAACTCTCGTTTTAATTGGCTGTTTAGTATTTTCTGTCAAAACATGAATGAAACCTATCGACTCTTCTATCGACTGCGTTTCATATTGATATTGAGTAACGTTCTATCGCAATACATATCGTTATCGTTTTATCGCCCAGCCCTACCCACGACTACATTCATGCTCATTCACGGACGGACGGACGGCGTAGGTGGAGGTGTAGATGTGGATGTGATAAGAGCTGCAGAGCGTGTGGAGGAGGAGGAGGAGGAGGAGGAGGAGGAGGAGGAGGAAGAGGAGGCGCTGGATGCCAGACATTTCTGTGGACTCTGCTGGAGTTTTCCCCCGAAGGACGAGCCAAGAAGAAACACTTGACAGAATATAAAACGTCAGGGTTTAATTAGGGGAATTCAGCCGTTTCATTTTTTTAAACGCCGTTATTAAAGTGATGCGTCTGTGTTGTCGAGGCGACGCTGATTCATGAAGGTCGAGGCGACGCTGAGCTGCAGCGACGTCATCTCATTAATTAAATAAAGTCTCACCGTCCTGTTCGTCCCCGACCGTCTCAGGTTTACACCGTGACTCTGCTGCTTTGATTTCTGAAGCAGCAGCAGCAGCAGATGTTGTTGTTGTTGTTGTTGTTGTTGTTGATGCAACCGCTGCACATCTGGATCCCACCCAGCTGAATACTCTTACTGTAAACGTTGTCTGATGTGGTTTCACTCTGGATTCAAACCAGTTTCTCCTTCTGAGCTGCAGATCAACAACAATCCAACCTCTGCTGAAACTTTGGTTGCATTGTAGTTCTTTTTCATTGTTACATGTATTTGTATAGAGCAGCATAAAGACGACGCAGGTGCAGCAAAGGCCCAGAGGTTCGATTCCTGAGTACTGAATAGTGGTTTCTGACTGATAATGTTGATTATGATGAATATTTTCCTCTGTTTTCATTCAATTCTAAAGAAAAATCAACATGACATTTTTATGCAAATGGACTGAAATGTGGGAAATAAAACAGAATCAGAAGAGGCAGCGACATTTGTACAAGTCTCACTGACCTCGTTTGGTCCGGACTTTTCCGTCTGATCCGAACTAAATCTACAGGTTTGAAAACTCAAAGACCTGAGATCTGGTCCGGACCAACAGAGGCGGTCTTGGTTGGTCTGGATCAAACTAAACCACGGTGTTGCAGTGTGAGGACAGGAGGTCAGTATGTCACCAACAGTTGTTTGGTGTGAAACCAGATCCAACCGGATCAGATGTAAAGCAACGCAATGCAAGGCATCTGTATTTATATAACATACATGTCATACCAGGGCAACTCAGTGTGCTTTACATAAAGACAAAACATTTCAAAAGAACAGCAAAAAACAGGATAAAAACAAACATTTCTTTAAGATGAAAAAAAAGTGAACATTAAAGGGCCAACAAGGAGTTTCTATTCAGTTATAAAACAGTCTCACGTTAATGTGGATGAATCTACGCTACCCGCACTTGTTAATGGCTCCATTTTCGATCAATATATCATTTTGTCTCTATCATTATTTTGTTATTATTAGTTTAATTCTTTCAAATGTTGATCGAGCCGACCAGCGTTCCTTTGCCAAAGAAGCCATCTTGTCATGTTTTTCACCGTTGGACGTCAAATGAGAATAACGACTCAATAAACAGATGGTCAGAACTACGATTGGTAACTGAACCTCTTTGAACCTCTGACTTTAATCCTTGATGAATGAAAACATGAGTCCGTTTTGCTGCCGGTGGAGGAATTCTAGATTTTTAGGCTAAAGAACAGCAACAAACAGCATAAAAACAAACATTTCTTTAAAATGAAAAAAAAAGTGAACATTAAACAGAGTTAAAAGCAAGAGCAAAGAATAAAAAGTAACGAGATTCTTAAAAAGAGCTCGGCGATAAATGTTTTTAACCTGGATACATAGATATATAGTGACGACGTACTGCAGCTCCGACCTGTGATGACATCATACGTAGTGATGCATGTTAAATAAAGGAGCTGTTGCTGCTGATCGGAGCTGCTGTGATGAGTGTGATGTGAGTCAGGATGAAGGAATGTGAGTGGAGCTGTGGCTCCGGCTTCCTGTTCGGATCCGGGAAAATTTCCACAGGATTCCTTATTGATTGATATTTGTTTGTTTGCCAGAAAGAAAGTTTTTTAAAATAATTTTTTTATTTCCCCGGAGACGGTTCCCAGAAGTCTCTGGTTGAACAAAAACCAAACCAAACAGGAAATGTTTGAGTGGTTTCTGTCTTCACCTGCTCCAGAGGAAAGCGGACTGCTCGCTGTTTGTGGTATCGATCAGTTGGTGGTTACCACGGCGCTGCAGCAGGGATGAATGGGGGGCTTTATGGCCGTGCAGGGTGGAGCGGTGGAGCGGCGTTGGCGTTGCCCTTGAGCGATAGCAGCGCGGCCTCTGCTGCGGCTGATAAGCTGCTGGGCCGTTCCACTATTGATCTGACACACAGTGAGAAAAGTTGGAGCTGTGTTGAAGCAGCTGTAGGAGTCACATGACCTCGTGTTCTGTCATATTGGTCTCCATGGTTTGAAATGAACGAGTGCAGACAACTGGTGATTGTCTTTATGGACCGATCTGCTCTTTATTCAGTCAATCAATCAATCAATCAATTGTATCAAATATCAGAGACGTGCCGGCCGGAGGAAGGTTTAAAGAGACAGAATGAAACATGTGTTTTCTGCCTTTAATCCACATAAAATAATGATGTAACATTAAGAGACAGAGTTGTTTTAGAGGCAAATGCAGCCGGAACTACTTTCCAGACACGGCTGCTGGGCGGAGGGATTTTAAAACGCAAGTAGTTCAGAGTATTTGCTTCATGTGTGGTAACGTTGTGTTATTATCTCATAGTGTGGTGAATGTGTAGGTCACAACTTGTCCACCAGAGCGTTGTGGAGTTGTTGGATTGTGTATTTGATGAGTTTGATGAGGGACCGTTCACCTCCACTGTGTTCACTGAGCAGCTCACGTCTCTGCCCCGCTGATCTCAAAACAACATGCACCAATAATTAAAGGTGATGAACCGACTGCTACGACTATAGGGGTTATGGTGAGAGGAGGATCTGACTAAATGTTGAACTATCCCTTTAAATTTGCTGGAGTATTGTTGTCACGTCTTAAATAATTTTAGACAAACAAACCCAACACACAACTCATAATATTGCAGCCAATTTACTTTGCAAGTCATTTGTTGACTCTTCTTTTACGTTTTTGTGTTATATTTCATTCATAATGACGAGGCAAAAGATGAATCTGTAGGTTCATGTATAAAATAAAATAAAGCTGCTCGGGTTTCATTAAACCAGAGAAGAATAAACAGCAGACTCAGTAGTGGAGTGGAGGTGTTTGAGGACTCTGTGTAGTTGGTCTCTCTCAGCTCACCAGCCTCGTTGTCGTCGCAGCCTCTCTATTTAACTTTTCCACAGCCTGGTTTCCATGGTAACAAAGACACAACAGAGAGAGAAAGACGGAGGGCTGTGATGTTGGCGAACACATCCAAAAACAAAACAAAAAAAGCAGCAACGAGTCGCAGTGACTCACGCACGTCGTCACATTCCTCCAACGTTTCTGTGTCAGTTCAAACTGAACAATAAAGGTTGTTTTTTTTTTAGAGGATGAACAAAAGGACCAGAAGCTGATTCTTAAATTGAGCTGAAGTCCTTTTTGTATTTCCTGTGAGCTCTGGGAGCAGCAGCTGCTATCGATCCAGACTGAGGCCTCTTTTAAAATCAATGTCACTGGATTGACTCCATGACTTTGACCTTTGTCTCAGTCCAACGGTCACTCTCTGCTAATGCTAATGCTGCTGCTAATGCTGCTGCTGCTGTTAATGCTGCTGCTGCTAATGCTAATACTAATGCTGCTGCTGCTAATGCTGCTGCTAATGCTAATGCTGCTGCTGTTAATGCTGCTGCTGCTGTTAATGCTGCTGCTGCTGTTAATGCTGCTGCTAATGCTAATGCTGCTGCTAATGCTGCTGCTGTTAATGCTGCTGCTAATGCTAATACTAATGCTGCTAATGCTAATGCTGCTGCTGCTGTTAATGCTGCTGCTAATGCTAATGCTGCTAATGCTGCTGCTAATGCTGCTGCTG
The DNA here is from genome assembly GCA_030347415.2 of Decapterus maruadsi. Classification (NCBI taxonomy): domain Eukaryota; kingdom Metazoa; phylum Chordata; class Actinopteri; order Carangiformes; family Carangidae; genus Decapterus; species Decapterus maruadsi. The sequence continues at coordinate 30,093,743 of CM064895.1, read as the reverse complement.
TTAATGCTGCTGCTAATGCTAATACTAATGCTGCTAATGCTAATGCTAATGCTGCTGCTAATGCTGCTGCTAATGCTAATGCTGCTGCTGTTAATGCTGCTGCTGCTGTTAATGCTGCTGCTGTTAATGCTGCTGCTAATGCTAATGCTGCTAATGCTGCTGCTAATGCTGCTGCTGTTAATGCTGCTGCTAATGCTAATACTAATGCTGCTAATGCTAATGCTGCTGCTGCTGTTAATGCTGCTGCTAATGCTGCTGTTAATGCTGCTGCTAATGCTAATGCTGCTGCTGCTGTTAATGCTGCTGCTAATGCTAATACTAATGCTGCTGCTAATGCTAATGCTGCTGCTGCTGTTAAAGCTGCTGCTAATGCTAATGCTAATGCTGCTGCTGCTCCTTCAGGCTCAGTTTCACTTTCTCACTCATCTTTTTTACCAAATGGATCTTTTATCCTGTGGTTTGCATGTTGTTGTTGTTGTTGTTGTTGTTGTTGTGGTGGTGGTGGTTTTCTCTGGGTGTGAGAAGAGGAGACACAACCACACAGCAGAGGAAGCCTGTAGGTGATGGTGAAGCAGGTTGCTGTTGTTTTTTTTAACAATCTGGACCTTAATTCTAGCATAAAATACGATCATTTCCTCACCCAGACAACTTTAATGTCATTACGAGTTGTTGTGATGAAATGAGCTCCAGCCGAGAGCCGCGTATCCGTATAATGTGAGAAGAACACAGGGCAGCGCCATGCAGGATCTAAATAACACATTATCTGCAGAGAAACTCCTTCATGTCACCAGTGTTTAGTTCTGATAGGCTAGTGCTCTTCCCCTGGATGGGGAGATGACATCATCCAGGTCAGAGGTCAGTAGGTCAACCTATAGATGAATGATTTTTGTTGTTTTTTCCCCGCTTTTTCTTTCTTTATTTTTAAAATCTTTTTTTCTCTTTTCATTTTATTCAGTTTTTTTTGTTGTTTATAATGCTTATCAAGATATATTAATGTTTCTTTTGTTTGTTATGCTTTGCTATTTGTGCATAGGTGAAGTTTAAATTTAAGCCTGTAATGGGTTTCTACCTAACCTTTTTTCTCAATTTAATTGTTTGCTTTTATTCTTGCTTTTATAATTGTGCAAATAAACATAACATGCCGCCATGGGCTTGTAGAGGAATAGCACTAGCCTATCATAACTAAATCTTGGTGAAATGAAGGAGTTTCTCTGCAGATCATGTGTTATTTAGAGGCTGTCGTAGTAAACACGTAGAAGAGTTTCTCTTTAAAGTCCAGGAATAAACAGACGGTGACAGAGCTCAACAAGCAGCTTGTGTTGTTGCTCTGTTCACTAACAAGCTATTGTCTGTCTGTTTGTTTAAGCACATGATGATTCAGAGCGTGAGTCAGAGCGAGGAGAAGACGGAGAGAGAGTCGCACACAGATGTTTCCTAATTAAAGGGTTTCAGCTCAAAAAAGAAAGGAAAACGTCAGATATTTTTAATCGGTGCAGCATCGTCCACTCACAGAGCCCCTCCCCCTCGTGTCCCCGCAGAGCTCGACGCAGGAGATCGGCGAGGAGGCCGAGGAGGACGCCGTCTTCACCATCACGCTGAGGAAGGTGCAGCTCCACCAGTCGGCCAGCAAGGGGCAGCGATGGCTGGGCGTGGACACGGACGCCGCGCTCAGCCTCTACGAGACCTGCAAGGTGCGGACCATCAAGGCCGGCACGCTGGAGCGGCTGGTGGAGTACATGGTGTCGGCCTTCAGGGGCAAAGACTCCACGTACGTCACCATCTTCCTCTGCACGTACCGCTCCTTCGCCTCCACCAAGCAGGTGCTGGATCTCCTGCTCAACAGGTAGGACGCAGCTACAGCTCCTTCACAATAAAAGTAGACTGGTAGGGCTCCTTCAGAATAAAGGTAGACTGTTAGAGCTCCTTCAGAATAAAAGTAGACTGTTAGAGCTCCTTCAGAATAAAGGTAGATGTTTCTGTTAGAGCTCCTTCAGAATAAAGGTAGACGGTTAGAGCTCCTTCAGAATAAAGGTAGATGTTTCTGTTAGAGCTCCTTCAGAATAAAGGTAGACGGTTAGAGCTCCTTCAGAATAAAGGTAGATGTTTGTGTTAGAGCTCCTTCAGAATAAAGGTAGACTGTTTAAGCTCCTTCAGAATAAAAGTAGACTGTTAGAGCTCCTTCAGAATAAAAGTAGACTGTTAGAGCTCCTTCAGAATAAAAGTAGACTGTTAGAGCTCCTTCAGAATAAAAGTAGATGTTTCTGTTTGAGTTCCTTCAGAATAAAAGTAGACTGTTAGAGCTCCTTCAGAATAAAAGTAGACTGTTAGAGCTCCTTCAGAATAAAAGTAGACTGTTAGAGCTCCTTCAGAATAAAAGTAGACTGTTAGAGCTCCTTCAGAATAAAAGTAGACTGTTAGAGCTCCTTCAAAATAAAAGTAGACTGTTAGAGCTCCTTCAGAATAAAAGTAGACTGTTAGAGCTCCTTCAGAATAAAGGTATATGTTTGTGTTAGAGCTCCTTCAGAATAAAAGTAGACTGTTAAGGCTCCTTCAGAATAAAGGTAGACTGTTAGAGCTCCTTCAGAATAAAAGTAGACTGTTAAGGCTCCTTCAGAATAAAGGTAGGGGTTTGTGTTAGAGCTCCTTCAGAATAAAGGTATATGTTTGTGTTTAAGCTCCTTCAGAATAAAAGTAGACTGTTAGAGCTCCTTCAGAATAAAGGTATATGTTTCTGTTAGAGCTCCTTCAGAATAAAGGCAGATGTTTCTGTTTAAGCTCCTTCAGAATAAAAGTAGACTGTTAGAGCTCCTTCAGAATAAAGGTAGATGTTTGTATTAAAGCTCCTTCAGAATAAAGGTAGATGTTTCTGTTAGAGCTCCTTCAGAATAAAGGCAGATGTTTGTGTTGTGTTTCTGTGTTTTCAGATATGCTAGACTCCAGAACTTGCCTGCAGCCACAGCACACAGAGTTTCCCAGGACGACTGCACCGAGCTCAGAAAGTGAGTCTGTTGCTGCTGCTGCTGCTGCTGCTGCTGCTGCTGCTGCTGCTGCGACCTTCAGAGCCTCAGCTACACTCGTTAATCACCACAAACACACACACACACACACACACACACACCTCCGCCCCTCCCCTCCCTCCTCAGTGAGGGTCAAAGTGATGTCAAGAGAGGGAGAAGTTTTAGGGGGTTGTTTTTCTTTCTTGGACACCTGTAAGCCTGAGGAGGAGGAGGAGGAGGAGGAGGAGGAGGAGGAAGATCGGGGTTGGAGGACACAGTTCATGAACTGATAAAGACACAATAAATCACTGAGGAAAGACTTTAACAGCTTTAGCACTGTTAGCTTTTTTTTTTAGCTTTATTAGACTTATAGATACTTTATTGATCCCAAAGGAAATCCAAGTATCCAGTAACACACATAATATAATATCATATCATATAATTTAATAGCAAGGCAAGGCAATAATATAATATAATACAACAGATTACATAATAATATAATATAGTATAATATAACAGATTAGATAATAATGTATAACAGAATAGATAATAATATAATATAGTATAATGTAACAGATTATATAATTATATAATACAGTATAATATAATAGATTATACAATTATATGATAATATAAGGGCATTGTAGAGCAAAAATAAAATAGAGATAAAAGAAAATATGACACTATAAACATCCATATAAATGATGTACATCAATATGAGATAAAATACTAAAATTACAATAAATAGATGAAACTGTGGCAGATTTCTTTATAAACTGGTCCTGTAACAGATGTCGGAGCCGCTGAGTGTCACATGATCACGTGACATCAAAACAAACAGGAAGCAAAGGGACGGGTCACGGGTATTGATCAGATATTGATATCGATCGGCGCCTGCAGCAGCCGGGAGCCGAGCTGAATGCACCATTAAGAATCGATGGTAAATGTCACTTTGGAGTCGGATCATAAATGTCTGAGTGATGCAGTGATGCAGCGGCGGTCGTCATGGTGAATGATTTTAATTGGATGCAGAATTATAAAACAAGTTCCATAACATAGAAAATAGGAAAGAAAAAAAGAGACAGATTTACATAAAAATACTGAATTCAATAAAAGAAAGAATTTTAATTTAACAAGGTCTTTAAAAATGAACTTTACTCTGTAAAACACTTTAAAGGGATAGTTCAACATTTTGGCAAATTGGCCCATTGCCATAATCCCTATAGTCACAGCAGTAGGTTCGTAATCTTAAATTGTTAATGCAAGCTGTTTTTAGAGCGGCGGAGCAGAGCCGTGAGCTGCAGCAGGAATGTGCAGGTTACAACTTGTCCACCAGAGCATTTTGGAGTTGTGTATTTGATGAGTTTGATGAGGGAAACGGCAGCTGGAGGCTTCTGTTCTGCCAAAATGTTGAACTATCCCTTTAAAACACGTTGTTTCTGTGTGTTTTACAGGTCGATATCATGACGTCATTTGTTTTCTGACCTTCTAACGTCTCATCCGTGTGTGTGTGTGTGTGTGTGTGTGTGTGTGTGTGTGTGTGTGTGTGTGTGTGTGTGTGTGTGTGTGTGTGTGTGTGTGTGTGCAGCACTGTGTCGTCCATCCTGGGCGCCTGGTTGGACCAGTACTCGGAGGACTTCTGGACCCCCCCCACCTACGACTGTCTGCACCAGCTGCTGTCCTACCTCCACCTGCACTTCCCCGGCTCCGACCTGGAGCGCCGCGCACGCAACCTGCTGGCCCACTTCCACCGCCGACAGCAGTGTGAGCCTGATCCTGATGGTAGGAAGGCAGGACAGGGACAGGGACGGGGACAGGGACAGGAGGGGGTTGCCAGGGGCGACAGGGCTCAGGGAGGGGTCGTAGTGTTGAGTGGTTGTTGTTGTTGTTGTTGTTGACGTCAGGCTGAGGAACAGGAAGTGTGTTCAGGTTGAGTTCAGGCTGAGGCAGCGATTTGAAAACGTCTCTCTTTCTGTGTGTGTTTGTGTGTGTGTGTGTGTGTGTGCATGTGTGTGTGCGTGTGCATGTGCGTGTGTGTGTGCGTGTGCAGGGGAACACATCGGCTGCCCTTTCGCCACACAGGAAGAGAGCGGCTTTGAGGACGAACTTCCTGCTTTCAGCTTCCTGTCGTTCGACCCCATCATGGTCGCCGAGCAGTTCACGCTCATGGACGCGGTGAGGACGTTTCTCCTTATTATGATATTATTATTATTAATAATGGATGAACTGTGTTAATTATAGTTTTTATTTATTGTTTTGCCTGTAAAGTTTGAGCAGCAACTAAAACCAGTTTGTCTGCTTGAAAAATGACTAAAATTATGAATTAATCCTGAAATATCTGCGTTTTGTTTTTGTATTGATCAACTTACTGACTGGTCGACTGATCTCTTTACTCTAAAAAGTCGTAGTTTTTTAAATTCTTGAATCGTCCAGTCTGAAAGAAGTGCTGGAGCCGTGGGCCGAGAGCCGACCTTCTCGCCAACACCAGGAGCCTCCGTGTATGTTGTTATGCCGCTGTTGTGAACTGGGAAGCCGGTGTTAGTGGCGGATGCTAACCGCTAGCGCTAGCCGAAGTTAGCATCGAGCTAGCTCACTACTACGGTCCTAATACTTGTTACCAGTGTCGGTATAAGTCGGGAATTCGGTCCACGGCTCCAGCGCTTCACTCAGACTGTATTTATTGTTCTTTGTTGTCCTGACTGCTGCTGCTGAGAGAGATAGAGACTCAGTAGCATCAGATAGAGGCTAGCTAGCGCGGCTAACAGCCCTGAGCCTCCTACTGCAGGTAGCTTCACCTGTAGCATCAGACAGCTAGCACAGCTAACAGCTCTGAGCCTCCTGCTGCAGGTAGCTTCACCTGTAGCATCGGACAGCTAGCACAGCTAACAGCCCTGAGCCTCCTGCTGCAGGTAGCTTCACCTGTAGCATCAGACAGCTAGCACAGCTAACAGCCCTGAGCCTCCTGCTGCAGGTAGCTTCACCTGTAGCATCAGACAGCTAGCACAGCTAACAGCCCTGAGCCTCCTGCTGCAGGTAGCTTCACCTGTAGCATCAGACAGCTAGCACAGCTAACAGCCCTGAGCCTCCTGCTGCAGGTAGCTTCACCTGTAGCATCAGACAGCTAGCACAGCTAACAGCCCTGAGCCTCCTGCTGCAGGTAGCTTCACCTGTAGCATCAGACAGCTAGCGCGGCTAACAGCCCTGAGCCTCCTGCTGCAGGTAGCTTCACCTGTAGCATCAGACAGCTAGCGCGGCTAACAGGCCTGAGCCTCCTGCTGCAGGTAGCTTCACCTGAGCTCCGTCATTGGCTGGAGAGAAAACACTGATTCTCTCTCCATAGATATCTATGCTCTCTAGCTCTGCCCAGAAACGTCCACGTGCAACAAAACCTTTGACGGATTTCATTTCTAATGTTTATTTTTGGGCACAAAACTCCAGACTGAACCTTTAAAGCATCTTGTTTTACTTCCTGTGTGAACTCCATTTCCCATAATTCCACCTTCACTTCCTGGTGCGGGTGCTGACTCTGACTCGTCTGCTCCTTGAAACCCAGGACCTGTTCAAGAAGGTGGTCCCGTACCACTGCCTGGGCGGCATCTGGTCGCAGCGGGACAAGAAGGGCAAGGAGCACCTGGCGCCGACCATCCGCGCCACCGTGGCCCAGTTCAACTCCGTCACCAACTGCGTCATCACCACCTGCCTCAGCAACCCGGCGCTCAAGCCCAACCAGCGGGCGCGGCTGCTCGAGCGCTGGATCGACGTGGCCCGGGTACGAGACCGCCGCCGCCGCGTCGCCACGGCGCCGCTTACTTTGCTTTGTTTTTACCTCGATGTAGACGTTGTTTTTTCTGACGGTGTCGTTGCTCGTGTTGCGTTCAGGAATGTCGGATCCTGAAGAACTTCTCCTCGCTGCGCGCCATCCTCTCCGCCCTGCAGTGCAACGCCATCCACCGCCTCAAGAGGACGTGGGAGGAGGTGTCGCGGTGAGGCTGCAGCTGCTGCTCTTCTTCTTCTTCTTTTTCATTGTCTTCTTCATCCTCTTCTTTCTTCTTCTTCTTCTTCTTCATCCTCTTCTTTCTTTCTTTCTTTCTTTCTTTCTTTCTTTCTTTCTTCTTCATCCTCTTCCTCTTCTTTCTTCTTCTCCTTTTTCTTCATCCTCTTCCTCCTCCTCCTCTTCTTTCTTCTTCTTCTTCTTCTTCTTCTTCTTCTTCTTCTTCGTCGTCTTCTTCTCTTTCTTCTTTCTTCTTCCTCCTCTTTTTTCTTCTTCTTCTTCCTCCTTCTTCCTCTTCCTCCTGCTCCTCTTCTTTCTTTCTTCTTCTTCATCCTCTTCTTCCTCCTCCTCTTCCTCTTCTTCCACCTCCTCTTCTTTCTTCTTCTCCTTCTTTTTCTTCTTCATCCTCTTCTTTCTTTCTTTCTTTCTTTCTTTCTTTCTTTCTTTCTTTCTTTCTTCTTCTTCCTCCTCCTCCTCCTCTTCTTTCCTTCTCCTTCTTCTTTCTTCTTCTTCCTCCTCTTTTTTCTTCTTCCTCCTTCCTCTTCCTCCTCCTCCTCTTCTTTCTTCTTCATCCTCTTCTTTCTTCTTCTTCCTCCTTCCTCTTCCTCCACCTCCTCTTCTTTCTTCTTCTTCTTCTTCTTCCTCCTCCTCTTTCTTCCTCCTCTTCTTCCTCCTCGTCTTCCTCCTCCTACTCCTCTTCTTCTTCTTCCTTCTTCCTCCTCTTCCTCTTCTTCTCCTTCATGCTCTGACCTTTGACCTCTGCCCACAGCGAGAGCTTCCGTACGTTCCGTGAGCTGTCGGAGATCTTCTCAGACGACAACAACTACTCGCTGAGCCGAGAGCTGCTGGTGAAGGTGAGAACATGGTCTGGTTTCAGGGGAAACTGAAGGAGACGTGTTGTTGTTGTTGTTGTTGTTGTTGTTGTTGTTGTTGTTGTTGTCATGCTGTATCCACATTGTAGTGATGATGTCACGTGTCCGTGCTTGAACCTCTGCAACGTTGCACAACACGAGCTACAGGAGGTCTCGCCGTAAAAATCCTGCAGAACTCCTCCATCGGTGTCACAACTGACACAAAGTTGAACAAAAAGCAGTAAAATATGCTTCAAATGTTTCCTTTAATCTTTATTATACTGAGATAAACAAACAGTGATGATGCTCTTAACTCTGTTCATCAGGAGAAAGTCTGACAGAACAAATGCAGGGTGACAGATGTGACAGATGTGAAGCAGAGTATTAAACTAAAACAATAATAATAATATCGATAACTATAATAAAAGAAGAGTAAAACAACAGTGTTTGTTTCTATTAATCAGACAGAATAATAATAATAAATGGATGTATATGAGTGACATAGCAGTGCGTGTGGCAGCAGCTGGACAGATGTGACTTCCTGCTGTCGCTGGAGCAGAACAACATGTTCCTGATGTTCCAGATGTTCCAGATGTTCCTGATGTTGAGTTATGGAGGGTTTGTTTTTAAAGGCAGAGGTCGAGTCGACACCCGACACCGGAGGACGCAGAGAAATTAACTTACTGAGTGAACAGGAAGTGAGACGACAAATCTACTGTACGAGTTCCACATTAGGGCCGTTGTCATGACGACTGAGAGTAAACACACAAAAAAAACAGGAAGAGACATTAGAGCGATAAGAAAAGTACAAGTGAAATACGACGTCATCATCATTATTATTATTATTATTATCTCCATCACAAACCAACCTCCATGAGTCACATTTACCGAGTGTGCCTGAACGCACCGCGCTGGAAACAGATTAATTACAGTTAGATGTAAGTGCGAGGGGTCGTAACGGCGCCTGCGATCTGACCTGAGAACAGACCGTTACCTGCTCAGGTGAGAACAGCTGTTTATTTATAACCGTGAGGCGTTCACTGACGTCACGGTGAAGCGAGCGCCAGGATGCCCCGCCCGGGTTCCTGCGAGGGAATCCCTGCTGACGTGGGAGGGAACCTCGCTCTGGCAGGTGGAGATAACGCGGCGCCGATCTGTCCGTGGTGTCAGCGAACACCTCGGGGCGTCGCCCTCTCTCTCTCTGTGTCGTCGCTCTATCTGCTCCGAGCAGCGTGCTGCGTTCGCTGCCGCTCGGTCGCCTCGGGTTACGCAGCGCTGCAGGAGTTACATCATCCTGAGGAATGTGAACCGGACTCTCTTTCTTTCTTTCTTTCTTTCTTTCTTTCTTTCTTTCTTTCTTTCTTTCTTTCTTTCTTTCTCTTTATCTCCCCTCTTTTTCTCGCTTTCTTTTCACTTGTTATCTTTTTTCTCTCCTTTCTTTCTTTCTTTCTTTCTTTCTTTCTTTCTTTTTTTCTTTCCTTCTTTCTTTCTTTCTTTCTCTTTATCTCCCCTCTTTTTCTCTCTTTCTTTTTCTCTGTTATCTTTCTTTCTTTCTTTATCTCCCTTCTCTTTATCTTTCTTTCTTCCTATCTTTCTTTCTTTTTCTCTCTTTCTTTTTATCTGTTATCTTTTTTCTCTCTTCTTTCTCTTTCTCTCCCTTCTCTTTGTCTTTCTTTCTTTCTTTCTCTTTCATTCTTTCTTTCTTTAATTCTTTCTTTCTCTCTTTCTCTCTTTATTTTTTTTATCTCTCCTCTTCTCTCTTTCTCTCTCTCCGGGGTTTTTCCCCCTGAAAATCTGCAACAGATAAAAACGTGGTCACAACTTCTCATGTTCAAAGACTTCCTTCGTCCTTCTCACCTGAAAACTGCTGAACATCTGGAACCTACACACACACACACACACACACACACACACACACACACACACACCATCCACATGTCCAGATTTTTCACAACAACACCGTCACTCTGAGTTTTAGTCGACCTGTTTCCGTCTGAAACACGTTGTTTTTAGACGATCTGCAGATGCATGATGGGAAACGTTAACACAGGATTTACAGTAACGAGTGTGTGTCTGTGTGTGTGTGTGTGTGTGTGTGTGTGTGTGTGTGTGTGTGTGTGTGTGCGTGTGTGTGTGTGTGTGTGTGTGTGTGTCTCCTCAGGAGGGAACGTCGAAGTTCGCCACCCTGGAGCTCAACCCCAAACGAGCCCAGCGGAGACACCAGCAGCAGAGAGAGCTGGTGAGTCCATAGAAACCAATCAGCTGATCAATAACTGGTGGTTGGGCTGAAGGATCAGCGTCGCCAGGGCAACAGCGCCCTCTGGTGGCGGCGCTCAGTCACTGCACCCAGTTTGAACACAGTTGTTTATTATTAGAAGGTTTTGTTTTATGAGTTATATCATCTTTAAATATTATAATAGTGTCAGAATAATTCATTATAAATAATAATAATAATAATAAAGTCTTTATGTTCCTGCACCGAACCATGAAGAACAAACCTCCACCCGCCTACAAGACATATTTTTATAATGATGAATATAGATAATAGATAAATAAATAAAAAGGAGGATAAAGTTTAAACATAACTGACTGTATTGACATGTGTTTACATACATACAGGAAATTTGTTCATTTGTGATACTTGTAGCATTTTCATCACCCATGTCTTCATCAGTGATTCTGATTATTATTATTATTATTATTATTATTATTATTATTATTATCAGCTGCTGATTTTGTTATTGATCTCAGTCGACTCCATTGATTATCGGTTGTTGCCATGTGAACAGGGAGTGATGCAGGGAACCATCCCGTACCTGGGAACCTTCCTCACGGACCTGGTGATGATGGACACGGCCATGAAGGACTACACAGAGGTAACGCACGCACACACGCATGCACGCACGCACGCACGCACGCACGCACGCACGCACGCACACATCCACAGTTTATTTCATGAATCACCAGCTCACGTTTCTCCTTCCTCCTCCTCCTCCTCCTGCAGGGCGGCCTCATCAACTTTGAGAAGAGACGAAAGGTAAAGTGAAACTAAAAACATCGGAGCATGAATCTTTATCCTCAGTGAGTTCTTCTCTCTGGAACTAACTCCTCTTCACCTCCGTTCATCCCTCCATCTCCCTCTCCCTCCTCCTCCTCCTCTTCCTCCTCCTCCTCCTCCTCCTCCTCAGGAGTTCGAGGTGATTGCTCAGATCAAGCTGCTGCAGCTCGCCTCCAACAACTACAGCTTCACTCAGGACTCTCACTTCAGGGAGTGGTTCGCCGGCGTGGAGAAGCTCAGCGAGGCCGAGAGGTCAGTCCGGTCGTCATGACGTCATGACGCAACTACTGGTTGTGTTTTGATTATTTCTTGACATAATTACATAATTAGCATCCTGTCACTTAGTATAAACAGGGTTTCTGCAGGGGCTTAAAAAGTCTTAACATTTCTGGAAAAAATCTAAATTTTAGGCCTTAAAAAGTCTTAAAATAATTAATTTTCTACCTCAAATGCTCAATAAAATGCTCCTGCGACACTTTATTGTGCTTAATTGTGTTTACAACGACAAACAAACCCAACACACAACTTGTATATTGCAGCCAATTTACTTTGCAATTAATTTTGTGACTCTTCTTTTGTACGTTTTTGTTTGTTGTGAAATAGGTTTTAAATTTCATCCATAAAGTTCTTAAAGTCTAAAGTTGGTGAAACCTGCAGGAACCCTGATGAAACACAGTGTAACAGTAAAACTTCATGTTCACATAAACATGAAGTGATTGACAGCGACAGGCTCCGCCCACAGCTCAGGACGAGGTCCAGCTCATGTTGAGTTCACTGACACATTAGTGTAGGATTTCACGGCTCTGTTTAAATAACGACCTGTGACCTCTGACCTCTGACCTCTGACCTGTGACCTCTGACCTGCAGCTACAACCTGTCGTGTGAGATCGAGCCTCTGTCGGAGTCGGCCAGCAACACGCTGAGAGCCAAGAAGAACGGAGGCATCATGAAGCGCTGGAGCGAGTGAGTCACTGATCTGTAGAGACGCAGCTGCCAATCAGCACTCTTCATCCTCTTCCTCCTCCTCTTCCTCTTCTTCATCTTCCTCTTCCTCCTCTTCTTTCTTCATCCTCTTCCTCCTCCTCTTCCTCTTCTTCATCTTCCTCTTCCTCCTCCTCCTCCTCCTCTTTCTTCTTCCTCCTCATCCTTCTTCCTCTTCATCTTCCCCCTCCTCCTCCTTCTTCCTCTTCATCTTCATCTTCCTCCTCCTCTTTCTTCTTCCTCTTCCTCCTCCTCCTTCTTCCTCTTCTTCTTCCTCCTCCTCCTTCTTCCTCTTCATCTTCCTCCTCCTCCTTCTTCCTCTTCATCTTCCTCCTCCTCCTCCTCTTTCTTCTTCCTCCTCCTCCTTCTTCCTCTTCTTCTTCCTCCTCCTCCTTCTTCCTCTTCATCTTCCTCCTCCTCCTTCTTCCTCTTCATCTTCCTCCTCCTCCTTCTTCCTCTTCATCTTCCTCCTCCTCTTTCTTCTTCCTCTTCCTCCTCCTCCTTCTTCCTCTTCATCTTCCTCCTCCTCCTTCTTCCTCTTCATCTTCCTCCTCCTCCTTCTTCCTCTTCATCTTCCTCCTCCTCTTTCTTCTTCCTCCTCATCCTTCTTCCTCTTCATCTTCATCTTCCTCCTCCTCTTTCTTCTTCCTCCTCCTCCTTCTTCCTCTTCTTCTTCCTCCTCCTCCGTCTTCCTCTTCCTCTTCCTCTTCCTCCTCCTCTTTCTTCTTCCTCTTCCTCCTCCTCCTTCTCTTCTTTCTTCTTCTTCCTCCTCCTCCTTCTTCCTCTTCATCTTCCTCCTCCTCTTTCTTCTTCCTCTTCCTCCTCCTCCTTCTCTTCTTTCTTCCTCTTCCTCCTCCTTCTCTTCTTTCTTCTTCCTCCTCCTTCTTCCTCTTCATCTTCATCTTCCTCCTCTTTCTTCTTCCTCTTCCTTCTTCCTCTTCATCCTCTTCCTCCTCTTCCTCTTCTTTCTCATCTTCCTCTTCCTCCTCCGCTTCTTTCTTCTTACTCGTCATCCTCCTTCATCTTCCTCCTCCTCCTCTTCTTCTTTCTTCTTCTTCTTCCTCCTTATTTCCTTCAATGTGTTGTTTTATTTATTTCTATTCATGTTTACCTCCATGTTTGTTTTTATGAGTTCATGTTGTCTCTCTGTCTCCATGACGCGTCTGTAGAAGCTGATTCGTCCTTCGTGGTTAAATAAAGTTTTTTCTCTCTCTCTCCTCCAGTCGCCAGCTGACGGAGGGCGGCTCCGGCGGCGCCTCGGGCTCCCACTCCAAGTCCTTCGACCACTCTCACTACAGACCGTACCAAGGCAGCGGTAGCGGCGGCGGCGGCGGCGGTGGTGGGGGCGGCGGCGGCGGAGGAGGAGGGGGCGGGGACAGCGGCGACGCCCTCAGCGTCACCTCCGTCAGCTCCAGCGGTTCAGACCTGGAGGACGTGAACGCCAGCTTCCTGTCCGACTCCCCCGAGGGACACGAGAGGAAGGTGAGGAAGACGTTCTGACTGTTAAAGGGATAGTTCAACCCATTGCCATAACCCCTATAGTCATAGCAGCAGGTTTGTTAACTTTAATTGTTGGTGCAAGCTGTTTTTAGAACGGCAGAGCAGAGCCGTGAGCTGCTCAGAGCTACGCTACGGACTATAGGGATTATAGCAATGGGCCAGTTTGCCAAAATGTTGAACTATCCCTTTAACCTGTGGATGTGGACATGGCTCCTGTCGACTGATGGCGTCTCTGTCTCTGTGTTTTGTCTCCAGACGTCGACGCCGTCCGTCAAACTGAGCGTCTCCGCTCTGGGGAGAGAAGCTCCGGCCGCCGACACCACCTCAACGGTAACGCTCTGTCTTTGTCCTTCAGACTCCATCCGTGTGTTCACCGCAGATTTATTTTATTTTATTTTAACAATCTCTTTATTGAATTTTAAATATTAGAAAAAACAATAGTGATCGATACAATAGTAATTACAGATTTATAGAATTATAGAAGAAGAATGAAAACATAGTTTAATAGTACACACAACTTATACAGAAGAAGAGACATTTATATCCATGATGCTAATGTCGATAGATCATTATATACGTAGCTCATCCAATATTAGAAATAAACAGTTTGAGGCTCCACTCACGTGTCATGAAACCATAGAAGAAGAAGATGTGATGATGTCATTAGAAGAGGAAACACTGATGAAATGTGACGTTCCTGTTAGTTTCATTCAGATGTTTTTACCCAGATGGATGGAAATTATTTTAATAATGATGCAAAAATAATAGTGATCAGGCGATGATGTCATAATTGTGACAGGCCTAGCGCCACCATCGGGTCAGTTAATGAATGTCACTTCTAAATAGGGGTGGGCACTGCCAAGGACCTCACGATACGATATGCATCACGGTACTTGAGTCACGATACGATATTGCAATATCCATATTTTGCAATATTCTACAATATTCTACATGGTTATATTTGGGGGGGCGTCGAGTGGAGCAGGAGGTTAAGCAGGCGCCCCATGTAGATACAGTCCTCAAATCTCTCTCAACTATACTATCAATAAATGCATAAAATTTTGAATATCGATATATCGCGATATTAAGTATCGCAATACTTTATATTGCGATTTTTTTATTGCGATATATTGCCGTATTGATATTTTTGCCCACCCCTACTTCTAAAGTCAGGAAGCAAAATAAATAAACAAGACAAACTAAAATGCTAAAGAGAATCAGTTTGCAGCTTCTTAAATGTGGAAACTTGTCGTTTAAGTTTTCTGGTTTTTCAGAATCAAAGTCGTTATAAAAACGAATCAATAATCAACTATAAATAAAAACAGTGAATGTGTTAAACACGTCTCCAAACACTACGTTTCCCATCATGCATCTCATTGTTAGCTCGTCCTGTCAGTTGGTTTATCTCAGAGCTCATGAGACGTTTAACTCTTGTATTGATCCCACTTCTCTCGCTACAGCAGCAGAGAAGCTCACAGGCCACAAAAGTAAGGAATAAAATCTATCTCACAAAATCTGATTTGTTCTGTTCAATAAATATTTGAGAAGAAAAGCGTTCTATACAAGTTGCTTGTTCAGTGCAGAGTGCAGGTTAACGCAGAGTCAGATGGACGTTGACACCGTGACGCTGTGTAAAACCAATCAATAATCAATAACCCCCCCTGTCCTCCGTCCCTCCTGTCCTGCAGTTCTGGGAGTGCACGTCTCTGTCCTCTCTGGACACGTCGGGGATGGGCTCCAGCTCCGGCTCGGCCTCGGGCTCCAGCAGCGCCTCGTCCTCCTCCGTGTCCTCGTCCACGCCGCTGTCGGCCTCGCGCTCGCACAAGCGCTCGGTGTCGGCCGTGTCCAACTACTCGACGCTGTCGCTGCCGCTCTACAACCAGCAGGTGGACGACTGCTGCATCATCAGGGTCAGCCTGGACGTGGAGAACGGCAACATGTACAAGAGCATCCTGGTGAGGAGCAGACGTCCGGTTTTAATGTCCACACATTAGTTTTGTTACTTTTTTCTTTATGCATTTGATTAAAAAAGTAAATGTTCTTTATTTGATGCATGAGAAAAATGTTTTTACCAACTGAGCTGATCTTCTACAACAAAAAATCTCTATTATTTTTCTTTTTTCCAGTTCTGCATCTTTAGATTTAATTGATATGATTCAATTAACAGAATTAAATCATTTTTAGTGAAACTCAGAGATGCTAAATATCAGAAAAAGCTGCAAAGTGTGATGTTTTGAATCAAACAGTAGACTTTAAATCTTCTTCATACCTCACAAATCAGATTCTGATTCATATTTATGTATTTATTGCTTTATTTTTTTTTATTTATTTATTTATTTTTTATCAGTAAATCTTTTTATTATTATTCACCCATTCAAACATATTTACGATTTTTTTTTTCAAAGCATATTTAAACCGCCCCTTCCCGCCTCCCTCCCCACCCCCCCCCCCCCCCACACATATCAACAGGAAGAGTCCTAGAGGACAGATGAGAGAAAAAAGAACCAAAAACAAACAAATAAACAAACAAACAAAAAAAGGACAACAATAACAGAACAGAAAAAAGTGTACAAAAAAAAGGCAACAAATAAATATAATAATAGAAAACATAAATAAATAATGAAATAAATGCAATTAAGAAAGAGAAAAAAAAGAAAAAAAAAGAAAGAAAAAAACTTCCATCGTGTCATTCCCTTATTTTTTATATGCAAGAGCAATAAAGTCGCCCCATACCTCATTGAAGATGTTTGGGGTTTTTTTCAAGTTATACACAATTTTTTCTGGTGGAACATATGAAGCAAGCTCATTCATCCACATATTAGAGCTTGGGGGTGCAGTACTTTTCCATTTAACTGCAATACATTTGAGTGCAGCTATCAGAGCCATTTTAACAAACCTAATATTATATCTAGAACATAGTGGTAAAGTATATGCATCTCCTAGCAATACTGTTCTTGGATGTAACACAAAGTCATGACCAGTCACTTTATCTATAGTACTCTTTACATTTTTCCAAAATTCATTTAGATGGGAGCATGACCAGAACATATGCACAAGAGACCCAGTTTCTGTTCTACACCTGGGGCATAGAGCAGAAAGATCTGGATTCATTTTGTTAAGACGCTGTGGTGTGTAGTATGTTCGATGAATCAGGTTAAATTGTTGTAATCTATGTCGGCTGTTAAATGAGAATGTCTGACTATTTTGGCAAATAGATTTCCATTCTTCATCCTTAAATACCACACCAAGGTCTTGCTCCCATTTAAACTTTACCCCTGGTGAACCACAGTTAGACAATTTATTTTAAGAAGAGGGACCATGCAACATTTATCAACAGTATAAAAAACTGTGAGTTGAGCCAACAAGGCCAACTGTCACCTGCCGTCCTCGGCCTGATGTTACAGAGTTGTTGTTGTTGTTGTGTGTTTGTGCTGCAGGTGACGAGTCAGGACAAGACGCCGGCCGTCATCAGGAAGGCCATGATCAAACACAACCTGGAGCGGGAGAAGACGGAGGACTACGAGCTGATGCAGAAGATCTCAGAGGACAAAGGTAGAGGACGTCTCAGGCTCGGCTGGGTATTCACCACGCTATGAGATAATAACACAACGTTACCACACAGAGTTGTTTTAGAGGGAAATTCATGCAAAACCTCTGATGCACGTTGCCTTCAGGGACAGTTTTTCATCAAACAGTCTCTGTATTTCCCTCTAAAACAACTCTGTGTGGTAACGTTGTGTTATTATCTCATAGCGTGGTGAATGTGCAGGTCACAACTTGTCCACCAGAGCGTTGTGGAGTTGTTGGATTGTGTATTTGATGAGTTTGATGAGGGAAACCAATAAATCCCATAATGAGCCTCCGTAGCGTAGCTCTGAGCAGCTCACAGCTCTGCTCCGCCATTCTAAAAATATCTTGCACCGACAGTTAAAGGTAACGAACCTACTGGTATGACTATAGGGGTTATGGTGATGGGCCAATTTGCCAAAATGTTGAACTATCCCTTTAATTTAATTGTTTTCAGTATTTTTATGTGCACCTAAACTAAACTGTTGGTCTTAATGTGTTTGCTCTGTGACTGATCCCGACGTCCGTCCCTCTGCAGAGCTGCGGATCCCGGACAACGCCAACGTCTTCTACGCCATGAACTCCACTGCCAACTACGACTTTGTGCTGAAGAAGCGCGGCCTGGCTCGGCCCGTTCGCGCCAAGAACGTGGCGAGCTCCACGCTGCCGCGCATGAAACAGAAGGGACTGAAAATCGCCAAAGGGATCTTCTAGAGGAGGGAGACGTGGCGGCGGGCGCTGCCTCCCGCCTCCCCCTCCGGCCTCCCCCTCCTCCTCCTCCTCCTCCCTCTCTGGCGTCCAATCGACTCGACCCACGGAGTATCTGAGTTTTGCTTTTTAGGACAAAGACTCGAGACGCCAGAGGAGAAAACGAGCGAGCAGCCTTTCTACGCATCCGCCAGGAAGAAGACGAAGAAGAAGAAGTGGCGGCGGCGGAGCGTGTTAGCACTTGTGGTGGCGTCCTCCGAGGACACGCCCACCTGGAAGCAGAGGGACATGTAGGTGGGAAAAACAAGCAGCGGCGGCGGCGGCGGCGGTGGAGTCGTGCGCCGCTGCTTTTGACGGTAAACCGGTCGAACTCGTGACTGGTCCTGGAAAAAAAAACACCCCAGATCCGTTTCATTTCCTGGTTCGTCACCTTTTGTTTACATTTGTTTACATCAGTGGACTCTTCCTCCTCCTCCTCCTCCTCCTCCTCCTCGCACCAGGAGCTCTGCACCTTCAACAAAAACACTTTGGACCCTCGGCGCCGTCGTCCCTCTGCAGCACGCCGCCCCCTTCTGGCCTGGAGTAGTATGTACATACGTGAACAGTACGACGCCACAGCGAGCGAACACACACCTCAGAGCATGACTGTGTGAGAGTGTGTGACTGTGTGTGTGTGTGTGTGTGTGTGTTCCAGCTGGGTGTTGGAATGTGTTTCTATTTCTTCAGGGAACTTTAGTGGCGAGCGTGCCGCCGCCTGCCGCCCGCCGCCGCCGCCGCCTTCACCGTGTGGCCCCGCGGGTCCTGATGTCGCCTCTCTCTCTGTTCTTTCACACCAGCGACGCCGACGAGGAGGAATCTGAACTCTTGACCTTCTGAACGCTGCCATGTTGGAAAAATAAATAAAATTAAATTTTAAAAAAAAAAAAAAAAAAGGAGAGGAAAACAAAAACAAAAGGTGACCGTGTCCGTTGGTCCCGACGCAGCCGCCGCCGCCGATCACATGCCACTATTTCCTTTCCGTGTGTGTGTGTGTGTATGTGTTTTTATGAATGAACCACTACACGGTGACGAGGAGGAGAAACAAACAGAATGAACTGAGTGTAAATATGAATTAACACCGACTGTGCAGAACCTTGTTTTTTGAAATGGACCATGAGATTTTGTTAATAGACTTTATCACGATATCAACACTTTGTTTTTTTGTTTTTCACTTTGCTTTGTACATGTTCTTGTTTTGTTTTTGTTTTGTTTGCATCTCTCTGCTCTGACACGGTGCTGCTAATTATCTTTTTGAAGACGTCTCTCTCTCTCTCTCTCTCTGCACCGCCATGTTGGAAGAAACACCAGAAACAAAAACAAAAAAACTGACGTAGAAGAGTCGTGTGTGGGTTTGACCCCGGACCGTGACCACTGCTCTTCCAACATGGCGGCTCCTTCTTCCTCATTTTTTTATCGCTGACCGCTCTCGGTGCCATGACGACGGCTGGCCGGCATGCGTTCGATTCGATGGCGTGGCGACGCCTCTTCCTCTCCTCGCCGAGCGGAGAGCGACGAGGGAAGCGGACTCGTCGTTGTTTCTGTTGCGTTCGCTTGTCGTCCGGCCGTTTTTTTAATGTTTCTGTTTTGGGGAAAAATCCAACCTGACAACATGTCATCACTTCCTCCTCCTCCTCTTCTTCTTCTCTGTTAAAGGGCTTCTCTGCTGGATCGTAAACACTTCCTCCTCCTGCAGCTCGAGCCCCCCGACCTTTCTAAAAGATAAAAAACAAGATGAAGAGTCAGTTTAAAGGATTTAAAGGAGACATATTCCGCCCACGTGTCTTCGGTCAAAACCCCCCAAGGATCAAACATCACAGCTCTTTCTGTTCAGAACGGCCGGTTTCAGTGCCTGTCCCTTTAAATGCAAATGAGCCCCTGCTTGCCCCGCCCCTTATGCAAATTCGGAAACTAGTTACATCATTGTGAGAGGAAACAGCTCATGAAACAACATGGATTTTAACCTCAGGAGCCTGAAAATTACAGATTTTTTTTTGTCAATTCTCACATTTTTGGCGCCGAAAGGCAAAATAACGAAAAAGGCAAAACAAACACAAACAAAAATATGTAAACTCTTAAAGCAGATATCAGCGGAATGTTTTTGTTAATATAAGTCCCTAATAGTCCTATTTTCTGTCAAACATGGAGTGTTTCAGCCGTAACACGAGTCTCTCCGTCACTCTGCTCTGCTGCAAACCAGGAGAAAACTTTCCTTGTGGGATACAAGTGTTATCCAATGAGGAGAGAGAACGGCATGAAGGGCTGTGTGTGCAGCCAAGGGATGCGCGCGAATGTGATATTTCCATAATAATCCTCTTTAAAGGTCGGTGGTTGTTGGAAAAAACCAAACAAAAACAGGATTATTCTTGTTTTGAAGCTCTTAATGAATTGTAATTGTAAAGCAGAGAAACAGATTTGGCTTCAGTTTAGTTTGGTGTTTGTACATTTTGATCGTCACAGCTTCATGTAAATGATGCTGACGATGCTAATCCCAAGCGTTGTGGCCAGCAGGGGGCGGCGTTTAGCAAACAACGGCCAAAAGGTTGTCGTTGACGTTGCTCGGCATTCTGGGAAAGTGGGGTTCTCAAGACGTGTGAGGTTGGATTTTTCCGCGTCGTTCTTCATATCACAGCGATGAAACACTAAATGATCCTGAAGCGCACTGCGACCATGTGCTGCCTTTTTTTATTATTATCATTATTAATATTATTTTGTGATTTTCACGATGCATGAAGTTCATAGTTTTCATAACGATCAAATGAATGAAGCGCCCAAAAGTAAAACAAAACAGAACAAACAAACAAAAACAAAAAAAGCAATATGTCGATGAGCGGCAGGAGAAACGTCGTCATCGTCACCGTGGATGTTGTGGCGTGTTGAACACTGTGACCTTCCAGCCCTCCTTCACTCTGCCCTCCTTCACTCTGCCCTCTCTCTCTCTCTCTCTCTCTCTCCGCCTGCTGATCGGCGCCACGACGAGCACTGTGAACAAAAAACACAAAAAACTAAAAGTTAAAAAATGGAAGTAACGTCTCGTCCCCCCGTCGCCCCGCGCCCCCGAATGGTGTCGTAGTGAACGTCCGTCCCCTTCGCGGCGACAGCGCCACCGTCCACGTGCCAAAACTAACACGCACACACAGAGAAGAGAGTCCTCGGCCTTTCACAGTGGGGAAAAAAACACACACACACACACATTAAAAAAAAGACTAGTTTGTATGTTTACTGTTGTCGCATTTTTCTGGAAAACAAAAGACACATCAGGCCAAAAGTGGAGGAGCCGGAACAAAGAGGAGGAGAAGGAGAGAAAACTTGAAGGTGTTTGTTTGTTTGTTTGTTTGTTTGTTTGTTTGTTTGTTTGGAGCTGCAGGTGAAGCTGTTGCAGAAAAACGTCACTGTGATGCGTTCAAGTGAAGGAAACTGAAGTTCTTCTCTGATCCTGAATGTTTCATTGATAAAATGTGAATATTTTGTTTCCTTCATTTGATGCTCAACATTTAAAGGGATAGTGTCATTTTTTTTAAAGTGGGGTTGTATGATCTACAAATAACCCCTAAATACTTTAATTGCAGTAGAAGACTCTCTGCACTCCTCCCGTTAGCAACGCCAGCCCATAATAGCCCTGCCCAGAGATTTACAACATACATTGTTGTGAATGGACCCAAAGAAACGGCCTATTTTCACGGCCTAAAAGAAAAAAATACACAAATTCGCTATAATATAATCTTTTCCAGCCCTTCAAAGTGCAGGAAAAACACAGTTTTTGTCTGGGCAGGGCTATTATGGGCTGGCGTTGCTAACGGGAGCAGTGCAGAGAGTCTTCTACTGCAATTAAAGTACTTAAGGGCTATTTGTAGATCATACAACCACACTTTAAAAAAAAATGATACTATCCCTTTAACACCAGGTCCTGTGTCGATGTTTCAGAGATTAAAAAAACAACCAAACATTCTTTAAAACAAGAAGAGGAGTTACGTATTTAGTTGTTTCTCCTCCATTGTTTCATAGCAGACGGACCTTGAACGCACCATTGGAGAGAAACGCTGCAGCCGACCCACAGTCAGTCAAACTGAGACGCACTGTACTGAAACTCAAGTGTCACCAGATTTTTCCTGACGCACCTTGAATGCAGCATCAGTTTCTTCTCCGTTGTGTTTATTTGGAACTTAAAAAACTTTGGTTGGTTTGGTTTTAACGACGACAACAAAAAGAAACGACCTCTTTAACCCTGTGGTTTTCAAACAGTAGCGGTGATGTTTCTGCAGCAGCTTGACCTCTGACCTCCGGCGTGTGTGTGTGTGTGTGTGTGCTCGTGTTCTCCGTCGTCAGTGAGAACGTTTAACGATGTGCACGCGAGTGGTAAACCTGAACTCATGACCGTGCGAGCGTTTCAGTTGATGTTGGACTGGTCCGTGTGTTGTCGTAGCCTCGTGTTGACATGACGTACATTTTGTGATTTGACCTGATTCTGTGCGAGTTTGAACAAAAAAAAAAAAAAAGAAGACGAAGAAAAAAAAAGGCTGCGTTTACAAGATGATGAAAAAAAAAATTGAAAACTGGAAGTCAGCTGGCGTGGTGGTGTGTGTTTTCATTTTTTCCTCTTTTTGTTTTGTTCCCCTGAACTGTGCTCGGGTGCCATTTTTCCATTTTAACAAAGATATCAGAACTTTTTCTAACAGCGATCTCCTCTTTGATTTACTTTTCCTACTTTTTTTCCCAAGAACACAAAACCTGTGTAGAAAAACAAAACTGTCCTTGATTATGTCTTTTGTTTATTTATTGATTTGTATATAGAGATTTTGTTTTGCATTGTACATTCTCTCCTTTCTTGGTTATAGATTAATATATTCATGTATATACGAATAAACATTAAGTTTATAAAAGTACACAGAGTATTTTCTCTTTTTGTCCTGCATCTCGACATGATACAAAAATCCAGTCCAACTTTATTTGTTGAGCACTTTAAAGCATCCATAGTGGACCAGTGCTGCAGAATAATAAATAAAGGACATAACTACAGCTCACATAAGGCATAAAATTACATATAAAATACAAATAAAATAAATTAAAACAGATAAACATGGTTTAAAAATAAAAGCCGTACAATAAAATAAAATAAAGCTTACTAGGGGTCAAAGGCCAAGGAGAATTGATGTCAATCATTTGTTTATTGACTAAGATGAACATAAGATAATATGTTGTCCAGTATGAAAATGTACAATAAATATACTGTATGTTTTACTGAACTCTTTGAGTTCAACATTGAAGATCAGGCAGTGGAAGAAATATTTAAATAGCCTACGCAAAAGTAGTTACAACAAACTGTTACAGAGGAATAACAAAGTATTTTTTAAATATAAAAACAATAATCTCTACACATTCTGAGTGAAAAATGAGCTGAGAAAAAAATTTAAAAATATAAATATTTGTTGTTGTTTCTCCCGATAGAGGCCTGAGAGAATCATATTTGAGAATGAAAAAGGGTTATTCATTGTTGATCTGTGTTTTTCTTAAATTCTGTGATATTCAATTTCCATTATGTTTTTATACTCATACTATCAATCCATTCATGTGAGATAATTTCAGCATACATATTTTGATAGCCCAGGATGAAAAAAGCCACAGAAAAAAGGGATGTGAAAGGGTTGAGATTAGGCCTATAGGCTACAGTAGAGACCACATGGGCAAAAATTGGGGTTAAGGGTTAAACTCTGATTTAATGTGTGAAATTGATTTTGAGATTAACGTAATCCAGGAAAAATTAAATTATAGAGGTGAGAATAAAACTATCAAAGTCAGAGGGTCGAAGCGTTGTGCGGGAGAAGGTAAACTGTTTGGCCCATTTATCCTATTAACTGTTTTTCTACCATTTCAGTGAATTTAGAAACATTATTTTGAAGGTTGAAAAAACTACATAGTGTTGCTTTAACATATCTAGTAAACACTGGGCTGGAAAAGAGGATTTTTTTTTAGAGGATGGAAACCATAGAGTGAAGTGAATCCAGAAGGTGGCAGCGGGCCGCCATTAAACACCAACGAAGAAGAAGGATTAACGGGCCGTTATTGTGACGTCATTCCGCCGCGACAGGGAACGTTGTTGTGGTTCGCGCCTGCGCAGTAACGCGGATCTTTGTTGTTGGACGTCATCATGGCGCTGAGCAAGACGTTTGGACAAAAACCGGTGAAATTTCAACTCGAAGAGGATGGAGACTTTTACATGATCGGATCGGAGGTTCGTGTTTTCATCCCGGGGTGTCGAAGTGATGCCTTACTTCACTGGTTTGATTGATTGATTGGTTGATTATCGGCGCGGAGCCGTGTCGGTGTCTTTATCCTCCGTTAGCAGCTAGTTAGCTCAGGATGCTAACGGAGACTCATTCATTTATATTTGTCCTTTTTTCGTGATAAAACTGAGAATATTCGCCAGAATAAAACGGATGTATCTACATGTCGGTGCAGCTGGGTGAAGTTTTAGCAGAAAATGTTCGACCTTCCGCTGAAATTCACCCTGTTCTCTAGCTATCTGTTAGCTAAGTGGCTAACGGCTAGGTAATCACAACAGAGCGGTTTTATTTATTTATTCCATATTTAAAACTGGTTTAAACTCAGACTTACTGACATACATTAAATTGTTTTGTTTTTTCAAACTGTAGCTGTCGCTTAGCCTTAGCTCATCTCAGGCTAATCAAGATATAATATAACCCTCGCAGGGCTGCAGCTAGCAGGTTAGCTCCGGTAGATAATGAATAAGATGCGATTTTATTCATTTTATTTGGATGATCTCCATTAGCTGATGCAGTACACATCAAGAAACATAGAACAATAGAAATACACAATCAAAGCATGAACAAACCAAGAATGAACAACAATAATTATCTAGCTACAATTAGATTGCACAAACAAGTATATAAAAATAACACATGACCAATAATTAAACACACATCAGATACAGAAACACACAAAAACAACAACAACAGTTCTCCACTGCTTCAGGTCACATCTACAGATGTTGGAAAACAGAAAAGATTTTAACTTTATTGACATGTTTATGAGAGAAAAAGGACAAATTCAAACTGAAATCTGAAAATATTTGGGGGTTTTTTCTTTAAACATGAGTGAAACGTGTAGTTTATCATTAGTCTTTTGTATTATTATTCATGTGCACAATAAAACAACAAACACTACATTTCATAGTACAAAAGGCAAATAACTACCACAGAGGAAAGCCCTATGTAAAACTAAGGGAAATATGCAAAACTATTATTATAAAGTTACTAATATTGATGAAAGAGTGAATGAGTATTTCCTGCTGCTCTAATCAATAATTCTCTTACTGATGAGTTCAGGAGTGTTTGTTTTGTATTTGTGTGTATTGACTGGTGTGTGTGTGTGTGTGTCTGTGTGTGTGTGTTCAGGTGGGAAACTACCTGCGTATGTTCAGGGGCTCTCTGTATAAACGCTACCCGTCGCTATGGAGGAAACTGGCCTCAGTAGAAGAGCGGAAGAAAATAGTGGAGTCGTCACACGGTCAGTAGAGCTGTCGACAGCTCTGTGTGTGTGTGTCTGTGTGTGTGTGTGTGTGTGTGTGTCAGGGTTTGTCTGTTGTGTCTGATGTGAGAGTTTGTCCTGAGTCACAACGAGACGACCATGTTTGACTTTTGAGTAGAAGCAGTTTTCAACATGCACAAGATATTCAGTGTCTAATTATAAATTCAAATGCGTTTCTATTAATATCATTATATATTTACAAAACACACATATGTGTTGTGTTATTAAACAACAACTTGTACTTTTGTGAGTCATTTAAAGTTAAAGGTAATCCAGAGAAACGAGTCTTTGTGAAAGTTCAGTTTAATTTTCTAACAGTTAAACAGTAGAAAACAGTTGACCTGTGAGTTAGTGTAGGTCTGTTGTTGTTGTTGTTGTTGTTGTTGTTGTGTTAATGTGGTTGTGTGTCTGTGCAGACCACGGCTACACTCAGCTGGCCACCAGTGTGACTCTGCTCAAGGCCTCGGAGGTGGAGGAGATCCTGGAGGGAAACGATGAGAAGTACAAAGCTGTTTCCATCAGCACCGAGCCGCCCGCCTACCTCAGGTACACACACACACACACACACACGGACACACACACACACACACACACACACCACAACCACCACAACCACCACAGCTACGACTGGAGATGTTTCAGCTTTTACACCAGTTTCACTCGCTAACGCTGCAAACTGAGATGGAACAACCTCGCTTGGTGTAATAATAACAATATTAATGTTTACATTAAAAACGGACCTAAATGTGCTTAAATTAACGCACATGTATTTTAAATGTCCACCTACAGAAGTTAAAGGAGAATTCCGCCACTCCTAAATGAACGTAGAGGAAACACCACCGTACTAGTCGACTGTCGAGCTCGTGGATTTAGGAGGAAAAAAGCAGTTGTATTCACATTGATGCTTCCAAAATCATATGTTTTTCATTTATTTTCTGTTTATAAAGCTTTGTTTAAAAAACAAAACAACTAAACCTGGGCTCAGTAGCCCAGTAGGGCTGATCAGAGGGAGAGTCAAGAATAGATTAGATTAGAAAAACTTTATTGTCTGTTCATCACAGAAAAGCATCTTAGACACTTTTCAGACAAGATAAAAGACAGAAAACAGAATAAACCAACCAGCTCATTGATGAGATCAGAAACCAGGAGCTTCTTCATCGAAGCGCTGGTTCCCACGTCTGAGCTGAGAAACGTTTATCGTCACTCTTTCTCTGTGTCGTCATGGTGTTTGTCTCCGTCTCCAGGGAGCAGAAGGCCAAGAGGAACAGTCAGTGGGTTCCCACGCTGCCCAACAGCTCCCACCACCTGGACGCCGTGCCCTGCTCCACCACCATCAACCGCAGCCGCCTGGGCCGCGACAAGAAGAGGACCTTCCCCCTCTGGTCAGCTCACAACTACAACACACACACACATAGATGTCTCCACCTGAAGCTCCACTCTGAACCACACGTCTGTGTTTTAACCTCTGCAGCTTCGACGACCACGATCCGGCCGTGATCCACGAGAACGCCACCCAGTCCGAGGTCCTGGTCCCGATCCGTCTGGACATGGAGATCGAGGGACAGAAGCTCCGAGACGCTTTCACCTGGAACATGAACGGTAACGACCTCACCTCAGTGTCCAGAGGACGGAGTTTACCCTGTTGTTGTCCTCCTGGGGCAAGGAAGGAAGGAAGGGAGGACAAAGGAAACGATGGGAGGACAGAAGGAAGGGGAAAAAGGAAGGAAAGATAGAGGGAGGGAGGGAACAAATTGGGTCAAAAAGGAAGGAAGAAGTAAGGACGAAGGGAAGGAAGGAATGGAGGGAAAAAGGAAGGAACGAAAGATGGAAGGAGGGAACAGGTTTGTTCAAGGAAGGAAGAAGAAGGGAAAAGGGAAGGAAAGAAAGACGGAGGGATGGGGAACAGATCAGGTCAGTTGGTTCAAAAGAGGAAGGAAGGAAAGGGTTGTGAAAGGAAGGATGGAGGAACCACTCATCTGGTTTGTTCTTATCTGAAGTTATTTGGGTAAATCATTTTGTTTGAGCTACAATCTCTAATTGCATAATTTATTTACATGATGTGCATCTAATCACTCACATGTCACATATTATTAGGATGTTTTTATTCATTTCCTCCTCTCTGTTGTTTCCTCCTCCAGAGAAGCTGATGACGCCCGAGATGTTCGCTGAGATCCTGTGTGACGACCTGGACCTGAACCCGCTGGCCTTCGTCCCGGCCATCGCCTCCGCCATCCGCCAGCAGATCGAGTCGTACCCGACAGACAGCATCCTGGAGGAGCAGACGGACCAGAGGGTCATCATCAAGGTGACACACACACACACACACACACACACAGACGTAAATCCAGTACGACTTCTGCTCTGCGAGGTGTCACTGTGCTGCTGCCTCAGACAGTGTGGTGTTCATGCAAATATGTTATTGTAACTTGCACTTGTATAAAATGTCATGGATCATTTAAAATCACATTGTTTTGACTCAGTTTGTCATAAATTATCACTGTCATGATGCACATACAACTCTGATTTTAAGATGCATAATGCCTTTTACATTTCGCAATATCGTAGCGTGACTCAAGCATCGTGATGCGTATCGTATCGTGACGTTTTAATCGCTATAAAATCAAATGTGTTTGGTTGTCGTAGCCTCACCTTAACGTTCCCTTCCCCTCCTTCCAGCTGAACATCCACGTGGGCAACATCTCGCTGGTGGACCAGTTTGAGTGGGACATGTCGGAGAGGGAGAACTCCCCGGAGAAGTTTGCCCTGAAGCTGTGCTCCGAGCTGGGCCTGGGGGGCGAGTTCGTCACCACCATCGCCTACAGCATCAGAGGTCAGCTGAGCTGGCACCAGCGGACGTACGCCTTCAGGTACGCACGCACACACACACACACACACACACACACACACACACACTGTGTGAGGAATCAGACCAGAAACCTCTCGCCTCCATGTTTCACATCTGATCTGTTTGGTCTCATGTTTCTAAAGCTGTCTTGTGTGTATATAGTTTTTATTCCATTTTGATTTCCCAAATGTTTCCTTACAGATGTATAAATTCAAAGTTAACGAGAAAATGTAAAATTAAAATAAATTCGGAGAAAAAAAAAGAAAAATTAGATAAAAAGTCATTCTAAAATAGAAAAGGAACAGGAAAACTGTAGTAACAGTCATTTAAAAAAATAATCACAATGAGAGGTCGTCAGTGTTAATATAATAATAATAGAGCAGATTCAACCTTTTTAAAGTTTCAGCGAGGATGTTTCCATCGTAAAGAAACTGCATTCATTTGTATTTATTTATTTTTAAAGGGACAGTGCACATTTATCAACGTTACTGTAAATGTGCCAGTGTTAGTGGCTCATTTTCAGCTGCATGTTAATTACCAGCCTATAAGAACAACACAGCAGTGTTACATTATATACAATTACTCAATACTACATATAACACATATGTCTAAAATGGTGAAGTGTAGCCATATATAAAACAAACAAACAAACAAACAAACAAACAACAAAAGACAGACAGACAACCAACACAATGAATCATTTACAATAAACACAGTTGAATGGGTTTGTTTCTCCAGATGTTTGACTTTTATGTTGAGTTACAGAAGAGCCTGTGTGGAAATGTCTCGGCTGTTGTTGTTATTGTTGTGTGTGTGTGTGTGTGGCGTTGCCGTGGAGACGTGGCTGTAACCTCGGGTCACCCCCCCACTGCTGCTTCTCTCTGGGTGAAACGGAGCCGACCCGGTCACGACCCGTCTGAGTCTGGAAACCCAGACAGACGCAGAGCTGGAGAACTCTGACACAGCTGGAGCACACGGATCACATCTGTAATAATATCTGTGTGTGTGTGTGTGTGTGTGTGTGCGCGTGTGTGTGCTCAGTGAGAACCCTCTGCCCACGGTGGAGATCGCCATCAGGAACACGGGCGACGCCGACCAGTGGTGCCCCCTGCTGGAGACGCTGACGGACGCAGAGATGGAGAAGAAGATCAGAGACCAGGACAGAAACACCAGGCGAGTGTCGTCCGTTCGGCTGCTGTCGATAAAGTTTCATATGGATTCAAATCCAAGACTCTATGGATGAAACAACTGAAAATATCATCTGATCTGTTTGTGTTGTTGTTGTTGTTGTTGTTGTTGTTGACCGTCTCTTCCTGTTTGCTCTGCAGGAGAATGAGGCGACTGGCGAACACGGCGCCAGCGTGGTAGACGCAGCAGCGGCGGCGGTAACGACGGCGGTGGCAGCGGTGGCGGTGGCGCCCCCTGCAGGACCGGTGCTCGTCTGGTTGAGGTTTAAACGTCGTCACGGTTTCAGAGACGTTTCCTCCGCCGCGACGTCCTCACCGCTCCTCGGTCGGCCGCTCACCGTCCTGCTTTTTATTTTCTATGGTTAATATTAATATTTCGTTTTTGTTTGGCGAAGCCCCTCCCCCCTCCTCCTCCTCCTCCTCCTCCTTCTCCCCCCTGGTAGAAAAAGCCCCTCCCCCTCCTTCGTGTTTCCCTGTTGGACCCTCGGCGTGGAGAAGCTGCTCTCTCACTCTGACCACTGACTCTTTACCCGACCACAGAGGGAGAAACATCATCACTCAACAGTCTCAGATAATATATTGTTATGTTGTATTTGTTGTCTTTTTGTACATTTTAATAATTCTTACAAAATAAAAAAAAAAGTGAAAGCTTCCTGTGACGTCACTGTGTGCTTCCTGTTGGACATCACACCCCCCCAAAAAAGGTAATACTTTAATTTACAGGCCCTTAATTATGTGATAATGTCAAGAAACAGCCCAGAAATAATGGCCAATTTCATGGTGATATGGAGAAATACAGCCGAGAAGTAACTGATTATTGATTGTGTAGTTACCAATTACCCATTACTATGCAATTAATTATTATTTCTAAGCTTTTTCTTGACACTACTGCATAATTAATTGTTATTTCTAGGTTTTTTCTTGACATTACTATGCAATTAATTGTCATTTTTAGGGTTTTTCTTGACATAACTGCAATTAATTGTTATTTCTAAGCTTTTTCTTGACACTACTGCACAATTAATTGATATTTCTAGGTTAATCTTGACATTACTGTGCAATTAATTGTTATTTCGAGGCTTTTTCTTGACATCATCACGTAAGTAGCAGCCTGTAAATTAAAGGGTTAGCCCCCCCCAAAAAAACTCTAAAAACAAATTACAAACATCTACAGTTTACATTTTTTTGTGTGTTTAAAATTAATATATGACCACAGTCTTATAAGATATTTACCTAAAATCTCTCCATCCTAGTTTTCTTTTTTTAATCAATGTGACGTCACTGTGAAGAGACGGTCAGGAATAAAAAGCTAAAAACCACAGGAGTGTCCGTCATCATCATCATCATCATATTCAGCTGCTGCCTGCCTGCGTTACCAGGGGCGACGGGTTTTGTTGTCCACTTGTTTGTTGCGTGTTGTTGTACTAAGCAATTTCCATTTTGTCCCCAGTGTTTGACCCACAAAGGCAGCAGCGGGTGAAAGTGCAGCGTGAGCAGCAGCAGCGGCACAGACGGGAATTCAGGCCGTCGGCACTTTGTGTTTAAAACCGACGACGACGACGACGGGTCAGTGACGGCCACACCGGTTCACTCTTCACTGTTTCTACTTGTCATTTATCTTCACAGACCTGCAGTGAAGTTTTCTGGTCGACAAACGTTGTGTTACTCACCCAAACACAACGTCTATCCTCTCAGTGAAGCTGCTGTTTGACACGTGTGTTTACTTCCGGTCCTCCACCTGCAGATGAAGCTGTGACGCCCGAGTGTGTTTGTTTTATGCATTAGACAAATAAAACCAGGATTCACTCATTCAAAAAAAAAAAAAAAAAGACACACACACAAGGTGAAAATCAGAGATGGTTTTTATCACATACACAGATTGTTTCTGTTACACAATAACAACACATAGAAAAATCGTGTAAACATGGACTCGGTTCTACCCATAATCCTTTGCGTTTTGGCCGCCTCAAGTTACAGAAACAAAATCAGTCTGGATTTAGTTTCTCCTGTTTTTTCTTGTTTGGCCTCTTCTTCTTCTTCTTCTCGTCTTTGTCGAATCTTTTCTGAGCGTGAACTTGAACCAGAGACAGTTGGTGATTTTAGGGGTCGTGCTGTTAGCTACTGTTAGCCGCTAGCTAGCTACCTGCTGCTGTTAGCCGCTAGCTAGCTACCTGCTGCTGTTAGTTGTGTTGCTGTTCCTCTTCCTGTTGTTGTTGTTGCTGCTGTTGTTGTTGGAAGAGTTGGAGGTCGGGGTCGTCCGGCTGATCAAACATGATTCGCCTGTCAAAGAGAGAAACTTTACTTTTATTAGCACCAACAACTTCGCTTTGTGTTTCGCTGCTCAACAAAAAAACGTCTCCCGTTAAAGATTCGGCTAACGTCACGTTTTAGTATCGCCTTTTTAATGTCATTCACTGCAAACTAAATTTACCTGAGGGTACAAATAAAGTAACCTTTGACCTTGGCTCACTTGGAAACAGGGCTGAGGTGTTACCCAAAAAGTAGGCTAGGTGCTAGCTAGGTGCTAGTGGAAAAGCAAAAAACAAGAGTAGAGCTGTGACGAGTTAAGCTGGAGAGTCGTGCTAGTGGAAAAGGGCCATTAGTTCCTCTTCAAGGTTTTGACTAAACTGAGACTTTAAAACGTTAAAGGTTTCTTACAGAAGTTCTGGCGTCATCAGCAGCTTCCTTCCTCCTGGTTGGTTTGGAAACACGTCTTCCAGGAAGTAGTACATGTGACCGACGCTGATACCTGCGGAGGGAAGGAAGTCATCAGTAAGCCATCTCAGACCGATGTTTGGATCTTCAGCTAAAGGGTTGTGGTTTCCGTACCCAGGAGGTCGACCACGATGGAGTTCCCGAGCAGCAGCGAGAACCCCATGAGCACCCAGGGCAGGAACGGAGCCTGGAAGTTGAGGAGGCCGAAGAAGTTCATGCGTATGAGTGGATGTCGTCGACTCCACACGTACACCAGCATGATGATGAAGGCCTGGCCCAGGAAGAAGACGTTGGCGAACAAACCGAACAGCTGCATGAAGCTTCAGGTCAAACAACAACAACAACAACAACAAAACAAGGTCTGGTACAAATGTTTCTTCCTAATCAACCAAGAAAAAGTGATTAAGCATTATAGTTGATAAAAGCGAAATTGGGTCATTCACAATCATGAAATACATCTAAATTGTTATTTTTATTGTTAGAACAATGAGATACAATATCACAAATCAATAACTTATTTATTTATTATAAAATTTTAAATCACAAATTTGACCCAAAAACTTAGGATTTGGGGGAAATTTGGGATTTTTTGTTTGTAAATTTCTATATCATTATATACAGTAAATATGACTTCTTTTGTAATCCTTATCAGTCTAGTATCTTATAATTTTGACTTCCCATATTTAGACAGTTTTCATGATGGTGAATTAAGAATTAATTCGACAATTTGAATTATTAAATCATTTT
The DNA here is from genome assembly GCA_030347415.2 of Decapterus maruadsi. NCBI lineage: Eukaryota > Metazoa > Chordata > Actinopteri > Carangiformes > Carangidae > Decapterus > Decapterus maruadsi. Next base: position 30,061,016 of record CM064895.1, on the reverse strand, counting down.
TGACTAAAAATCATCATTTTACTTAAGTTGAGATTTGTCTCGTTCCATAATGCATGATTTTAACAAACCTTTGGATTAGTTGGTCTTAGAATTAAAAAGTTATGACGTTTTAATGGCTCCTTTAGTCCAAATTTTGAAATTTCATGTTTTTATACTTATTATTAAGGCGACATTATGAAATATTTGTTGATTCTCATGGTTTGTTTATTTATTTCAAACATTTTTACTTGTATTTTTGTTTTTCTGGTATGAGGAGGCTTCCATGCATGTTTATATGTGGCTGGTTATATAAGAGGAACTGTGTTTGGAGACATGTCAGTGTTCATCTTTCAGCTCTTGATGCACATGCTTCACCTAAAAGCACCACTTGAGATGTTAATATGACAGTTTATATGTAATAATTATTGTGGGACATGTTGTTGGAGCCGGAGGTATTTGTTTTTTTTTACCTCTCACAGTAAAAGACGACAGACATCCTTTCATCTCAGCTCAGTGAATCAGTGTTGTGATATTTCAGCAGAAGGAGTCGTCGTCTTAATGTAGCTTTAAAAAAAACCATAAAGCTTCACGCTGACCGTTTTCACAACAGCCCAGAGGGACGTGAGCAGTAAACGCACCACGACTGTATCATTAACCTGGAATGTGAACAAGAGCTCCTGGCTACGAAAAGCTGAGCATCATCATCAGAAACAGTTTTTTTATTTTTTTTTTACCAGAGGAATGAGGATGTCTAGGTTCAGACTGAGGGGTGACACATCAGATGTTGTTGATGTCAGCAGCCTGTTTGAGTATAATGTTTTCACCTTAAAGGGCCAGTTCATCCAAATTTGGGGTCAAACTGTGCAGATAGTTTGGGTTTCAGTTGTTTGATTTCAACAATGATCTGATATGATATGATTCAATATGGTGAATTTTTCTTGGGTTTTGATACAATGATATGATTCAATATGATGAATGTTATGATATGATACGATACGATACAATGATACGATATGATTCAATATGATGAATGTTACGATATGATACAATACAATGATTGTTACAATACGATACAATGATTCGATACGATATGATTCAATAATATGAATGTTACGATACGATACAATGATACGATACGATACAATGATACGATACGATATGATTCAATATGGTGAATTTTACGATATGGTACGATACGATACAATGATACGATACGATACGATACAATGATACGATACGATATGATTCAATATGGTGAATTTTACGATATGGTACGATACGATACAATGATACGATACGATATGATTCAATATGATGAATTTTACGATACGATACGATACAATGACACGATATGATTCAATATGATGAATTTTACGATACGATACAATGATACGATACGATATGATTCAATATGATGAATGTTACGATACGATACAATATGATGATTCAAAGCAGAAAAAATGCAGGTTGAAAAAATTCCCTTTAATATGATGAATCCCAGTTATGACAAACAGGTTCAGCTGTGACACCTCAGGTCTGATGCTTCTCCAGGCCTGCAGGGGGACGGATCCAGAAGAACTGCTGAAATAATTAAAGCCAATGCTGCAATCAGACCATTTGGCCCTCAGCAAGATAGAAAATTCACACTCTAGAATAGACCTTAGTTGAAAAATATAAACCAAATAATCAAACTCAGTGTTCCAACAAAAAAGAAAGTTGGAACACTGAGTTTGATTATTTGGTTTATATTTTTCAACTAAGGTCTATTCAAGTGATTTTCTATCTTGTTTTAATTATTTCAAGTTCTTCTGATCCAGTTGGGTCCCCCTGATTGGAGAAGCACTGCACAGACCTGAGGTGTCACAGCTGAACCTGTTTGTCTATAATTGCTGGGATTCAGACAGACACCCTGAGGAAGAATGTTTTAAACTGAAAATAAAGGGTTTTTAATTTTTTCAAACCAACCTGAGTGCCTGCATTTTTTCTGCTTTGGATCTGTTACCCTTTGCAAGAGCACCGGTGGTTTGAGGGATACCAGCAGCGCTCCTAGTATCCTGTTTCATTTACAATATGATGATTGTTACAATACGATATACTTTAGGCCTATATCTCTTTGTCATTTACAAACCGGCTCTTTGTTTTGAAATGTACCCACAGACGTCACGACGATGGCTGTTAAAGCGTCGTTCGACTTAAAGGATACAGTCATCACGATGCCTCCAAACAGGAACATGAAAACAAAATCTGCCGTCCGTCCCCGGAAACATCCCTCCTCCAGCATCCGGCAGTATCGATAACTTCCTCTGGTTAAGGTCTATTGAGGTGCGCGTGTGTGTGTGTAATGCTGCCATTAGAATCTAATACCAAACTGATAATCAATCATGCAAAGTGAGACATTTCCTGAGTTTTCTGAAAGATACAGAAAGATGATGTTGAACACGAAACTGAAGCCAAGAGAGCCGAAGAAGAGGAAGCTGGTGATCAGACGCCATATCTAAGAAAGAGAACGAGAGGTAATGATGTGATAACAAGTCGCATGAAGGTGTTTAAAGTGGATTCAAGCAGGTGACGGGCCAGACCTGGTATCTTCTGATGATGAGGTCGGGGTTGAAGTAGAGCTGGAAGGGGGTGATGACGTCAAGTTGCTAAAGAACAAACAAACACAGTTTTACATTAATAACCAGAAATTAAAATTTTCTACAAAGAGCAGTCAGTATCTTTGACTCTTTCAGTCTCGGTTTCAGGTGTAAAATCCTTTTCTAACGCCTCTTGTGTTGATGTTTTTGTCTTTTATTCTTCAGCTAACACCTCATCTCCTTTCACTGTGGCAAGGTCATCGAAAGGTTTGACGCTTCAACTACTTTCAAATCTTATTCGTCATTAGAAATGTTCAGTCTTTGTTGCCTCGACTGCTTTTGTTGTTTACACTTCAACTGCTTTCACATACATCAGCTGCTTTCATCGCTGACGCACTAACTCCCTGACACTTAAACTAAATTAACGTGTTTTACTTTTATCACCTGCTTTTATTTTTCACTCATTAACGCTACAGCTGCTATCAATCTGACACTTCAGCTTTTCTTCAGCTTTTATCTTTGACTCTTTAAGTCCCAGTTTCAGTGCCTCTTGTTGAACATGTTTCTGCTTCTTATACTTCAGCTAACACTTCATCTCCTTTCACTGTGGTAAAGTCATAGAAAGGTTTGACGCTTCAACTACTTTCAAAGCTTATTCGTCATTAGAAATGTTCAGTCTTTGTTGCCTCGACTGCTTTTGTTGTTTACACTTCAACTGCTTTCACTGGTGACACATCAACTGTAAAACTAATTCAGTATTTATACTGTAAGTTGCTCTTCAGCTGCTTTCATCTTCCACTGTCAACAAGAACAATATGTTCAGCAGTTTCACTTTAACTTCAGTTCAGTGTTTAACCATGAACTGATGGCTATCTGACATTTCAGCTGCTTTTATCTTTGACTCTTTCGGCTTCAGTTTCAGGTGCAAGAACCTCAGTGACCACATGTTTCTGCTTTTTATACTTCAGCTAACACCTCGTCTCCTTTCACTGTGGTAAAGTCATCCAGAAACTGATGCTTCAACTACTTTCACTTCATAAGTCACTCAAAATGAAGCGTTTTTGCCACTCACACATGAATTACCATCACATTTCACATCTACTGACATCACCACTGCTTTTATACTCCAATCGTGAACTGATATATCAATGAAAATGACACTTCACTTCCTTTTAGCTCCCACACTTCAAGTAATAGTTGTAATTTCTATCAGTTTAGCAGCAACTCATCATGTAGAGAGATGAGTAAACTTTCAGAGGTGGTTATTACTCAATTTTGTCTTTTCTAGGTGAAAGTACATTAAAAAACAAAAATCAGGAACAGACAAACAACTACATGCAGCTCATTGATATGTTTAATATTTAAAAAAATCATAATATCAACATGAACATAATGCTTAATTTGTAAATACACGCCCAGGACACAATAACAATATTCAGACTCTTCATGTTCCTGGCATCAGTGCATGTTTTCCTCGGTTTGAAAGTTGTTGTTGTTGTTGTTGTTATTGTTTCTTACCACGGCAGCGGTTGTGAGAACGCAGGCTGTTGTGTACGCTCGTGTCACCACGGGGATCTGAAAATACTCCTGGGTGAAGCTGTGAGCCATCACTGCTGCTGCTGCTGCTGCTGCTGCTGCTGCTGCTGCCTTCACTGTCCACCATCAATCACCCACTGAGTGAACTGTACACTGGCTCCGCCCCCTGCCCCGCCCCCACATCACAACACCATCCAGCCCACACACTGTAATAATCTATAAATGTCTAATATCTTTTTAATAAAAAAAAAACAAAAACACATTTTTATTTAAAATTTGTTATGTTTAAATTTTGAAACTTATTCAGATTTGGATGTAAAGTGAATCAAATAAAACCATTCAGCCCACACACTGTAATAATCTATAAAATGTCAAATTTCTAATAATGTTTTTAATTAAAAAAAACAAACCAAAAAAAAAAAAGTTATTTATTATTAGTCATGTTTAAGTTTTGAAACATATTCAGATTTGGGTGTAAAGTGAATTTATTCATCAGTTAAATTCATACATTCATAGAATTATTATTATTTTTAAACATACAAGTTATTAAAAAGCAGGTTAATTAAAAAAAAGTTACATTTAGATGAACTATAAACAACAGGTAAAAAACAAAAACATTTAGATAAAATATAGTTTGAGTGTTTCTGAGAGTTTGGTACAAAGATAAATGGTTTTTATTAAGAAAGAAACAATATGCAGTTGATCATACAGTTCCATGTCCAACGTACAGGATACATGTGAGTAAAAAAACAAACCAAACAACAACAATAATAATCATCAAGAGACTTGTATGTACAGGAAAGAGTCGCTACGTCGACTGTGTATAAATAAGTAGAGTTCAGCGATGAACATCTGGAGGAGCTGGTGAGGAAATTTGAAAAAAAAAATCAAAAAACAGCAACAACAGACGATGACACGATGAAAACTGTAACGACTCGTCAGCGTCCTGCACTGAGGGAATCAAACATGTGACCAACACGACGACGCTTCACAGTTCAACGGCTGCAGCCGGATACGTGGCAGAGGAGGAAGAAGAAGAAGAGGAGGAGGAGGAGACGAGGAGGAAGAAGAAATGAGGAGGAGGAGATGAGGAGGAAGAGGAAATGAGGAGGGGGGAAGAATATGAGGAGAAAGAAGTAGAGGAAGAGAAGGAGGAGGGAAAGGAAGAAGAGGAGGAGGGAGGACAAGGAGGAGAAAGAAGTAGAGGAAGAGAAGGAGGAGAAAGAGGAAGAAGAGGGGAAGAGGAGGAGTAGGGAAAGGAAAAAGAGGAGGAGGAGGGAAAGGATGAAGAGGAGGAGGATGAAGGAGAGTAAGAAGAAGAAGAGGAGGAGGAGGAGACGAGGAGGGGGGAAGAATATGAGGAGAAAGAAGTAGAGGAAGAGGAGGAGGAGGGAAAGGAAGGAGAGGAGGAGGGGGGACAAGGAGAAAGAAGAAGAAGAGGATGAAGAAGATGAGGAGAAAGAAGTAGAGGAAGAGAAGGAGGAGAAAGAAGAAGAAGAGGGGAAGAGGAGTAGGGAAACGAAAAAGAGGAGGAGGAGGGAAAGGATGAAGAGGAGAAGGATGAAGGAAAGTAAGAAGAAGAAGAGGGGACAAGGAGGAGGAAGAAGAAGAGGAGGAGGAGGCGATGAGGAGAAAGAAGTAGAGGAAGAGAAGGAGGAGAAAGAAGAAGTGGAGGAGGAAGGGGACGAGAAGGAGAAAGAAGAGGAAGACGTAGAGGAGGAAGGGGAGGAAGATGAAGAGGAAAGAGGAGGAAGAAGAAGAAGAAGAGGAGGAGGAGGAGGAAGAGGCGGAAGAAGAAGAAGAAGAAGAGGAGGAGGTTCTGAATCTGGACGACCCGACCCAAAGACGGATACCAGGTCCAGTCACTGAGGTGGAGGATCCACGGCTCAAACATGGAGCCTTGAACGCAGGTTCGATTCCAGCTGCAGCCCTTTAATATCTGTCTCTGTAATTTAGCTTGAGTTTGGCCGATTACCTTTGTCATCAATTATCTTTTTATTGTCTCAGTGATTCAGCGACACTCAGAGCGGCTGCTGCTCCCGACCGACCCTGAACACATCATCACCACCCTCCTGCTGCACCAGAGGGCGCCATGGAGCTGCGTCCACACACCGGTGACCTCGTCTCATCTTCTCCTCAACAGGAACTTGGAGTTTCTTCACGGCTCCTTTTTCTTTTTGTTCTGTTTGGGAATAAAAAGTAAAAAAAAACTAAAACATGAAATCTAAAAATCTACACGAGGAAATGAGTGAAGGTAAAACTCTCCTCCATTAAACTGAAGCACTGAACACGTGAGGAATAAATAGGATAAAAACTCTTCAGGCCACTCGTCAGTCTCACCGATGTGTTTAGTTCACTGCCCCTCCGTCCTTTAAGAACGGAGTCAACAAATCACATTTAAACCTTTTTTTACTCTGAGGTGAAAACGTTGAAAGAGCGTCGATAAAAAACACAGAAGTCAGGGAACATCAGGTATGAAGACGAGGAGCAGGAGGTCACGACCTTTTCCTCGTGTCACTGGAAACAAACAGACGCCTTTTTTTTTTTTCCTTCACATTTTCCACATGTTGATTCACTGCAGACGATCAACAATAAGACGAGACGCGTCTGAATATTCACAGAGAAGCAGTGGAGAGGAAGTCGTGTTGATCGACATTTGGTTTTAAACAAAAATGAGTCGTGATGACGTTTGGTTTGAAACTTCGTGTGTCAAACTGGTTTCATTGTCGGTTCACGTCGGTGTCGTTACTGCAGATCTCAGCCTGACGGTGACAACATGTGCAAAAATAAATAGGAGTGTAGCTGCACAGGAGGAGCCAAGTCTGAGGAAACCTAACTTGTGTGTTTGTTTGTTTGTTTGTTTTTTTCCTGAGAAGAAGCTGTGATTGATCCGAGTGTCAATAAATGGAGTAAAGCAGAAACAGATTCAGAGTCGTCTCGGATCTGTAGAGTCAACATATAAAAAAAATGAATGTCTTCGTTTTCCAGAAACTCCTCTTCATGGTCGAAACAAAAAACAACAAAAAAAATCATCTTTTTAAGTCTCTGTGAGTCTCTGCAGCGACAGACTTTTCACACGTTCCTACAGCCAAAAAAGTCCATGCCGATGTATCGGGGGTAACCCTCCAACGAGTTCATCCCCACCGGGTCGAACTTCCAGTATTGACGTCCTCGGATGAAGTGAGCGTAACCTGAAACAAAGACAGAGACCAGGAAAAATATTTTAAAGCTCCACATGGTATAAAGGTAGATGTCCATGTGATTATAAAGCAGCTCTAGGTTCTATATTAATACTGTGAAAGTATCAAAGCCTCAGTCCACAGAGAAATGCACACAGCCTGGATTCAGAAACTGAGCCTTAAAACCAGCCGTCAGGACTTCCTGTCACTTTGTGATGTCACAACAAAACCCCTCCCACTCACCACCTGGACCCACCACCCAACAACTTTGAAGGATTTTGTTTCTCCAAAAGTTTTATTCTGAAATCTGCTCCATTTTTAAATGTTTTTTTAGATCACTCAGAAAACAGTCAGCCAATCAAAAGAGACGCTCAGAGTTTCCTCTCTTCTGATTGGCTGACACTGACATGTTGTGAGAGCTCCAGAGCTGAGAAAGGAGGTGGGAAACGACACATTCTCATGGATTAAACCTTCTCAACTGAGCCTTAAAACCAGCCATCAGGACTTCCTGTCACTTTGTGATGTCACAGCAAAGCAGTCATCCAAAGCCCCGCCCCCTCACCACCTGGACCCACCATCCAACAACTTGCAGAATTTGGTTTGTATTTGTTTTATTTTGGTTGTGTGGGGGGGTTTGTTAGGTTTAAATTTAATTGGAGAGGTAATCATCAATTAATCCCAAACTCTTTCCAGGTTTGGGGTTTTGAACCGTACCGTAGATGTCCCTGAAGGCAGCGTCCACATCGTTGGGGATGCCGCTCCAGTCCTGCATGCTGCGTGGGTACACCGACTCCACCCGGTTCTCACGGGGGCTGAACCTCCAGTAGCTGCCTGACTTGAAGAAGTAGGTGTTGAAGTTGGCGTCGTGGCCCCAGCGCAACGCCGCCTGGATCCCAGACACGGACAGACCCAGACCCCTGATGGACTCCGGTCCCCTGATCTGCCTCTCGGCATCGAACACCCAGTAGTTCTCACCTGCGACAAGGACACAAGGTGAAGAACAGACAACGTTAACATCCTTGTTTCTCATTCAGTGGTTTTGACTCTGTAGCTGTTGACTGAAGGACCGCCCACCGCCCCCACTCTTTGGGATGACCGTCTACTCTATGGACGTCCACTGAAAGATCGCCCACTCTACCGACGTCTTTTGAAGGACTGCCCACTCTTTTGGCGTCTTTGGAAGGACTGCCCACTCTATTGATGTCCATTGGACCTCCCACTCTACTGACGTCCATTGAAGGACCTCCCACTCTATTGATGTCCATTGGACCTCCCACTCTATTGATGTCCATTGGACCGCCCATTCTATTGACATCCATTGAAGGACCTCCCACTCTATTGACATCCATTGAAGAACCTCCCACTCTACTGACGTCTTTGGAAGAACCGCCCACTCTAGTGACGTCCATTGGACCTGCCATTCTATTGATGTCCATTGAAGGATCTCCCACTCTATTGACGTCCATTGAAGGACCTCCCACTCTACTGACGTCTTTGGAAGAACCGCCCACTCTAGTGACGTCCATTGGACCTGCCATTCTATTGATGTCCATTGAAGGATCTCCCACTCTATTGACGTCTTTGGAAGAACCGCCCACTCTATTGTCGTCCATTGGACTTCCCAATCTATTGACGTCCATTGAAGGACCTCCCACTCTAGTGACGTCCATTGAAGGACCTCCCACTCTAGTGACGTCTATTGAAGGACCACCCACTCTACTGACATCCATTGAAGGACCTCCCACTCTATTGACGTCCATTGAAGGACCTCCCACTCTATTGACGTCCATTGAAGGACCTCCCACTCTATTGACGTCCATTGAAGGACCGCCCACTCTATTGACGTCCATTGAAGGACCTCCCACTCTATTGGTGTCCACTGAAGGACCACCCTCTCTCCTTCCCGTCTTCCCGTGTGACGTCTTCCCTTCTCACCTTGAAAGAACCAGATGTTCCCCGACTTGTCTTCAAAGGCGGCGTCGATGTTGTCAGGAATCCCCCGCCAGTGACGCGACGCCAGCGCCGGGTAGCCGCTCTCCAGATGTCCGTCCCTGATCCTCCAGACGTAGCCCGACTTAAAGAAGAACAGCTCCCCTCGGATCATAGACACGGCATCAAAGTCCGTCTGGCAGGCGTCGGGCTGCAAGTGAAACACATCACTGGTTCATTTTGAAACTGAGACGTTCACATTCCCAACAACAGAGTCTTTTACTGCAGCGGGATAAAGTGTTAAAGAGACGTTTTACTGCCTGGGAGGATCCAAAACTAAACGGAACCATGACTGAAGACGCTGAGGAAGTATCAGTTACACGTTTTACAACAGAGAAAATAATGGTGGTTAAACTGAAATCTGACTTTTGTCTTTGACCCTCATTCATCATCTCCGGCTCAAAAACATGTGGCGTCGCCTCTGAGATCACCACGACTTCAGCTTCTCTCCACTGTCCGCCTGCTTTCTGTTTGAATTCTAGTTTTGTAGTTTGTTTTGATCTAACTGTACTTTCATTCTTCAGTGTTAAGTCTCATAGTCACTTGTGTAGAATCGTTTCATCACTCACATTGGTGACGATCTCGTTGGTCTCCGGGTTGGCTGGAGGTGGCGGTGGGGGTGGGGGCGGGGGCGAGGGCAGCAGCCGCGGGTGGGCTCCGTACAGGTACTGGATGCCCTCTCTGTCGTCGTTGCTCAGCTTCAGCGGATATGAGAAGGAGTAGTAGGCGGACATGATGGCCCCCGGCTCGCGGGAGTGCTGCAGGCCCAGGACGTGCCCGAACTCATGGGCAGCAACCTGGAGAAGGTCTGTGCCTGCAGGGGGGGAGGAGGAGGTGTCAAATAAACCTCAGAGGATGCACCACAACCACATCTGGCTCAGATGCCATCGGAGCTTCTGCAGGTATTTGTCATAACCTGCTTCTTTCAGAGGGGTTTTCTTTTTTTTTCTTTTGGCAACCTGAACTGTGCCAACATCAAAGACACATAAAAATGTTCCTCGCCGCTTCCCGTCCCTGCTGAGCTGACTCACACTTTCCTCCTGACGAGGCAGAAAGTTTTAACCTCCGACCTGAGGCGCTTTGATAGCAATATGGGTGGAGCCTGATTATTATGTTATGGCGCGCTAGTGAGTCTTATCAAATAAGTCAAAGTATTATTTTCAAAAGAATCACAATATCTACATGAGCTAATAGGATTTAAGACTCTGGTTTCTTTTTTATTATTGATATTAGGAGGTATTTGTTTTTCTCTCTCTCCATAATCACTCAAATATGATTTAAACACTTGTGACAAATCTCAAATATTTTACTGTTTAAAGGGATAGTTCAACATTTTGGCTACTTGGCCCATTGCCATAATCCCTATAGTCATAGCAGTAGGTTCGTTATCTTTAATTGTTGGTGCAAGCTATTTTTAGAATGGTGGAGCAGAGCCGTGAGCTGCTCAGAGCTACGCTACGGAGGCTCATGGGATTTCTTGGTTTCCCTCATCAAACTCATCAAATACACAATCCAACAACTCCACAACGCTCTGGTGGACAAGTTGTGACCTGCACATTCACCACGCTATGAGATAATAACACAACGTTACCACACAGAGTTGTTTTAGAGGGAAATTCATACAAAACCACTGATGCAAACCTACCCCTATGACAATGGCAATGGGCCAATTTGCCAAAATGTTGAACTGTCCCTTTAACAATAAATAACTTTGATTCATCTGAAGGTCCTCAGTGCAGCTGTGCAGTAAAACTCCTGAAAAATGACAATTAAATACTACATTAAATGAAAATAAAGAGACAGACCTGAGAAGAAGAAAAACTTGTTGTTTTCTCCACTAATGGAGAATAAATAACTCTCTCTCTCTCTCTCCTCCTCCTACACCAGCCTCGCTCACCCATGTGGTTTCCCAGCGTCCAGGACTCGTCGTAGTCGAAGTGAATGTCGCCCTGTCGGTGCGTCTTGGGGAAGAAGGCGTGAGCCAGGATCCCACCGGTGCCGTCGAAGGGCAGGTTGTCTCCGTGCCAGTACCTGCAGGTCCGTAACACAAACGCTACTGATGGAGAGGAAAACATCTGTAACCTATCTATCTATCTATCTATCTATCTATCTATCTATCTATCTATCTATCTATCTATCTATCTATCTATCTATCTATCTATCTATCTATCTATCTATCTATCTATCTATGATCCATTAGTAATTTGGGTTCAGGTTGTTTTGTTTTGTTTTGTTTCCAACAAACTTAACAACAACAACTATGTCCATTTAAATACGATGCCTGTGTTTCCAGATGTTTTTACCAGATGTTGTGTTCCTCACCTGCCGAAGTCGATGCGGATGTCGGCCTCCCCACCGCGGACCTCGGTGAAGGTGAGTGGGGTGACGTCGCTCCAGATCTTCAGAGCTTCACGGAAAACACTTCGCACCTTCTCCTCACTCAGCTGCCATGGAAACCTCACGATCCTACACACACACAGACACACAGACACAGACACACACACAGGATGTTAGGAGGTAGAGTATCAGAGTGGGACCACCAACCTCGCCTGCCTCACCCTGATCTGATCTCCCTCTGTGAGGTGGGAGGGGCTCCAGAACAAAACACTGTCTCATCATCATCATCATCATCATCATCATCGTCGTCGTCGTCTGCTCTGAGATCAAACCACCCAGTGTGAGAGAGAGAGAGGTGGAGAAGAGACGACAGACGACTGAAACTGTGGTTGTTGTTGCTGCGGCAACAGAACAACAACTGGATCAGCTGATTGTGTGGTTAAAAGTCCTTACACTGAGGGTCAAAGGTCAATGGGCACTTTGAGATAATAACACAACGTTACCACACAGAGTTGTTTTAGAGGGAAATTCATGCAAAAACCTCTGATGCACGTTGCCTTCAGGGACAGTTTTTCATCAACAGTCTCTGTATTTCCCTCTAAAACAACTCTGTGTGGTAACGTTGTGTTATTATCTCATAGCGTGGTGAATGTGCAGGTCACAACTTGTCCACCAGAGCGTTGTGGAGTTGTTGGATTGTGTATTTGATGAGGGAAACCAAGAAATCCCATAATGAGCCTCCGTAGCGTAGCTCTGAGCAGCTCACGGCTCTGCTCCGCCGTTCTAAAAACAGCTTGCACCGACAATTAAAGGTAACGAACCTACTGCTATGACTATAGGGATTATGGCGATGGGACAATTTGCCAAAATGTTGAACTATCCCTTTAAAGCTGCGTGAGCTCTTTATTCTGCAGTAAACAGTAAAAGATGAAAATACAGATCAATATAATTGACATAACATATAAATAATCTGACCCGATGCCACAGGATAATAAACAGAAACATGTGACGATGTGAGTTTGAACCTTCATGTTGTTTTACTGCGGCTGTTATCGGCGTTTGGTCGACAGAAACAGGAAGCAGCAGGCTTTATGGGAAATGTGGTCTTAATTTACAAAAACATGAGCAATAAAAAAAAAAAACTCGACTGGCATTCACCCTCCACCACCTCCACAGACACAGACACAGAGCCGGGGTCTGGAGCAGCTCTGCATCCGTGTGTTTGTGCAAAAAAAACCACACGCTGGTGCAAAGGTGCAAATATTTGTGCAGATTGTTGAAGTTTGACTTTTTCCTCAGTGCAAAGTTCACGCAGCTCCGAATTCTTCAGCTTATCAGGTGTTAAACAAACAACGACTCATCAGAGAAACACCTGAGTCAACTGCAGGAAGTCACTGTGAACCAGTCTGTGAGTGGACGGACGCCTGTCGTCTCTGATCGTTGAAACATTTTTCTGAATGGACGATGAGTAAAAAATATTATTATATTACACGTAAACCATATGAAATGATAATAAAGCAGGAAATAGTGCAGCTGTTGGGGGCAGATTAATCCCCATTTGGCGCCATTTTTTCAACATTTAATAGACTAACAATCAATTGACTTAATCTAAAATATTTGATAAATTAATAAAATTGTTAAATCCTTTTCAATTTTTTAAATTTTGATCAAACAGGAGGAAACAGTGATAGATTGATTTGGTTTTAGATGATAAAAGACATGAATACAAATCTGATAAATGATGTCTTTCGTTGTAACGTCCAACACAGTTTCAGTCCTGTTAAAGGGATGGTTCACCCAAAATTCAAGTTTCACTAGATAATGAGTGAAATTTGAATTTTAGTGAACTATCCCTTTAAGTTTAGCAACACCTTAACATCTGTTAAGGCCGTGCCTCTCGGGCCTGAAGTTCACTTTGTCGTGATCCTGCTTCACCACGTCAATCAGGTGTCACTGGCGTCTTTTATTGGTCCGATCCAGCAGAATAGTCTGTGGCTGGTGCTGCTATTAAAAGCCCCCCTCCCCCCCCTGCCCCCCCTTCACCCACCCCATCCCCACCCCTCTCTGCCAGTCTTAATACACTGTTAAGTTAAAGAATGGCTGCCATGAAAGGGACCCCAGGAGACAGAGACAGAGGCAGCAGCAGCAGACGACTCCGTGGTGCCGAGGCTTCAGATGAAAGAAAACCAGCACCTCTTTGGGTTTTTTTTTTTTTCTTCACAATCATAACTTCAATGACTTTGTTTTCTCTCAATGATGTATGAAGGAAACCATTTTACATTTCCTCCCCAGAGTTCAACATTCAGATTAAAAAGTTTAAAAAAAGGCTGACGTCTCTCTTTAAAGCTGCTGTAACAGAGGTTTTGGCCACTTGGGGGCAGCAGAGACGTCTCACAACACTAACATAGTTTTGTATGAAGCCAAAGCATTCAGTCGTTTGGATGCCGTGTGTGTGTGCAAAGTTTCTGTTTTTCAGAGCTATTTAAAAAAAATATTTGTTGGTGTGAACTTTAAAATAAGAGATAAAAGGTTCAGATGTCCAAAGAAATCTCCAATTACTCGATTGTTCTGGTGCTAAGTCTGATAACAGAGAAGTTTCCAACTTTTTCAGGAGCTCAGAGTTTCCTGTTTCCATTGGATGGATTCACATACTATGGAATAGCAATGTAGGTTAAAGCACTACGCCTCCGGTCCAGTAGGTGGCGGTAAGAAGAAGACAAAGGCTACACAACAACGACGATGCAATTTTCCTCACGCCCAAACCTTCTAGATGTTTTGGCACATCGTCGTTGCTCCATCTGTCAAATTGCAGCAAATATCAACTCAACTCCACCAATCAGAAACGTTGGGCGTTGCAGACCACACCCCCAAAAGTTCCCCAACCTCCGAAGAGTACTGACCCAAACCAGGTTCAGATCAATTAATCCAAATTTAAATCCTGTTTTTTGCAGTCGAAATGCACATAGTTCCTCAAGAGGTGACGGGACACGTTAAGGAGGAACTCAACTCTGCTACATTTGTACCTCCATTAACCAGCTCCAGGGTCCTAGTGCTGGTTAAATCAATGACTTGTAACTAGTTCCAGGGAGAATGGAGGCTCTCTGCCGTCTCTTGGCTGAAAACCAGCCTTGTCAGATCAGAGCCTGTCCCAGCTCTCGTCTCTGATGTAACGCACCCCGTAACCCGTATTCTCTTGTTGATGACAGATGAGGCTACACAGATATGCACATGGTAACATGGTAGATGATAAATTGATTTCTCACCGGCTTCGTCGTTGGAAACAAATGCACCTGGAGGAGAGGAGGGTTAGAGACACCAGTCTGTACCTGTAGGTCAGGTCCGTCTTCTCCAGACGTCCTCCGTACAGGACGAAGCGTCTCTGCCGTTGTCGTCCTCGGTGGTGCACCTCCCTCTGGGCGGGGAAGTCCGGCACGCCGCATCGAGGTCGGTTCCACCCGTTGTTGTTGTTGTTGTTGTTGTTGGAGGACGTGCTGTTGGACAAACCGGTCTCCTTCACCAACTCCTGAGCGTGAGCCGCCTTCCCTCTCTTCTTCAGGTCCGGGGACTTTTCAGAGACCTGGAGCAACAACAGAGGTTCAGTCAGCGCTGTGGCAACATGACAAGCATCGGGTCAATGTGCAGGATATTCTCTGATGGCAGTGGTTTGCGTTGAAGGTGAAGAGAGGGCCGGTGGACGGAGCTCATTCATTGACTCACCCACAACTCCAGCAGCTTTAATGTAGATATGAAGCTGCTGTTTGTTTGGGTGAGTGGAGGGAACGATAGGTCGTGGTCAGAGATCCAGGTGTGGCCTGTCGCTTCAGACGACACGATTTCGTCGGGCCCGACTAGGGATGTCACGATTACAGCTTTTCTAGGTACAATTATTGCCAGAGAAATAGTCACGGTATTACGATTATCATGATTATTATGCATCAATTAATTTCAAACACTATTAATGTGTAAAAAAATAATTACATTACTAATTATTTACACAAAGCATCTATTAAAATAGGGCCAATTATTAAAGTGTTTGAAGTCATTATTTGTCATCTATACATAAATGTTTAGGTTAATCTTAATCTTTTTTTTATTATTTCAAAAGGCACTGAATCTAGCATTTTATTTCCTACCAATTCAGTGTTTCGTATGAACCAGTATCTGTGCATTTACCTTTACTTTGGCGCCAATACGGTTCCGACATAATCTTTTTTTGGGTTGTGACGGTATTTGGGAATCTTTATGATCAATTAATTGTGGCGTTTAATACCACAATTAATTGTGAAAACAAGTAATTGTGACATCCCTAGGCCCGACACATTTAGGGTTTGGTCGGGTGATGGTTTAATCTGACATGGAGACCATTGTGAAAGACAAAAAGTCGTGTAGTCTGAACCTGGCTTTATTAAGACCACCTCACCTGAGACCAAATAAATCTGAGACCGGGACCAAACCAATGTATGCCGGACCATTTTCAAATTTCCAGTCCTCATCATAATCATGTGGCTTGATATTTACATCATTCCTCAGCTAAAAAAAAAGCAAAATATAATTGGATATAAGATCTAAACCATATTTAAAGTAAATAAAGCTTGGATTGAACAGAAGAAGAACAGCTGCTCAGGGCTATGCTATGGAGGCTAAGGGAATTTCTTGGTTTCCCTCATCAAACTAATCAAATACAAAATCCCAAAACTCCAAAACGCTTTTGTGGACAAGTTGTGACCTGCACAACCACGACGCTATGAGATAATAACCGAACGATACGAAACGGAGACATTTTCAAGGTAAATACAGGGTAAATGAGGAGACTGCTTGCTGAAAAACTGTCCCTGAATGCAACGCGCATCAGCGGTTTTGCATGAATTTACCTCTAAAACAACTTTGTCTCGTAACGTTCCGTTATTATTTCATAGCGTGGTGGTTGTGCAGCTCACAACTTGTCCACGACAGCGCTTTTGAGTTGTTGGATTGTGTATTTGATGAATTTGATGAAGGAAACCAAGAAATTCCATTAGCCTCCATAGCGTAGCCCTGAGCAGCTCACGGCTCTGCTCCGCCATTCTAAAAATAGCTTACACCAACAATTTAAGGTAACAAACCTACTGCTATGACTACAGCGATTATGGCAATGGGCCAATTGCCAAAATGTTGAACTATCCCTTTAAACTTATGGCATTACATCACATCAACCAAAGACGGTTAATGACAGATATTTGTGGTTAAAAAAATACAGATGTGACTGCAGCTGTGGTCTGGAGGAGATAATCCAGAGTCCAGATCGACCAAGACCAAGATGAATAACTGGTGAAATGAGTAAAACTTATTTTCTTTTTTAGATGAAGACGACACAGGAGAAGAAAATGAAGCTGAATGGGGGAACGATAAAGGTTCAGGAGCAAAACGAGAAGAAGTGTTGACCTGCGGTGAACCACCATCTGAACTCTTCATCTTCATGACGCCACAGATTCAGAATCAGGTCAGTGAGACACGCACACAGTTGCCCCGGTTTAAGACGCACTCAGTCCCAAAGTGTCCCATTATCATTAATACCCCACCCCCCCCCTACCCCTACCTCTCCTTCCACATCCAGAGGAAATGGCTCTGCTCATTTCCACAGAAGTAAATTACAGAGGCGTACCGTCCGCACCTCCTCGTCTGACTCAGTCCTCGGCCTGGAAACCAAAACCACATCTGCAGCGCCGCAGTTAACAGGCGACGTTTTGTTGGGTGTTCTCCTGCTATCGCACAATTACAGTATGTGCATTTCCTGTTTCCGCTCCTCGCCACTCAGAGTAACCTGTGGGAAAAGACGCTATCGATATATCGTGTTGAGATGAAACTCATTAGAGCTCATCATCTGATCAGAGGGAGCTTCCCACAGCCTCTCTGTTACATAATCTCTCTAGGGCTTCGGGACCTCCACCGCTCTGACCTCAATGCTACAGTTAGCATTGTTAGCAACATCGCAGTAAGTCGTGTGCTAGAGTTACTTTTGCATCAACAACTGAATGAGAAACTACAAATATTTTTCGCTTTGACAATAAAAATGTCTGTCGTTCTCCAGATTTTCTTCTTCTAAGAACGGTTCATCCAAAAACCATCTCAGAGTAGCTTTCCATAATGGAGCTCTATTACAGTAACAACAGGTTGGTCTCAGCCAATCAGAAGACAGGAAGCTCTGAGCCTAGCTCTCTTCTGATTGGCTGCCTGTTTTCTGAAATAAAAGTACAGAGCAGATTTCAGAATAAAACGGGGAAACCAAATCCTGCGAGCTGTTAGATGGTGGATCCAGGTGGTGAGGGGGCGGGGCTTTGTTTTGACATCACAAAGTGACAGGAAGTCCTGACGGCTGGTTTTAAGGCTCAGTTTCTGAATCCAGGCTGTGTGCATTTCTCTGTGGACTGAGGCTTTGATACTTTCACAGTATTAATATAGAACCTAGAGCTGCTTTATAATCACACTACACATGGACATCTACCTTTATACTGTATGGAGCTTTAACACTAACATCTACCTTTATACCGTATGGAGCTTTAACACAAACATCTACCTTTATACCGTATGGAGCTTTAACGCAAACATCTACCTTTATACCGTATGGAGCTTTAACGCAAACGTCTACCTTTATACTGTATGGAGCTTTAACGCAAACATCTACCTTTATACTGTATGGAGCTTTAACGCAAACATCTACCTTTATACTGTATGGAGCTTTAACGCAAACATCTACCTTTATACCGTATGGAGCTTTAACGCAAACATCTACCTTTATAATGTATGGAGCTTTAACACAAACATCTACCTTTATACTGTATGGAGCTTTAACGCAAACATCTACCTTTATACCGTATGGAGCTTTAACGCAAACATCTACCTTTATACCATGGAGCTTTAACGCAAACATCTACCTTTATACCATATGGAGCTTTAACACCAACATCTACCTTTATACCGTATGGAGCTTTAACGCAAACGTCTACCTTTATACCGTATGGAGCTTTAACACAAACATCTACCTTTATACTGTATGGAGCTTTAACGCAAACATCTACCTTTATACTGTATGGAGCTTTAACACAAATGTCTTCTGTTGAGTTAATGCCATCATCATGTTCATGAAATATACAATAACTGAAAACAGGATGTTTATCTGAATGAAGTCACAATCCTGTTTTTGTTGTGTTCAGAGGAGCTACACCCACCACCCAACCACCCCCCCCCCCCTCCTCCTCCCTCCCCCCCTCCCTCAGCCCCTGCAGGACTCAAACTGTGTCGTTGTTGTAGGTTATGGGGAACAAAACGCAGCAGGATTTGTGGAATGTGCTCCAGACTGCAGTAACACACTGACTGATGGGTCTGGATCCCAGAACAAACAGAACACACCTCCCTGTTACCCCACCCCCACCCCCCACCCGTGTTTCACTCTGTTTAAAAGGAAACTTTTTGCTGCTCATTTTTCCGTCGACGGTGCGCAGATCCGCTCAGAGACAACAAGGACCCTCAGATAAACAACAAAAACAAATCTTATCAAGCTGCGCTGCTGCAGGTCTGAAGCGTATCGGAGGAAAACAAAACCTGCATGGAATTCAAGCTCTATTTGTTTACCTCTGTTTTGTTTTTTTTTGTTTTTTTTACATGTATCCCCCCTGGAGCTGAAGCCGAAGCTGAAGCTGAGTCATTGAGTTCATGGAGGTTTACAGAAACTTCAGAGAAAAGAAACAGTGAGATAATAAAATATTCTGTTGGAGGGAAATGAGCTAGTTTAGAGATTAGATTTTTTTTAAAATAGGATTCGAACCCACAACCCCTGATGTTAGAGGCTCCTCTGGTGCTGCTGTGGACCAGTGTGTTGATGTTTGAGTCCCTGGATCTCACACTGTGGACGATGTGATGGATCACAGGCTAAAGTCGCCACAGTTCGACCAATAGGAGGTAAAGAAACCCGACAGGTCAGGAGAGAGGGATTATGGGTAGAATGGCGAATCAGAAAGAGCTGTGTCCACTAATGAGTAATAATCAGCTGATTGATTGATATTGACCGTCACTGTCGCACCTGTTCCTTCATCAGTGTTGGGCTCGCTACTTTAAAAAAAGTAATTAGTTATAGTTACTTCTCCTTCTAACTGAGTTAGTAACGGGGTAAAAGTAATTAATTACCAGGAAAAGTAACTATACTTTTTTAAAATAATGCTCAAATATGTCAAATTACTTAGGCTTCTCCCCCTTTATCTGCAATGAACCAACTTGTTCAGTTACTCTTCCACATAGGCAGGCTCCGCAAAGTGCTGTATCACGCCATCAGTTGTTCAGATCAGCAGCGGTATGACATCATCGTTTCACAAAAGATATACGTTTCGGGTGTCTACATGAAAACGCTGGGGCGGCATTTTCAGATTTTGCCACTCTGGGTTTCCATCTTACAAAGGAGTATTAGGGCCAGCCCAAATAAAAAAAAAAAATCCGGCACAAGAAAAAAAAAAGTCTGGCAAAAAAAAAAAAAAAATCCGGCACAAGAAAAAAAAAAGTCCCGCAAAAAAAAAACTCAAGAAAAAAAAAGTAGGGGAAAAAAAATCTGGCACAAGAAAAAAAAGTATGGCAAAAAAAAAAAAAAAATCCGGCACAAGAAAAAAAAAGTCACGCAAAAAAAAAATCCGGCACAAGAAAAAAAAAAGTCACGCAAAAAAAACTCAAGAAAAAAAAAGTAGGGAAAAAAAAATCCGGCACAAGAAAAAAAAGTCTGGCAAAAAAAAAAAAAATCCAGCACAAGAAAAAAAAAGTCTGGCAAAAAAAAAAAATCCGGCACAAGAAAAAAAAAAAAAATTCCGGCACAAGGAAAAAAAAAAAAAGTCACGCAAAAAAACTCGAGAAAAAAAAGTAAGGAAAAAAAAATCCGGCACAAGAAAAAAAAAGTAAGGCAAAAAAAAAAAAATCCAGCACAAGAAAAAAAAAAGTCAGGCAAAAAAAAAAACTGCAGAGGCTTGACCATGTACCATAACAAAGCCACAAGCGGCTTCATGACCTCGGCAGAGTGACAGACCGGCTCCTGTAGTAGTATTTGTACTTTGGACGGAGAACCCACAGTCCATAACAGCTAAAACTGGAGTTTTCTCTCTACGGGTTCTGGCCAGAACATGAAACATGAATTGCAGTTAGTTGAATTATTACAAACAGATCAGATGAAGTGTTTCTGTGGAGGTTTTGGTCTCAGGCTCCGAGGTCTGAGGTCTGAGGTCTGAGGTCTCCAGTCTCCAGGTCTCCAGTCTCCAGGTCTCCAGGTCTGAGGTCTGAGGTCTGAGGTCTCCAGGTCTGAGGTCTCCAGGTCTGAGGTCTCCAGGTCTGAGGTCTCCAGGTCTCCAGGTCTCCAGGTCTCCAGGTCTCAGTCTGGCTTCTGGGTCGTTTCATGTGTTTTCGACCTGTGTTTTGCTGCTGACGCCACGCTCATTAGCGTCCCCCGACCCGACCTCCTGCCCCGCCTCTCAGGGTTTTTAAACACTGCGATTTGAGCTGTCAATCACCTGGTCATGAGTCGACCCCCCACGCCCCCCCCCCTGCCCCCAGAAACAAACAGTTTAGACTGATCCTGATCTCAGAGCAGTGTCGACTTTCAGGGTCGTAAAACCTCAGCTAATGCTAAGTGGTGGGTGTGTAGGGAGGGGTGGGGGCGGCGAGGGGGGTGGGGGGTGGTCGTTTCAAAGAGGTGAGACGAAATGAAAGAGTGCAGACGACTAAAACCTAAATGGATTGTTTGACCCGTCTGACCCTGGAGTGCAGTAACGACCTTAAAGCGGCGTCAGCATCAGAGTTCAAGGTCAAAGCCAAACACGGCTAAGCTCCGCCCACATCCTCAGGTTTCATCAGGACGACCTGAGACTTAAGTTCAGTTCAGGTTTTAACAAAAATAAAATACTATTGAAACATAAAACAGTCGTCTCAATACAACCAGTTTTTGTCAGGGACTATTTTCCGCGGCGGATTAATCCACATTTAGCATCAAGTAAATTTCTAGCGGTAAAGTTTGGTTTGTTTGATCTGAGGTCGACCTGACACGACCTCATCTCTGATGACCTCACCTCCCGTTTTTAGGGAAACCAATAGAACAGTGTGAACTGGAGCCCCCTGGTGAAAAACAAAGGTACTGCAAGCGGGCGACACAGAAATATACTTATAAAAATATAAATGTTTCATGTTTTAAATGTTTTAAATCACCTATAAAAATAATTGAAATGTCCAAAAAGTCCAGGTTCAACTGTTTTTTTTGTTTGTTTTTTTAATTATTCACTAGCTACTTCATTATAACACGCTATAAATTAATTATTTATTTTATTCACAATTTACATTTTTTACACAAGGCTATAAAACTTTGTTAAATTGTATATCAAAGTCCTACGTTAACTGTATGTTATTGATCATTGTTAGTTATACTGCTTTGTTACATAATAAAAGTATAATAAAAGCAGATTTCTGTCATTAAAACACCTCAAGACAACAGTTTGTATTCTTCAGTCATTTAAATTAAGAAAAGGAAACTATAATTTAAGAGGGTTATTGATTTTCAAAATATGTAAAATGAGAACTAATATAAAATACAAATGTGTTTAAGTCTTGGGAGTTAAAATGTAGAATAAGCTCAGTGATGAGTTGAAGTCATGTAGTTTTTTGTTGAAAGCCTTGAAATGTAAAATAATGAAAAAAGTATGCAACACAGTACTGATTACTTTCATCTTATTTTGTACTGTTGATATTCCAGGTAATCTACTTTCATGGAGTGTAAAGGACACCAACAGGAAGATGACGCGACAACAAACCTTCCTTTACTGAAGCTATATATGGTCACGTGGAGCTCAGGTGAGTTTGACGTGTAGTTTCAGAGCAGGAGACGCCGTGACGACACTCGAGACAGAAAGAAGAAGAAGAAGAAGAAGAAAAAAGAGCAACAACCTCGGGACAATTAGTCCGTCACTTTCTGCTGAGCGAGCAAAAAGAAACGGGACAAGAACTCCCTGCGGCGCCTGAACGCCTCACGGGTGCTTCTGTTATACTGGGAACATGTGAAAGGGGTTTGTTGTGACACTGTGATGGTGAAGGTGGAGTCGGGGGGTCGAGGGGTGTGTGTGTGTGTGTGTGTGTGTGTGTGTGTGTGTGTGTGTGTGTCTGACATGTATGGACACATCTGGCTTCTGGTTCCAGCGGTGAGGAGACGTGTGAGCGGAGGAGCCGGGATCTGACAGCGGTATTCACACAGAGCTGCAGGAGGACGTGTCTGTACACGGTGTGTTTGAGGAACGTCTGACAACCCCCCACCCCCACCCCCCCCCCCATCACCAACCCCCACCCCCCCTCACCCCCTCCTCCCCCATAACCAGGTCACTGTGCTTTACTCATCACAAAAACCATCAGAGACAAGAGTGAAAGTCGTTGGTTTCATCAGCTCAGGTGATATAATTAAAGGGCAATTCCGGACAAATTCAACTCGGGGCTGTGTTTTCCTAATATTCCTTCTTTTAGACCTAAAATGATTAGATAGGAACATACAGCTCCGAGTTGAATTTGTCCGGAATTGTCCTTTAACAGTTTATGTTTCTTACTTCCTCCCGTCTCTTCACCTGAGAGCAGGAACAACACAAAATCATCAGTGACTCACTGTCTGACACCGTCAAACACACTCACACTCTAGTTTGTTTTGGCTCAGTCTCACAACCGCACACACACACACACACACACACACACACACACACAGTTACATAGTTACTGTTAAAAACACACTGGCGTCTTGTTTGATGAAATACACGTGCAAACAGGCGGAGAAAAAAAAAACATATTAGCGATAACTGATGACGGTTTGATCACTGATTAAATGCTTCATATTCACCAGACTGTCTGTTCAATCACAACGAAAGTGTAAAGCAAACATGTCAATCTAAACTTCCCCTTCAGGGACAATTTTTCATCATCAGTCTCTGTATTTCCCTCTAAAACAACTCTGTGTGGTAACGTTGTGTTATTATCTCATAGCGTGGTGAATGTGCAGGTCACAACTTGTCCACCAGAGCGTTGTGGAGTTGTTGGATTGTGTATTTGATGAGTTTGATGAGCTTGAAACCAAGAAATCCCATAATGAGCCTCTGTAGCGTAGCTCTGAGCAGCTCACGGCTCTGCTCCGCCGTTCTAAAAACAGCTTGCACCGACAATTAAAGTTAATGAACCTACTGCTATGACTATAGGGATTATGGTAGTGGGCCAATCTGCCAAAATGTTGAACTATCCCTTTAAATCATATCCAGCTGTAGATGCAAAAAGAGAGAGGTTTGTGTTGACCAACAGGTTTATATACTGTATTCTTTATATTTTTGCAGCGTCATGCAGCCGCCTGTGCAACAGAGACCGTCTGAAACATAATGGAGTGAATCCGGATGATAGGAAGTCGGTCATGAGTGGTTGTTTACTTGAGAAGACAGATAAAGTTTCAATTTTGAAGGGTGTTGCTCGCCAAGGAAACAGCTGCTGCCAAGTGAGAGGGTTTATTGTTGCCAGGCAGGAGCAGGCTTCTCCTTCTTCTTCTTCTTCTTCTTCTTCTTCTTCTTCTCAGGAGCAAATATCCCCGGTGTTATCTCTGGTCTTATTCTGTTTAATCCGATATGTATCATCATCATCATCATCATCATCATCAGGGCATCAGAGGCTGTTGGCAGCGAAAAGGTGAAATAAGCCGCCAGGCATCTGCTGCCATCTCTTATCTCTGGCCCTGCAGCGATAACGTTCTTCCTCTGAGCGCTCAGACTCTCACATCCTCCGAGCGCTCGCTGCCGCTGCTGCTGCCGCTGGTTACGGTCGGTTCATCAGCTGGCGTTGCTCTGGGGACTAATAGCTACCTTACGTCTTTATCTTCACTGTCATGGCCTCTGAGTGCAAAACTGCTTAATGCTATACTGCCCCCTGTGGAACAAAGAGTAAATGCAGTCTCCTCTTTAATTAAGTTTTACTTTCGGTTTTGAGAGCAGAGCACATGGCTGGTGCTGGAGACCATTTTCTCTGTCTGTGAGCTGTGAGAGGACTTTACTTTGGTTTTGAAGCTACAGAAGACCATATCTGTAAGTTTTTGTGTTTCATAAGTTCATAAATGAAGACTGCGTGTTACAATCATTTCCATTATCACTTTAACATTGTAACATTGTAATAATTTAGCCATGTAGCTCGCATGTTGTTTTGATTCAGTGGAGGTCTCCTCCTTTTGTGCATATCAATATTGTGTGTACTTACCTTGTTTATTATGGTCATTTTCATGCTTGTGTAACATAATTTACAATATTTGTATTTTTGGATTGTATTACAGTTTCACAATTTGTGACATCTTCAGTAAAGATCAGTGACAACGCCACAGTCCGGTCTATGAGTCTTTTTCTGAGGATTCTCAATTGTTTGGGCTAGCTGGATAACCACTTTGGTACAAGAGGGAGGCCAGTATAGTGAAAAGATATCTTCTCATCGCTTCTTCATGTAAGGACAGCCTGAGTGGACTAAACCACATCGCTCACACACGACATCATTCAACGTCTCCAGTCTACATATAACATGGAAGATAAAACCCATAAGGAAGAGCCTGCACTGACAGTAGAGGCTCAAGTGCATCGCGATCAGGAAAAGGATGAACTAGAGGTGCGGTCTGAGTGTTCGCGTTCGTCACGATCATCCTCCGGCTCAAAGGTTAACTTAGCCGTAGCAACCGCTCGTGCTAAGGCAAAGGCAGCGGAGGCCAAAGCAGCCTTTGCTCAGAAAGAGGTGGAAATGAAAGTACGAAGAGCACGGATTGATGCAGAGCTAGCGGCAATGGAGGTTGAAAAAGAAAAAGAAGCAGCCCTTGCTGAAGCTGCCGCGTTGGAGGAAGCGTTAGAAGATAACAGTGATTACTTTCCAACATTAAGTGAATACAAAGCTCCTCCCCTCAGCCAGAACTCAAAGCTTCTCAGCCTCAGCAGAAACAGCCTGACAAAGTTGATCACACAGAGCGAACGCGGAAGGTCAGTCTGCGGGAAGCCCTGGTCAAAGACGAGGAAGACATCGGCCCTGAGCCTCAGCCTACAGACCAGGCTACAGCAATACACCACGACCTGACCTTTCCCAGTAGCAGCCCAAGGAGGTCCGTCAGTAAATCATGGCACGGATATCGTCATAGCCCAAACGTCAATGCTGACGCAGGAGTCGATCGGAGTTATGATCGTGGTGGTTTCAAGGACACTTCTGCTACAGCTGACTTGGCCAAGTTTCTGAGAAGTCAACTTATCACCACAGGTCTGACCAAGTTTGACGATAAGGTGGAAAACTACTGGGCATGGAAGTCTTCATTTTCCAATGCTATCCAAGGTCTCGAGTTAACTGAAGCTGAGGAGCTAGACCTGCTTGTGAAATGGTTGGGGAGAGAGTCCTCTGAGCATGTTCGTCGGATCAAATCAGTCCACATCAGGAACCCCGCTGCTGGTCTGAGAATGGCGTGGGACCGTTTAGAGCAATGCTATGGGACACCTGAAGCCATAGAAAGCGCTCTTTTGCCAGACTGGAGAGCTTCCCGAGGATATCCAGCAGAGATGTACAGAAACTTCGCGACCTAGCAGACCTGCTATTGGAGATAGAAGCAGCTAAGGAGGATCACTTTCTACCTGGATTGTCTTATCTGGACACAGCCAGAGGAATCCATCCCATCCTCGAAAAGCTTCCGTATAACCTGCAGGATAAATGGACATCTTATGGCTCCAAATATAAGGAACAGTACCAGGTATCATTCCCCCCATTCGTTGTGTTTTCCAAGTTCGTCTCCGATGCCAAAAATGACCCGAGCTTCATCCTTCGTCCTTCCAGTCACACTCCCATCAGGAGAGAGCGTCCCGACGATGGCTACAGTCAAATAAGACACCGGGTCTCAGTTCACAGGACGCAGATATCACCTCCAGACCAGGAGAGTAACCGGTCTCCTACAAGACCAACTGCTGACCTACTTAAGAACTGTCCCATCCACAAGAAGCCGCATCCCTTCAGTAGGTGTAGAGGCTTTAGAGAGAAACCTCTTGAAGAAAGGAGACAGTACATTAAGGAGAATGCAATCTGTTTCCATTGTTGTGCATCCGCGGCCCACATAGCCAGGAACTGCAAAGCAGACATCACATGCACTGAGTGTGGGAGTGACAGGCATGTTTCGGCCCTGCATCCAGGTCCTGCTCCCTGGAAACAAAAGCCACCCCAAGCTAACACAGACTATGGCGGGGAGGAGGAAGAGACAAAGGAGGAAGTGTCACCTAGGTGCACAGAGGTATGTGGGGAAGGGATGAGCTCACGTGCCTGCTCTAAGATATGTTTGGTTGTTAGTCGCGACACAGCAAGGAGGATGTATGCCATCCTCGATGAGCAAAGATAGATCCGAGTTCTTCAGCATCTTCAACGATCACAGTGTTCGGTCTCCATATACGCTAAAAACATGTGCAGGCATCACCGAGACAGCTGGAAGAAGAGCATGCGGATACACTGTTGAGTCAATAGACCAGAAAATCAACCTGCAACTTCCTACCTTGGTTGAATGTGAGGAGATCCCAGACAACAGGTCAGAAATACCTACCCCCAACGCAGCTTCCCATCACAAGCACCTTAAAGCCATTGCAAGCGAGATCCCTCCTCTAGACCCTAATGCAAACATTCTGCTGCTGTTGGGGAGAGACATTCTCCGTGTCCATAAGGTGCGCAAGCAAAACGGTCCATTCTCCCAGAAACTGGACCTGGGATGGGTGGTCATCTCTGGTCCCACAGGCCATCTATGAGCAGCCTGAGGACGTGTGTCCTGGAGAGTGGCCGTCCAAGCTATCTGCCTCCCTGTGAAAGTCACCTTCAGGTAAAAGAAAACTTCAATTGGTTGGCTCATCAAACACTTCATCAAACACATCCCATCCCACTCAGCTCAAAGATACCCAAAGGAGAAGACATGGGTGAATCAGTCTTCGTGTGCACCAAGAACGACAGGCTCGCTCCATCTATCGACGAACAGAGATTCATACAGATAATGGACAGAGAGGTTTTTCAGGACAGTGCAAACAGTTGTAGCTCCTCTGCCCTTTCGGACGCCTAAGACGGCTTCCCAATAACAGAGGATACGCCAAACGGCTCAAGACACTCTGCAACACTCTTGAGAAAAACCCTGAAATGAAGGAGCACTACTTGGACTTCATTCAAAAGATGTTGGATAATGACCATGCAGAGTTGGCCCTGCAAGATCACCAAGAGCGCTGGTACCTTCCGTCATTCGTTCAAGATCCGCATCCTCTGAGGAGTCTCTCTAAACGACGTCCTCCTCACTGGACCGGATCTCAACAGCCTTCTGGGGGTACTAGTGAGGTTCAGGAAAGAACAGGTTGCCGTAACAGGGGACATTGAGCATATGTTCCACTGTTTCTGGTGAAAGAGGAACACAGAAACTATTTACGCTTTTTGTGGTTCAGAAACAACGACATGAACAGTGACATTGTGGACTACCGTATGAAAGTCCACGTGGCAACACACCATCCCCAGCCGTGCCATTTATGGCCTGAGGAGGGCTGCCAGAGAGGAAGAAGACAGCTATGGAAGTGATGTCAGGAAGTTCGTAGAAGAGGATTTCTACGTGGATGATGCATTGAAATCTTTATATCTCCGTTCTCCAACGTGCTCGAGCAGCTCTTGCAAACCTTCGTTTAGCCTCTAACAGGACTGCTGTGATGGACGCCATTCCCATCGACGATCTTGCCAGGACGTTTCTGGACCTGTTGAGCTGCCCTTTTCATCACAGACACGTTCCGTTCAGAGTTCAGGTCGAAAAGCCATTCACACGCTCTCTGTGGTGAACAGTTTTTCGATCCTCTTGGGTTCATCGCGCCTGTTACAGTACAGGGCAGATTTCTTCTCAGGCAGCTGTTGGAAGTAGGAGAATGGGACTCTCCACTTCCTGATGATAAGAGAGCAGAATGGGAGAAATGGAAAGCTTGCAGGAGCTGCAGATCCCCCGATGTTACCCACTTTCTCCTCCGCCAATGCCAAGTCAGCAGAGCTGATCGTCTTTGCCGATGCTTCAGTCAAGGCAATCTCAGCTGTTGTTTACTTGAAGGTCACCAACCACGACGACAAGTCCAGTGTGGGATTCCTTTAATTGCACCTGTGAGAGACACTACCATGCCTCGAGCTCTGTGCCGCAAGTCCTCGCGGTGGATATTGTTTTAAGTGAGCTGCACCTGACGATTGACTCTGTCACATTTTTTACAGACAGCAGAATCGTTTTGGGCTACATACACAACGAGACAAGGAGGTTTTATGTGTATGTGAGTAACCGCAGGGATCCGACAGTCAGAACAATGGAGATTTCCATCCGGTTTCCCGCAGACCATGGGTCAAGATCGGTCGCACTGCACTCCTTGCAAACACAACATGGCTGACGGGGCCGCCTTTCCTGTCAAAGCCCCTCGCTCCATCCTCACCGTCTGAGGTGTCATTTGACAAGTTGATCCGACAGCGGACCTGTAGCATCTGTGCACATCACCCAAGCTTCGAAAGGTCAGTTCAGCGCTTTGAGCGTTTCTCAAGTTTACGATCACTCATCAGAGCAGTTGCACATCTGAATTCCTTTGCCCATCCAACTGGCGAGAACAGCTGTAAAGGGTGGCATCTATGCCAAAGCGGTTCTACTGTGGAGGGCCAAGAACAGGCTAAGAAGCTTGTGATCAAAAGTGTGCAGCACGAAGTGTATGCTGAAGAGATAAGATGCATCTCAGAGAAGAGAAACCTGCCGACACGCAGCAGTATCAGAGTCTTGAATCCAGTCATAGACAGTGATGGACTCCTTCGAAGGAGGACAATCTCATTCTAAGTTGACCTTAAGTGAGGTAAACCCCCTTATCATTCCTGGTCACCACTACCTTGCCACACTGATCATAAGACATCACCACGGATGGTCAAGCACCAAGGTAGGCATCTCACGGAAGGCGCCATCCGCACAGATGGGTTGTGGTTGGTCGGAGGGAAGAGACGCGTCCAGAGTTTCCTCTTTAACATCTGCAGGAAACTTCGGAAGACGGGTCAACAGCAGATGGCTGATCTGCCAGCCGAGAGGCTGCAGGCAGCACCCCCCTTTACTTACGTTGGGCTAGACATCTTTGGACCGTGGGAAGTGTCTGCAAGGCGCACGCGGGGCGGCCATGCCAACAGCAAGAGGTGGGCGGTGCTGTTCACATGTATGTGCGTGAGAGCAGTGCACATTGAAGTTGTCGAGTCCATGACCAGCTCCAGCTTCATCAATGCACTCAGGAGATTCTTCTCTCTTCGAGGTGCACCAAAACAGATCAGGTCAGATCAGGGTACTAATTTCATCGGTGCCTGTAAAGAGTTGGGGATGGGCGTACCCAACTCACAACTGAAAGTATCTCCAAGAACAGAAATGTAGCTGGATATTCAACCCCCCTCACTCGTCCCACATGGGAGGGGCGTGGGAACGCCTCATCGGTGTGGCACGACGCATACTGGACTCCATGTTCTCACAGTTGAAGTCTCCTCATCTCACCCACGAGGTCCTCACCACACTTCTGGCAGAGGTGTGTGCCATCATGAATGCGAGGCCACTCGTGCCTGTTTCATCCGATCCAGAGTTCCCACTCGTGCTCACACCAGCTATGTTGTTGACGCAGAAGACAGGCACCGTCCCTCCTCCTCCCTGTGAGTTCGGTAAGGCAGAGCTACTGAGACAGCAGTGGAAGCAGGTTCAATCCCACGCCGACACATTCTGGGAGAGGTGGCGCCGCGAATATCTGTCCACGCTGCAAACTAGAAGGAGATGGCCGGACAAGAGACCCGACTTGAAGAAGGGTGACGTGGTCCTTATGAAGGATCTTCAAGTGGAAAGAAATGAATGGCCGATGGCTGTTGTGATAAAGACATTCCCAAGTGCAGATGGACGGAGAAAGGTGGAAGTCAGAGTCATCCGTCAAGGTGCACCTAAGGGGCCTATCACGGAACTCATCCCCCTTTTGTCTCCATCGTCCTCAGATGTCATAATTTAGGTTCCCATTGAGAGTTGTGACGTCCCCATGGACGCCAGGCGGGGAGTGTCATGGCCTCTGAGTGCAAAACTGCTTAATGCTATACTGCCCCCTGTGGAACAAAGAGTAAATGCAGTCTCCTCTTTAATTAAGTTTTACTTTCGGTTTTGAGAGCAGAGCACATGGCTGGTGCTGGAGACCATTTTCTCTGTCTGTGAGCTGTGAGAGGACTTTACTTTGGTTTTGAAGCTACAGAAGACCATATCTGTAAGTTTTTGTGTTTCATAAGTTCATAAATGAAGACTGCGTGTTACAATCATTTCCATTATCACTTTAACATTGTAACATTGTAATAATTTAGCCATGTAGCTCGCATGTTGTTTTGATTCAGTGGAGGTCTCCTCCTTTTGTGCATATCAATATTGTGTGTACTTACCTTGTTTATTATGGTCATTTTCATGCTTGTGTAACATAATTTACAATATTTGTATTTTTGGATTGTATTACAGTTTCACAATTTGTGACATCTTCAGTAAAGATCAGTGACAACGCCACAGTCCGGTCTATGAGTCTTTTTCTGAGGATTCTCAATTGTTTGGGCTAGCTGGATAACCACTTTGGTACAAGAGGGAGGCCAGTATATTCACCGTTAAACGTTTTTAGGTTTGAGCGTCTGCCAGTTTGTTTGTTTTTTCTGCACAAAACATCTAAAATTTTTCCACTTTAGGTTTACCTTTAAAGGGATAGTTCAGCATTTTGGCAAATTGTCCCATCACCATAACCCCTATAGTCATAGCAGTAGGTTCGTTACCTTTAATTGTCGGTGCAAGCTGTTTTTAGAACGGCGGAGCAGAGCCGTGAGCTGCTCAGAGCTACGCTACGGAGGCTCATTATGGGATTTCTTGGTTTCCCTCATCAAACTCATCAAATACACAATCCAACAACTCCACAACGCTCTGGTGGACAAGTTGTGACCTGCACATTCACCACGCTATGAGATAATAACACAACGTTACCACACAGAGTTGTTTTAGAGGGAAATTCAGAGACTGTTGATGAAAACATGTCAACATGGATGTTAGACGTCTGGTGTCAGTCGAGCTAACACAGGGGTGTGTGTGTAGCTGAGCTGCAGTGTGTGCGTGTGTCTCGGTCCAGACTGAAATATCTGAGATAAACCGCCATTAAATCTCAGACATTAATATCCTCTCAATACTCAACTCAATATTTTTGCTTTGTGCCCAAATACCTGCAGAAATATTATTGACATTCCTATCGGCGCTCGGAGGCTGGAGGCAGCAGTTACCACGGCGACCACACGGCTCCACACACCTGAGATGACGTCATCTGACGATGTTTGTCATAAATGAAGCAAAGCGGCTCGGAGAAAAACTTCATCCCAGTTAGGAGGAAGAGATGCATCCTGGGTAACGATGAGGGGTCGGTAGGACCAGGCTATAGGCCGGCCTCGTGCCAACTAACAAAAGCATCTGACACACACACACACACACACACACACACTGGAGCCTGGTGCAGCTGTGACCTAGATCTAGTCGATGGGAACCCGGAGCAGCTCTGATGTCACCGTTGCTCTCACGGTTCCCCGACCAATCACAGCACAGCAAGGAGACAAAACAGAAACGTAAAGGTTTTATTCTAACACCCCCCCCCCCCAAAAAAAAAAGAAAAGACATGCACCTTTTTAGTCCAGATAGAAGACATGCACTGTGTGTGTGTGTGTGTGTGTGTGTGTGTGTGTGTGTGAGCCTGCCCAGGCCTGTGCAATCACTCACTCCTTTGTCGACAACCAGGAAACAAACTGGTAAAACGACAGTGAAGTGACCAGGAGACACAACAGACCAACCAGGTGCAGCCGAGTCTGATAACACGCTGACGGAGAAAAAATAATAATAAAGGAAAGAAGAAGAAGAAGAAGAAGAAGAAGAAGAACCTTGTGGTCCATGTGTAGAAACCTTCAGGTCGACAGGAGACGTGACACAACGACACAAAACAAAGCGTCACTAATTCTGCAACAAGGTGAAACTCAGGAGAACAAAACCTCAGCAGCAGCAGCAGCAGCTCCACCTGTTTGGCATTAATGCCCCCCCACCACCACCACCCCACCCCCTCATGCTACTTACACATGTCGACCAGTTGTGACCAGTTCAAGAGCAAAAAAAAAAAAGATCCTGTAATTTAGATTCGAGGTGAGTCTGAACAAAAATCAGAATAACTGCAGCGGAAATGTGTTTTTTTTTCTTCCTCCTTTCCTGTTTCTGTTAATCATCTCATCATCTCCCCCCCTCCCCAAAAACCCAGCTCCCCCTCCCACTTCACGATTTGCATGATATACATGAAGAGGAGCCACCTGCATCTTCTCTCCTCCTCTAATGCACTTTAAAGGCCTAGTACGCGACTTATTTGGCTTTTTATCAGCAAAAATCAAACATGTCTTCCATAAACACGTGTTTCACTGAAGGTGAATCACACCTGCATGCAAATGGAAACTTTCTCTACCTTAGAATGAGTTGTTACGAGTCGTTACAAATACATAAAGTGTGGGACGCACCGAACCGAGGCGGCCATGTTGCATCGCCATTTTTTAACATTTTATTTCTATTTCTACGCAACATAATGAATCAACATCAATTTGCTGCTTCTTCTTCCTGCATTCAAACTATTATCTGAATAAACGTGGCCACATCATTATAGTGTAGTTGTTCATAATGATATAGGACTGAATGCAAAAGTGCAATGAATGAATAAATAGAAGTTAAAATGTCACACATAAAAAAAAATGTTTAAAAGTTATGGGAAAACGTTAAAATGCTGTAATTCATAATAAACAGTGGTTAAAAAGTTGTAAAATCATTGTTATTTATAGGCTTTGAGTTAAAAAAGAAAAAGAAAAATCTGCAAATCAAGTCTGTCATCTGTTGATCTGAAAAAAAGCTTAAAATGTTTCATCTAACACGGTGAGAAGTGACATTTTGAAGCGTTAACTTCTTTCCCGTTGGTTAAAACATGAATCTGTGAAGAGGAACGTGTTGCTAATGCTACATCGTGTCGGTGTTGTCCTTTCTATTTCCTCTGTAAACTCAGATAAACAACCCAGTGAAACAACAGGAAGCTCCTGTCACATTCCTGACACCAACGTCCAGGGGTCGACGGCCGACCGACGCTGTGTGGTCTTATCTCGACTTTATGTGAAGTAAACCTGTCAATCATTCTGTCCCGTGGGACGTCGTGCTGTTGAACAGCTGTGGACAGGTCAGTGAATGCAACACGCCTGCTGCTGCTGCTGCTGCTGCTGCTGCTGCTGCGCTAGCCACTGAGCTAGCTCGTTAGCTCGTTAGCTCCCACCTGCAACAGCATCCGCAGACTTTCAAAGTTATTACTCGACGTGGTGTTTTTATGGAAGTACGGTGGCCCTGGAGGTTCAAAACAAAACCAGATACAAACATGATATGAAAGTAAATGAATGCTAAGCTAACAGAGTTTCTTAAAGGGACAGTTCAACAGCTCCTCCTTTCACCATAATCCTTATTTAATTATCGGTGCATGTTGTTTTGAGATCGGCGGGGCAGAGACGTGAGCTGCTCAGTGAACACAAAACTCATCAAATACACAATCCAACAACTCCAAAACGCTCTGGTGGACAAGTTGTGTAACATTACGACACATAAAGCAAACACTCTACTTTGCGTTTTTGAAATCCCTCCGCCCTGCAGCCTTGTCTGGGATGTAGTTCCGGCTGCATTTGCCTCTAAAACAACTCTGTCTCGTAATCGTAACCTTGGATCGATTTCTCACCGGCTTCGTTGAAAACAAACGCACATGGAGGAGAGGAAGGTTAGAGACTGAAGAAGAGTTCCCCTTTAAACGTCTGTTCCCTGCAACCTAATCTTATCTTCAATCTTGACTAAATCACCATCATCGTCATCATCACTGCATCCTCCATTGAGACCTCAGGACTGTCCTCAGTAGTGTAATGGCTGCATCGTCCTCTATCAGTGTTTGTTTTGGGAGATTATTCATTTATTTATTTAGGTTTTTATTTATATTTCTGAGAAAACACACTCTGTTTACCTGTTTAGCTCCAGGAAGTAGCCACATCCATATCCAGGGACAAAGATGAGCCACAGAGATGCAGGCTAAGTTATAGCTGCAGTAAACACAGTGACGTTACAGATATGAGGCTGCAGCACGAGGACACGTCACAACAACTGCACACCAGTGTGATTGACTAATAGATTAATCAATAAATATGCAAAATGAAATTAGATCAGGAAGCCAACAGAGCACGTGACTGTGGCTGCAGCGCGTGCCACTGACGCCTGCATGACGGGTCCATATGTTGGACCCTTTTCTTTTATGGTGTTGTTGACAAAATGCCTTTAAGACCTGTTATTACAGCTTCCTGCCCCGCAGACAGGGGAACTCAGCAACCTCCCTCTCTCCCTCTCTCTCTCTCTCTCTCTCTCTCTCTCTGCAGGGATCAGACCTGAGCAAAAAAAAAAAAAGCCAAAACACTCCGCTGTCATCCTGCACGCACGGAGCGAGCGCCTCCGGTGCTGCTGAGCAGACAGAAAAGATAAATGGTGATGATAGTCATTTCTTCAAAGTCAGCGCAGCTCGCGGGCTAATTACAGTGACAGGTCAGCTCCTGTGCGCGCGCAAAAATAGCCATTTTCTTAATTACAACATTAGTGTCATTGGTTCCTGATGATTATGAAGCCACGGGGCGTGCGTGTGCATGTGCGTGTGCTCGCCCGTGAAAGCGACAGGAGCTCACGAGCAGCTGCAGAAAAGTTTAGATTTGATCCCACCACTCGCCGTGCAACTTTTTCTGCTCCAAAGTCTGCACACGGAGATCACAACTGCAAACTGCTGTGCGCCAGTGTGTGTGTGTGTCCGTGTGCATGTGTGTGTGTGTGTTTAGGGGGGGTTAGAGGAGCCACTTGCAGCAGCAGCAGGAATGAAGTGAGTCAACAGAGCAGATTACTCTAAAATGCACAGGATCAAGTTGTGGATTCAGACGCAGTTGAACAACATCAGACAGTTCACAGAGTTTCTCAACGTTTGCAACAAGTAGGGAAATCAAAACCAAGCAAAGAAAAACAAAACAAAACAAAGAAACAGCAGGTCCAGCTGTGACTCACCGGTGCCGGTTTGTACCTGCTGCTGGATCTGGATCCTCGCACCGGGACACCGAGCGAGCTCTGCGGGAGCCACTGCAGCGCCAAGACGCAGCAGCACACGGCCAGAGAAGTCCGCATCCTCCCGGCAGTCTGGAGCCGCGGTGGTGGTGGTGCTGCTGCTGGAGATAGATAGTGGAGATGGTGGAGGAGATGATGATGATGATGGTGCAGGAGGAAGAGGAGGTGGTGGTGGTGGTGGTGGTGTTGGTGCACGGGCAGCAGGTTGTGGCGCAGCGGAGAGCGGAGCGGAGCGGAGCGCAGCGCCGGGAGTCACGCTGCAGCAGCGGAGGCGACTTCTCTTTAAATAGACTCTGATTTCTTTGTTCTCTCCTCAAGTTTTTTTTCTCCTCCACATAGGTTTTTTTTTTTAACAGCCCGGGGCTGACAATACCACCCGACACCACGTGACGCTTAACCCTTTCTCTCCCCGCGCGCCAGGCAACTCAAAACAGATGATGGAGGCTTTGTGCTCTCACCTCCACCTGTGTGTGTTTTTTTATTTTATTTTTTAATATAAAAACAAAGTCATAATAATTACATTACACACAGGCTCCCATGCAGATTAAACAGCATGACACGGTCACACAGCACGTGCTGGCACCTTATGGAAATATTATAGGATTATTATAAGAGTGTTAAAAGAACACACTGTGAAACTAAACACTGCAGGTCTCTTGATCCCTTTAAGAGGAAAAGAATAATAATATAATAATAAAGTCATTGTTTGGGACAACGCAACACAACACTGCAGTGCAGATGTGAGTTTAGTTTTACATGACAGTTTAACAAGGAACATGAAGTGAAATATCGTCCCAGTTCCTTTTTGATATACAAGTTTTTTATTGTGGTCACAGAGCGTTCCTTAAAGTCATGTAAACACAACATTCATCCTGAGCCCCTCCTCTCACGCTCAACCCCCCCCGCCTCAGATGTCAGGACTGAGCCATGTTCACATTCACAGAGTTTGTCCTTTATATGTTTTAAAGGAGACGTATTATGGAAACATCACTTTTTGATGAACGCTCTTGAACAGATTCTGTATCTGT
The DNA here is from genome assembly GCA_030347415.2 of Decapterus maruadsi. Lineage (NCBI taxonomy): Eukaryota > Metazoa > Chordata > Actinopteri > Carangiformes > Carangidae > Decapterus > Decapterus maruadsi. Next base: position 30,024,133 of record CM064895.1, on the reverse strand, counting down.
GTTTGTTTTGCCTTTCGGCTTCTACAACGTGAGAATCGACAAAAAATCTGTGATGTGCAGGTTTTACGAGCTGTTCCCTCAGTCGTCTTCCAGTGATGTAACTAGTTTTCAAATTTGCATAATCACACCTTTACCTGGTACCAGTAGAAGGGGGCGGGGCAAACAGTGGCTCATTTGCATTTAAAGGGACAGGCACTGAAAGCAGCCGGGCTGTTTAGAGAGGATGAAAAGAGCTGATGTTTGATCCTTGGGGGATTTTGTCACAGACACGTCTTTAATGGCGCTTTTCCACTGGCACGGCACGGCTCGACTCGGCTCAGTTTGGCTCAGTTTGGTTGTGTGCCCCTCTGCCCAATCAGCGGAAGGCAGTCGGATGACGTCACGTTATAGTAACGCTTCGGCTCGCTTGGAACCAGGGCCGAGGAGGTACGAAAAATGGGACCTGGTACAGGTACTAGGGCTAGTGGAAACACGCAAATAGCGCGCCGAGCCGTGCCGAGCTTTGCCGTACCGTGCTAGTGGAAAAGCACCATAAGAGACCTGGGAACTATTTTAATCCATGAAAAGGGGGGAGAATATGTCTCCTTTAAACAAGCCCACGGTACCATACGCCCAATACTGAGGGAAAACACCACCCAATTTTTAATAAAATCTACAGACTTTACCTTTAAATTAATCAGAATGACATTTAGAGATATAAATATAAAGACAGGAACTCTGAGCTCTGCAGGAGTCGGAGTCAGGTGGGAAATAATGAGTGACCTATAAACAAAACTGACCTATTAAATTACCCCCCTGCCCCCCCCCCCCCTCCTCCCTCCTGTGAGCCTCCCCAGCTGAAACGCTCCACAGTTGTGGGCGGATGAATACGTGTTGTCTTCAAGTCCCTGCATGTCACTCTCCTCCTCCTCCTCAAACCACAAATTGTGTCTTTTTACATTTTCTGCTTTTTGTGAATTAAACAAACAAGATAAAACGTGATAATTCAGGAGCTTTTTACAGATGCTGGGAGCTGGATTTTTCTTTTTTTTTTTGTTCCCTCAGGCTCCTTTTTTTGTTCCCTCAGGCTCCGAATACACAGACATGAGATTAATCAGTCCTCTCATCTACAAAGCTAAAAAAAAAAAACAAAGCTCAAGTTTCCCGCACATGGAAAAGAATTGAAGTTATAATTATGATGTGATGTGTGTGTGTGTGTAGAGTAGTTTTTATGAGGATGGAGGGAGTGTGAGATAAAGAAAGTCAAACACGAGGAGGGTACGAATCAGTTAATTGCAGCTGTAAGATAAAAATGCACAGGCTCCACATGCATGCAGGCGGTTTGTGACCGACCTCCGTCCCTTTGTTCAGTCAGTCAGTTTGAGATCATTTCTATAATTACAACCACTAATAGCAGTAAAGAATTTAGCAGAGCTTTCCTGTGTAATGGCTGTCAGGTTTCTGAGGCCTCTCTGGACATGAAAAAAAAAACCTACTAAAGTAAAAGTAGGGGAGGGGGAGTGGTTTCTAATAAAATCTGAGTGTAATGAAAGAGAAATGGGAAGTAAAAGGCTTTCTATGTGACACCACTCATTTCTGGACAGAGGACTGTAATTCATGTTACTACGCACAGATGTGTTGTGCACAGAGGCCAATTAGAGTCAGAGCTGTCACGGGATTGGTCAGATGTCAGGGCAGCCTGTTATACAAGCTGCTAACAAGCAAACGTCTACCTCATCTGAATGACACCAAGTATTTTAAATATACTGAACAAGAAGCTCTCAATGTCATGACATCATGTTTTCAGTCAGTAATGTGAGACCTGGCTGATGTTTTCACCTCTGAATAGAACCTGAAGCATGGACGTAGGCTAATCTATTATTCATTAAGTGCAATAATATTATTGGCAGTGGCGTGCACAGACTTTTTGAAGGGCAGGGGCAAGAAGGAAAAACACCCCCCCCCCCCGTGCAAGAGGGCACTTTAGCACGTGTTTTGGCTCCTAGAGGGCACTTTAGCACGAGTTTTGGCTCCTAGAGGGCACTTTAGCACGAGTTTTGGCTCCTAGAGGGCACTTTAGCACGAGTTTTGGCTCCAAGAGGTCACTTTAGCAAGCGTTTTGGCTTCCAAGAGGTCACTTTAGCACGCATTTTGGCTCCTAGAGGGCACTTTAGCACACATTTTGGCTCCTAGAGGTCACTTTAGCACGCATTTTAGCTTCCAAGAGGTCACTTAGCATGCATTTTGGCTCCTAGAGGGCACTTTAGCACGAGTTTTGGCTCCAAGAGGGCACTTTAGCACGCGTTTTGGCTCCTAGAGGGCACTTTAGCATGCATTTTGGCTCCTAGAGGGCACTTTAGCATGCATTTTGGCTTCTAGAGGTCACTTTAGCATGCATTTTGGCTCCTAGAGGTCACTTTAGCATGTATTTTGGCTCCTATAGAGAACTTTAGCATACGTTTTGGCTCCTAGAGGGCACTTTAGCACGCGTTTTGGCTCCTAGAGGTCACTTTAGCACGCGTTTTGGCTCCAAGAGGTCACTTTAGCACGCGTTTTGGCTCCAAGAGGTCACTTTAGCACGCGTTTTGGCTCCAAGAGGTCACTTTAGCACGCATTTTGGCTCCAAGAGGTCACTTTAGCATGCATTTTGGCTCCTAGAGGGCACTTTAGCACGAGTTTTGGCTCCAAGAGGTCACTTTAGCACGCATTTTGGCTCCAAGAGGTCACTTTAGCACGCATTTTGGCTCCTAGAGGGCACTTTAGCACGCATTTTGGCTCCTAGAGGTCACTTTAGCACACGTTTTGGCTCCTAGAGATCACTTTAGCATGCATTTTGGCTCCTAGAGGTCACACTTTTTGCTCCTGCACTTTTGGCTCCCAGAGGGCACTTTCACTTTAGCATGCATTTTGGCTTCACTTTAAAAGGTTTTGGCTTCCAAGAGGTCACTTTAGCACACATTTTGCACGAGTTTTGGCTCCAGAGGTCACTTTAGCACATTTTTAGCTCCAACACTTTAGCACACATTTTGGCTCCTAGAGGGCACTTTAGCACGCATTTAGCACGCACAGCTGCTGTTGCTCTTTGCATAAAAATCCATGGAGTCAAGTCTGACGTCTGGCTGAAACTCTACCAGAAGTAGGAGAAGTGGGCAGGAATTAAGCACATTGCAGTGATATCTATCTTTATTTCAGACTCACAACACATAACCTACAATAAAAGAGAATGAAAGCTAAAAAAAAACACATTAGATATCAAAACTGACATTTGATTGATTGATAGTCTGCAAGTGCAATAATTTTATATGCTTGAAATAATAACTTGTCAGTCATGTTTTGTGATGCTTTTTTTCTCTCTTACTCTCCAATATAAGTCTCCACCCATTAAATTTAACTCACCCGGTGAGATAAACGGCACCTCAGGCGACCATCTGACAATGGTTTGCAGCTTAAACTCGGATGGACTGCATGGGTTTTGATCACGCTCTATATATTTTTATTGTGTTTGAGAGGAGCGTGTTCTTGATCTGGACCAGCTCCGTTAATTCATTCACTCTGTACTTTCCACATATTCCTCCTCAGTTATCAGACTTAAATTAACCTGTGCTGCGCTGGCCGTCGTCGATGACATAAACAGGCTATTTCATGCTTCCCACAGATGGTACCAATACGCTTCATCCTCAGTGTGTTTTTTTTTTTACAAGTGGTGGCAGTGAACCAACATATGACAGCAGCTCCCAATTAGACAAGAAATAGGCTGCAAAATCAGGGCTCAGGTTGCTGCCAAGTCCAGTAAACCTAGAGGAATCTGCTTGAGTGACAGTGATCAGACGGGAAACGCTGATGAAGGTGGAGGGACAATGGCTGTCATTTAAACACAGCCACCGTAAAAGTTCAAATGGCAACATATGGTGAAATATAAAGACAGTGTGAGACGCTTTACTAGCCTATGTCTTGTTGTGACTCCCTGATTAGCATTAGCTTAAAGGGATAGTTCACCCAAAATTCAAAATTCACTCATTATCTGCTCACCCTCAATGTCAATGGACACCAACTACCTCCATGCTGCTCGTCTTGTATTGAAGCCCCCACATGAGAAATTGTTCTGAAAAAAATTAAATAAGTCTATATTTTAAGTTTGTTTGTAGCGGAAGCTCCCAGTGTCTCAGTTCACTGCTCTCATGTCGGGGCTTCAAAACAAGACATTACAGACGAGCAGTCTTGTGTCGACAAGCTAAGCCCCCCCCAACCCCTCCATCCACAACCCCTGCCTGCACAGATGCATCAAAAGAATAAAGTGATGCAAACTTTTATTTACAAAATTAACAGTTGTGGTGTTTTTGCTCCTATTGTCTGTTTTATTCATGATTTTGATCCAGTTGGGTGTGTTATTGGGATTTTTTAAATATGCACAAATATAATTTTGATAATCTCACTACCTCAGAACAGACAAAGCTCTGTGCACCCCCTGAGATCTCTGACGCCCCACTGAGGGGGGGGGCGAGCCAATGAATTTACCCGCTTATAATGACTGTAGCCGAGCACTGTCCGAGTTTTTAAAATGTTTTAATTGTCTAGTTTGTCTGTTACTACTTTCAGAACTTGAAAGAAGCTCTTGCCCCCCCCTTTTTTTCTATCTGCAAATCACTTCCTGCCCCCCATCTGCAGTCATGATGTCACCTGCAAACCAAGAACTAAAAGGTTCTGCTCCTATTTGCTAATTTTGCACATTTTGCACAGGACCAGAAAGTAGACCAAGTGTTACTGAAGCCACCATAGGATTAATTGGGGTCTAAAAGTATATTTGGGGGGGGGTTATGACAGCTTCTCCTTTATCATTGTTAAAAACGTAAATATCCATATCTACACAATAATCACCCAATCAAACAGCTGCATGACTGCGCCTGGTCCTCAGGTGAAATCAAGCCGAAGATCCTTTCAGATTAAAAGCCTTTGTGTTTTTTCCATCTGGGTCCTTGAAGCGGCAGCTGTTCGCTCCGTCTTCAATGGAAGTGTCGATGTGTTTATCGCGGGCGTGGACTCCACTGATGGAGGAGCGCTGTGTTTTCCTCTTGGTAAAAATGCAGAAACCATAAAAAAAAAAAAAAAGGCTCACAACAAAAGTGCACAGCGTGGCATTCCTCTGAGCTAATGCGCTGGTGTTTGCATATGTGTGTGTGTGTGTGTGTGTGTGTGTGTGTGTGTGTGTGTGTAGATGGAGGTTTGTTCATTCCAAAGGCTTGACTTGGTTCAGCTGCCCCACATCTACACCTTCTCTCACAACTCCACACAGAGTTCAAACTGTGTCGATGAGGCAATTACACAAAGGTTGGAGAAGCAGCACTTTGCCCCCATTAGCAGGTCTTCAGCCGATGAGCCTTGAACACGCAGAAGAGAGAGAGATTCTGGAAAGTTGAACATAGATCTGGAATATTAGCCTAATATTCATAATCAGTTTATAAATATTATAGTTTTGAATAAGGAGCGTTGGTATATGATTTATTTATGTGAAATAAATATCAGATTATACTCAGTATTGGCAAATGTGAACATGTTTTATGTTGTAGAGTAGATCTACAGACCATCTCAGTGCAGTTTTCCATTGTCAACCAATCAGAAGAGAGGAAGCTCTGAGGCTCTCTTCTGATTGGCTGACTGTTTTTCAAGTGATCCAATAAAAGATAGAGCAGATTTCAGAATAAAACACCCAGAGAAACCAAATCCTGCAAAGTTGGATCCAGGTGATGAGAGGGCGGGGCTTTGGCTTACTGTTTAGTTGTGACATCACAAAGTGACAGGAAGTCCTGACGGCTGGTTTTAAGGCTCAATTTCTGAATACAGGCTGTGTGCATTTCTCTGTGGACTGAGGCTTTGATACTTTCACAGTATTAATATAGAACCTAGAGCTGCTTTATAATCACACTACACATGGACATCTACCTTTATACTGTATGGAGCTTTAACACAAACATACCTTTATACCGTATGGAGCTTTAACACAAACATCTACCTTTATACCGTATGGAGCTTTAACACAAACATCTACCTTTATACTGTATGGAGCTTTAACACAAACATCTACCTTTATACTGTATGGAGCTTTAACACAAACATCTACCTTTATACCGTATGGAGCTTTAACACAAACATCTACCTTTATTTGGGAGCTTTAAAACGGTCACCATCTGTGTTTGATTTTTCCTTTAAACAAAAAAACGTTTATGTTTTGAACCAAAATTTGTTTTTTCCTTGGTTTTTGAAAACTGAAACCAAAATCAAATTACGGTCAAATTTTGATTGTCTTTTTGTTTTTGATCTGAAACAAAAACTGATAGACCTGTCTGAACTTCAAAATAAAAGCCCAGTTTGCGTTATAGCCACAGACTGTAGATGAATGGCCTATCAAATCTTTTTTTTTTGTAAATGTTGTGTTTTGAGCACATGGATACATTTTCACACCTGTGTTTATTTTTCCACACATTTTCCTCATGTGCTATACTGTTCTCCTCGCTGCGCTGGGTCTCTGTCTCCGTTGCGCACGCTTTCGCTTCCATTCAGTCAGACAATTTTCACAGTTCTTTGCATGTTTGTGTACTGTAGGCTCCACCATGTCAGGAGACAAACAATCAGTGAGTTTATTGTGTTTCACCGGCGGGAGCTCATTACGGCGACCATTACGACGGCGATTCCCCTCGTCTAAGCTGCCAATTAGACTTAACAGGTCCCGCTACAACTCCTGAATGTGGGAGGACAAAAGTCCTCTTGCCCTGTTGTAGCTGAGACGATCAGGACAGATTTAAACAGCCGACAAAGTGCCCTGTGCCGGGAAGGGAGCCACGAGCCATCCCGGAATGTAGCCGAGGTCTGGGACTAGATCTCATGTGACTGAAAAGAGTAGAAAAAACCACCATAATGGGGCCCTCACGGCTGCAAATATGCCCGGGGTTGGAGATCTCTAATGTCTTTCCTGGCTGCGTTTTGCAGATTAATAAGGTGGCGGACATTGCTGCAGCAGATGGCTAACTATATTCCTCAAATAACAAAACAATCAATCAGCCAGTATTCAATTAAAGGCGGGTCTCCCAAGCCAAAAAATAAACAAATAAATACAATTAAAAACCTGGGACAAACTGAGGAGGAAATGTTCAGAAACTCTTTGTGGACTGTCTGTGACTGGAGATGACCTCACGCAACCATAAAGGGCCCTTTATGTTTCTTTTTTCTACTCTTTTCAGTCACATGAGATCTAGTCCCAGACCTCGGCTACATTCCGGGATGGCTCCCTATAGGCTCCCTTCCCGGAAATGGCAGTTTTATCCTCGGCTGTACTCAACGAAATACAGGGATTGCATCTGTCCCGATGTCTCATGGCGCAAGAGGACTTATTCATATTTTCAATAATTGTTGGTCAAATCTCCCGCCGGTGAAACACAATAAACTGCGCTACTTCTTGATTGTTTGTCTCCTGACATGGTGGAGTCGGATCAAAGTCTGTCTGAATGAAGAGCTGCAGAGACCCATCTGCGAGGAGAACAGTATAGGAGGAAGATAAGTTAATGATCAGCCTGTCGCTATGTGTGAAAAATAAACACAGGTGTGAAAATGTATCCATGTGCTCAAAACACAACATTTACAAAGAAAAAAAGATTTGATAGGCCATTCATCTACAGTCTGTGGCTATAACGCAATTCACTGGGCTTTTATTTTGAAGTTCAGACATTTCCGGTCTATCATCTGCGTTAATGTGTTGTTCCAGATCAAAAACAAAAAGACAATCAACATTTGACCGTAATTTGATTTTGGTTTCATCGTTTTTTTGTTTTAAAACCAAAAACCAAGAAACGAAAAAACCAGCCTGAATTTTGGTTTGTTGTTTTTTGGGTTGAAACGGAAAACCAAATTACCAGTTTACTTTCGTTTTCTGACAGTTCGGTTTAAAGGAAAAATCAAACTAACGAAACGTACACGGACCACAAACATCTACCTTTATACTGTATTCTTTAAATCAATCCCTCAGCAGCCAATCACAACAGGGGAGGGACATCCATATTTGGTAAATCACCCTCTGTGCGATTCAAAAGTTTATGTTTTGAATTTGTCCTTGTTGAACTCGACATGGGAATTTGATTCCAAAACTCCTGACTCACATTTGACTTGTGAAAAACCGTTGTTTTACCGCCGTTTGAACGTGAGTTGCATGTTTGTGCAGTAGTGAAGTGTTCATGCTCGGTGACGCTCGGCGAGCTGAGGAGAATCTTCCTGTTGGTCTCAGGTGATTTAAAAGGAAGCAGAGTGTGACACTGTGCACAACTGATGTGAAAACACTTAACCACCACAAGTTCCCCTCACGGCTGCATGACGGCCTTATCTCGCTCTTTCTAATGTCTTTCCTGGCTGCGTTTTAGAAAATTAATGGCTGCGCATTAAATCCCCAGAAGCTGCTGCTGCTGTGCAGATGTCACATTTAAAGACGTGCAGAAATGTTCCAGTGTTATCCTCCTCAGGGCGACGCCGTCTTATTCTGTATGTTATATATTTTCATAATTGTTAACAAATCTGCAGCCGAACAAAGTCGGATAAAGTCTGTCATGAAGAGCTGCAGAACATCTGCTGAATGGAGTTTGTTAAAGAGATAATTCAACATTTTTGGCAAATTGGCCATAATCCCTATAGTCATAGCAGTAGGTTCGTTACCTTTAATTGTCGGTGCAAGCTATTTTTAGCATGCAAAACTGCTGATGGAGTGTTTCTTGGTTTCCCTCATCAAACTCATCAAATACAGGGACAGTTTTTCAGCAAAACTGCTGATGCGTTGAGAGCCTGTATTTACCCTGTATTATTTACCTCGAAAAACCGTCATTATCTCATAGCGTGGTGAATGTGCAGGTCACAACTTGTCCACAAAAGCATTTTGGAGTTTTGGGATTTTGTATTTGATGAGTTTGATGAGGGAAACCAAGAAATCCCATGAGCCTCCGTAGCGTAGCTCTGAGCAGCTCACGGCTCTGCTCTGCCGTTCTAAAAATAGCTTGCACCAACAATTAAAGGTAACAAACCTACTGCTATGACTATAGGGGTTATGGTGATGGGCCAATTTGCCAAAATGTTGAACTATCCCTTTAACGAAACTAAAATCTAAAAGAAAAGGTTGAGCAACACTGTGATATCAGTGAAAGCCTCTGATCAGCGACTATAATAGAGCTTTTTTTTCTTTTGCTTTCTCCATTATGGATCATTTAAGACTCAACTTCCTGTTACATGTTTTTGCTGGGGACTATTTTCAGCGGCGGATTGATCCATGCTTGATGTTCTAGCAGCAGCAGAACAATGGAAGTTGGTTTGAGGTTGGTTGAGTGTTCATGTTAGTGAAGGACCAGTTCAACGCTGTGACTCACTGACGTGTTATAGTGGGTTTCACGGCGCTGTGGTTCAGTGCAATCAGATCTACACGTTCATGTGATGCGTTCACTGTTCGCTTTTGGACTTTTCATGGGAATCGTTGAGTCCTAGAAAGAAAAACATGGCAGTGGCAGACATAGGAATTTCATATAAGTATTCAGTCAGTGGCTTTGTTGGCGTTGCAGGGTGGTCCGCTGGTTAAACAGATTGTTGTCCGGTCATAAAAGAGGTCACAGGTTTGATCCCTGCCATGCACGGCCTATGTGTCCATCAACCTCCATGCCTCCCCGAGCGATACACTGAGCTATTGTGTGTGTGTGAACCTGGAGTGTAAATCTCAGTCGTTGGACAGAAGAGTCGTCTTAAAAGCGACATGTGATCTTTAAAGTCTGAGTCTGAAACATCTAACGTTGGTTCTGCGGGCACCAGATCCGTATCTGTCGACTGACTCACGTCCGACGTCTGTCTCAGATCAGCCGCTCCACATCGCAGCGATACTCTGCCCATCATATTTAACGAAGGGCTTAAGCCGAATCGTGCCCTTCCTGTCATTACGATACCTCCTGTTTAAAGTGAAACATTGACCCCGGACCAAAGTTTAGTCCAAAATCCGTTTCACTGAGAAACCCATTTTTCATACGGCCGGTTATGGCTTCGTGTCAGCCGCGCTTCTCAAAACAAAGACCACATGTGTCCGTTTAATGCAAACCAGACGCGTGGATGGAAGCGAGCAGCCTCCATGCAGCTGCCAAAACCGACCGACCGGGTGGAGCGCGGTGAAAAATGGCCCTGGGAGGGAGGAGGGGGGGTGAAGGGGAACTCAATGGGGGTTATTAGTGGGTTTGAAGGCATTAACCCTCGTTCTCTCCTGTCGGCGTGACCCCGGCTGACCAGGCAGGCCTCGCCACAACAAAAAAGGCCAAAAGGGGTGAAGGCGGCGAGACAGGAGATCAAAACAGAGCCGGGGAAGTGTGCCGCCGCCACCGCCGCCGCTGTTGCCATCCCTTCTCCTCCCGCTGCTGCTGCTGCTGCTAATCTCGGTTTTCCTTCATGGATGTCATGCATCAGCATCTTCTGTGGTGCAATAATGGGTTTTCCTGTTTTTTCGGAGTTCACATCAGTCAAACATCGATTTTCTGCAGTTTTTTTTTTTTGTGATAAAGAAAAGTTTGATGTTGTGGGTGGTCAGGGGGTTTCGATTGGCAGCACAGTTGAAATCTTTTGCATTTCAAAGGGTTTTTACTTTAAAGCTTTAACTGTGATGTCAAGATAAAAAAACAACCTGCAGCTGATCCAGAAACCACACAATTTCCTTAAATATTCCTACTTTGATATGAGGATCTGTGACGTTAGATCTGATTCTGTCGGTTTTATAAGTGAGAAAAACAAACATTGGGAAATGTGATAAACTAATCCTTAGAGGCCCACTCAGGAGCTTTCAACCACATCATGTGGTCTTCATCAGCCATTAGATTCGTGCAGGTTTTCAGGTTTGATTTCCTAAACTTCAATAATCTAGAGGTTTCTTGAAGGCATCACTTGATATCTGAATATTTATAAAGCAAACAATCAGCTGCAACAGTAAAACATTTATTATGTGATGTACAATAATAACCAACACTCAGAGGGGACAGATTTTTGATGACTCACTTTTCTTATTAAAGGGATAGTTCAACATTTTGTCAAACTGGCCCATTGCCATAATCCCTATAGTCATAGCAGTAGGTTCGTTACCTTTATTTGACGGTACAAGCTCTTTTTAGAGCGGCAGAGCAGAGCCGTGAGCTGCTCAGAGCTACGCTACGGAGGCTCATGGGATTTCTTGGTTTCCCTCATCAAACACAATCCAACAACTCCACAATGTTCTGGTGGACAAGTTGTGACCTAAAAAATAGCTTGCACCGACAATTAAATGTAACAAACCTACTGCTATAGGGATTATGGCAATGGGCCAATTTGACAAAATGTTGAACTATCCCTTTAAGACTTCAAGTACATTTTTCTAATTGTACATTCTCATTTTTCTCAGGTAACATTCTAAGGACACACGGACTGGACTTTCTTCATCACTCATGATTCAGAAAAGCGTTAATTGTAATAATTGTGCAAAAGAAATATGAACCTGCAGGGTATAAACTATATCTGTGGAGCCCAGATGTGAATTTTCTAAAAACCTGTTAAGATGGTGGAGAGCTGGTTGCATACAGTTTGTGAAATTACATAAACCCTCCTGCAGCTGTTTAGCATAATGGTATTCTGGGGTTAGAGAGGCTGAGGAGACGGTGGAAAAACACTCAATCATCCAGTCTGAGGAACTGTCACAGGTGACCCCGTTATATATTTCATAACCGCCGTCCGTCCGTCGTGTTGTTGCGGCTCCAGCCGGCTGCATTCCAGCTGGAGGTGAGAGAGTTTCAGTCAAACAAACCTGGATTTCACCAGCAGCCAAGACTTCCTCTGCAAACATGAGCTGTTGTGAACTGTGAAGAAATGAACCCACGACCTTTACTGACCTCTGCTGGTCATAAACAGGAACTGCAAGAAAACAGAGCCAGCGTTCAACATTCACACTCATACTTTTATTTGTATGTCAGCAGAAACAACTTCTATTTATACTGTTATTTTAGTAAAAACACATGTTGTGCAGTAAAACATCTTGAGTGACTCTGGGGTCATGACCTCCAGTGTGATTCACAACAGAACTGGAGGAGTTGTGAGATGAATAATAAGAGAAGAAAAGGGAAAAAACATTGCAACAAATCTGTTTTCAGTTTTGCAGAACTAATATTTTGCAGAAAATGTTTGATTTGGTGTAAATGATGACAAACTCACTCCTGAAAACCCATTTATAGACAAAGAAATGTATAGCCTAATACAGATAGTCATATACAGCAAATAGCAACAAAGTAGAGAGTATGAATAAGACAAAATAATAAAGAAGAAATATGTCATCCTCCAAATGTAATCATGCAGTGGCAGCACAATTGGTTAGATATTTACACAGGTGTTTCCCTGAGTGATCCTGGAGCAGACTGTGCAGGTCAGTTCCACAGAAACCTGCTGCATGTCAGGGTGTGTGGGGGTATAGCTCAGTGGTAGAGCATTTGACTGCAGATCAAGAGGTCTCCGGTTCAAATCCGGATGCCCCCTACGCTTGGTTTATAACACCTTACAACAGAAATAAAGGCCTTTAAACTTCAGAAGCAGCAGAGATCTTCACCTCTACATCCACTGGTTGTTGAGAGAGTTTATATCTCTGAGAGCACTGTAAGGGGGAAAAGAAAACAGAAAAATATTGTACATGTAATATTAGTCACACAAGTACAGTGGCATGCAAACGGTTGGGCAGCCCTGGTCAAAATTTCTGTTAATTTGAACAATTAAGCAAGAGGAAGATGAAATGATCTCCAAAAGACATACGGCTAAACACTCTTTTGCAATATCGTAAGCAATCAGTGTTTTATTTTTGTTTAGTTTTGACAATAAGAAACAAAGCAGCAGCCTGTAATAGAATGGAGAAACCCAGGAGACTTGAGCTCTAACTTTGATAACTTTTGAAAAGATGTTTATCTGGAACTAACAATGGTTTTGAAAAGTTGAGAAATTTACGAGCTGTCCGTGAACGCAACTACGAACATCAGCTTGTAGCTTTTAGCTTCTCGTCTAGAAACTACTCTGTAAAACGGTCAAAGACAGATTTTAAGCGAAGATAATTATGGTGGAGCCAGGAGGCACAGGAGGAAACGATGAGTACACAAGTATGGCGGATAGAATCGGTTGTGACGACAAAGAGAAGTCGTTATATTTGGTACAGATTTGGTATCTGGAGGAGCAGTTGGAGAGGTAAGGCTAGGCTAGGCTAAGCTAAGCTAACGGTCACTTGCTTCTGACTGTTGGAGGAATAAATCCTGAAATAACTGTTTATTGAAACACGTAATCACAAATATGTTAAATCAAATATCGATATTAAATATCGACATTTCTCCTGGTTAATAAATCGTAAAAATGTGGCTTTATTTGAAGTCCTTTTAGTTAGCCAGAGCAACGTTAGCTCAGTCAGCATTAGCGTCTGTTAGCATTTCTTGTTAGCTGCTCGATGCTAAAGTTTTATTTTGAAAAATACTGATAAGGGTTTCAAGGTTTAACCAAAGATATTGAATAAATAAATAAACCGTCTTTGGTTCAACTTTAACTTCTGAATGAAGTGTATTTTAATTATTTTAAGAAGTTATAGCCTCGGCTTTAAGTTATTAGCTCAAAGTCAACTTCATTGTCAAGGCTTAATCATGATTTGCAGTAAGAAAAATGTTGGTTCTGTGATGCAATATAGATGCTAGTGCATTTATTAAATGGTTTTGGTTTTATAATGCCAGAAAATAGAGAACATTTTGGTTAGTAGCTGCTTCCATTGATTCAAATTGATTGATTTTCATTAAATAGGCTAATCGCTGTAAAAGTCAATTATATTTAGTGTAGGCTACTATCATACCGGTAATTTGAGTGTTTATATTTTGTAGTTTTAGTTTAATTTCTTATATAAATTATTAAAAAACATACAAATATACACAAATACTAGCCTTGTAGCCTAGACTATTACTACTTGCATGAAATGTCATTTAAATGAATTGCTTCTGAATTAAACAGATATAAAAATAAGATGGTTATAGCAGCAGACAACAGGAAACAAATGTATAATACAGATAATAAATAACAAATAGCAATAGCAGTAAAAAAAGAAAAAGAAATCAGTGTTTGTAATCGAGTATGAACAAGACGTCTTCCTCTTCACTCTGCAGATGTGGTCTCAAATGTGACGAGCTGGAGAAAGAGCACAAGGACCTGTGGACTCAGTACAAGGCCCTGGAGAAGGACAAGAACACGGTGACGGAGAAGCTGAAAAGCGGCGTGGCGGCGAAACAGAAGAAGGTGGAGGAGCTGGCGGAGCAGCTGGAGGAGCAGCGGCGTCAGTCTAAGCTGCAGAGAGAAGCTCTGGAGCTGCAGCAGCAGCAGGAGGTGGAGGACGTGGAGGAGCAGACGAGCAAGGTGGAGGCAGAGACCAAGACACAGGGTGAGACAGAAAACACATATTATACTTACATATCTTTTATATTATCTTTTTTTTATTTTATTTTTTTTAATATATAATTTAAGTTAAGATAATCTTGTATGTGTTCCTGCAAATGTACAGATGTAGAGCAGCAGACAACAGCAATGTAGCGCATTTCATTTACAAAGAAAACCATCAGTAAGAATTGGAAACAAACAAACATAAAAACATGCAATTTTAAAAAATTTAAATAAAAAATTGGAAACACAATTAGTTTGATATTTACACAGGTTATATCCATCAAATGATTCCCTGAGTGATCCTGGAGCAGACTGTGAAGGTCAGTTCTACAGAAACAAACAAACATTTGAAAAACATGCAATTTCACCTCCGGGTCCTCCTTATTTTCCTAAAAGTTTTAAATAAAAATCATCAGCTCCCTGTGAAATTCACAATTAAATCCCGTTTTTGATATTTCACTGGTGAAAACAAGATTATATCCAAGTCAAATGATTCCCCTGAGTTCCACTCAGATCCTGGTTCAAAGCAGAACTGGTTATGTTTTGATAATGGATCAGTTCTTGAAAATGGGTTGGTTCAAAACTTAAAAACAGATTTTGAAATCAGATTAGATCTGGATCAAACCCTCAGTTTGTGTTGTTGAAAACTCAGTAAGATCTGTTTCAGGCTGCACCATGGGGGTATAGCTCAGTGGTAGAGCATTTGACTGCAGATCAAGAGGTCTCCGTTTCAAATCCGGATGCCCCCTACACTTGGATTATAACACTTTAGGACATTTCACAACAAAAGCCTTGATAGATCTTCACCTCCGGGTCCTCCTTATTTTCCTATACTGGTTGCTGAGTCAGTTTACGTCTGTGTTGTTGATGGTCTATTGTTTTGATAATAATGCATAATGAGGTTCCTGTGGCTCGTTGGTCTAGGGGTATGATTCTCGCTTAGGGTGCGAGAGGTCCCGGGTTCAAATCCCGGATGAGCCCACTCTTTGGATCAGTCGTGGTCACGGGTGAAAACTGAAGAGTGTTATTATCAGCTGGTTCTCTCAGGTTTGACTCCAGACTTCGCGGATTTTAAATCTGGTCTCTCCTCCTCTGTGTCTCTAACCCTCCTCTCCTCCATGTGCATTTGTTTTCAACGAAGCCGGTGAGAAATCAATCCATGGAGCGGTGGATAACGTTATATATCTTCTTCCATGTCACCATGTGTATTTGTGTAGTTTTATCCGTTATTTGGAGTAAAAAAAAAATCACAAAACTTGAACAGCTGATGTCGGGGAGAAGGAGGAAGTGTTTCCTCCTGACACGTGAATCCAGCGGTTACAGCAACTTTAGACACTTTGTTACGTACAATTAGCAGCAGAGATCTTCACCTCTACTTTGTGTTGGTGTTCTATTGAAGTCTGATAATGGGTTTGTTTTCCATAGAGTCATCAGCTCCTTGTGGCTCGTTGGTCTAGGGGTATGATTCTCGCTTAGGGTGCGAGAGGTCCCGGGTTCAAATCCCGGACGAGCCCATTATTTGGATCAGTTGTGGTCACTGGTGAAAACTGAAGAGTAACAGATGTTAATGGCTTGTCATTAAGAAAAACCAGTTTAGAAGGTGTGAACAATGAGTTGAACAAAGAGACGCTCCTCGCCACAGCTTCCACTCAGGACAGTACACCAGTTGTTCAAAGCTGAACTGATTAGATTTTGGATAATGGATCAGATCAGGTCTTGAAAATGGGTTGGTTCAAAACTTAAAAACAGATTTTGAAATCAGATTAGATCGCTGTGATCCAACCTTGGATCAAACCCTCAGTTTGTGTTGTTGAAAACTTTTTAGTAAGATCAAGAAAACCTTTAACCCCCCAAAAAGACAGCGTTTCAGGCTGCACCATGGGGGTATAGCTCAGTGGTAGAGCATTTGACTGCAGATCAAGAGGTCTCCGGTTCAAATCCGGATGCCCCCTAAACCTGGTTTATGACACTTTGAAACATTTCACAACTAAAAACAAAAAGAAAAACCTTTGAACTTCAGAAGCAGCAGAGATCTTCACCTCTACATCCTCTTTATTTTCTTACACTGGTTGTTGAGTCACTTTACCTCTGTGTTGTTGATGGTCTATTGTTTTGATAATAATGCATAATGAGGTTCCTGTGGCTCGTTGGTCTAGGGGTATGATTCTCGCTTAGGGTGCGAGAGGTCCCGGGTTCAAATCCCGGACGAGCCCACTCTTTGGATCAGTTATGGTCACTGGTGAAAACTGAAGAGTGTTATTATCAGCTGGTTCTCTCAGGTTCGACTCCAGACTTTGCGGATTTAAAAACTATTCTCTCCTCCTCTGTGTCTCTAACCCTCCTCTCCTCCATGTGCATTTGTTTTCAACGTGGTTTGGACAACACTTCTTCCATGTCACCATGTCATTTGGAGTAACACAAAACTTGAACAGGATTGTGTCCTTTGAATCCAGCTTACAGCAACTTTAGACACTTTGTTACGTACAATTAGCAGAAATCTACTTTGTCTAGAAGTCTGATAATGGGTTTGTTTTCCAAAGTCAATCCTTGTGGCTCGTTGGTCTAGTTTCTCTCACCCGGACGAGCCCATTGTTTAAAGTGATCTCAGTTTTTGGTTTACAACACATCATTAACAGGTTGTGTCCATTGTGTTTCAGAGGAAACAATGAGTTCTCTCACACTGTTTTTCTCTTCAACATCAACATGTCACCTGATCCTCAGGCTGTGTGGGGGTATAGCTCAGTGGTAGAGCATTTGACTGCAGATCAAGAGGTCTCCGGTTCAAATCCGGATGCCCCCTCAACCTGTTTTATGACACTTTGCAACATTTCACAACAAACCAACTAAAATAAAAACCTTTAAACTTCAGTAGCAGCAGAGATCTTCACCTCTACATACTCTTTATTTTCTCACACTGGTTGTTGAGAGACTTTATTTCTGTGTTGTTGATGGTCTATTGTTTTTATAATAATCCTGTGGCTCGTTGGTCTAGGGGTATGATTCTCGCTTAGGGTTGGTGTGATGTAATTCAATAAGTTAGAGATAATTAAATAGTTGTACTAAAGCTTGTGTTGAACCATCTGAACAGCTTGGTGTCACCAGTGTCGACAGTAGGAGGAGACTTCAGCAGCTTCTGTGCCGTGTTCTCCTGTTCAAACCCATGAAGTCTGGTGTAGAACCAGCAGATAACACACATACACACCGATGAGCCACTAACATCTGTTAGTCTTCAGTTTACACCAGTGACCACAGCTGATCCAAAGAGAGGGCTCGTCTGGGATTTGAACCCGGGACCTCTCGCACCCTAAGCGAGAATCATACCCCTAGACCAACGAGCCACACAGGGTTAATGATTATAAAGACATTATTACACCAACACAGAGGTAAACTGACTCAACCAGTGTGAGAAAATAAAGAGGATGTAGAGGTGAAGATCTGCTGCTTCTGAAGTTCAAAGGTTTTTATTTTAGGTGGTTTGTTGTGAAATGTTGCAAAGTGTCATAAACCAGGTTCAGGGGGCATCCGGATTTGAACCGGAGACCTCTTGATCTGCAGTCAAATGCTCTACCACTGAGCTATACCCCCATGGATCAGCCTGAGGATCAGGTGACATGTTGATGGTGGTGAAAACACTGGACACAAGAGAAAAACAGCGTGAGAGAACTCATTGTTTCCTCTGACAGAGAGATTTCCAAGAGCTCAAAGGACACAACCTGTTAATGACTGTATGTGTTGTAAACCAACAACCATCACTGAGATCACTTTAAACAATGGGCTCGTCCGGGATTTGAACCCGGGACCTCTCGCACCCTAAGCGAGAATCATACCCCTAGACCAACGAGCCACAGGGAGCTGATGATTATAAAGACATTATTACACCAACACAGACGTAAACTGACTCAACCAGTGTGAGAAAATAAAGAGGATGTAGAGGTGAAGATCTGCTGCTACTGAAGCTTAAAGATTTTTTTGGTTGTTAGTTGTGACATGTTATAAACCAGGTTCAGGGGGCATCCGGATTTGAACCGGAGACCTCTTGATCTGCAGTCAAATGCTCTACCACTGAGCTATACCCCCATGGTGCAGCCTGTAGCGCTGTCTTTTTTGGGGGGTTAAAAGTTTTCTTGATCTTACTAAAAAGTTTTCAACAACACAAACTGAGGGTTTGATCCAAGGTTGGATCACAGCGATCTAATCTGATTTCAAAATCTGTTTTTAAGTTGTGAACCAACCCATTTTCAAGACCTGATCTGATCCATTATCCAAAATCTAATCAGTTCAGCTTTGAACAACAGGTGTTCTGTCCTGAGTGGAAGCTGTGGCGAGCAACGTCTCTTTGTTCAACTCATTGTTCACACCTTCTAAACTGGTTTTTCTTCCATCATGTTGGACTTGATGATGAGTCTCTAATATCTGTTACTCTTTAGTTTTCACCACATTGACTGATCCAAATAACGGGCTCGTCTGGGATTTGAACCCGGGACCTCTCGCACCCTAAGCGAGAATCATACCCCTAGACCAACGAGCCACAGGGCGTAGAGGAGAGTTCATGACTCAGCAGATTCGTTCAGAGCTGCTTCACTGGCTTCATGTCGTTTATTGGGACAGTGGCTGAAATCACTCCTCACTCCCTCCTAGTGAGTAGGAAGTACTCACACTCATGCACATTTATCAAAAAACAAAACAAAACAGACCAATAAGGCTGGACCTATTGAGGCAAAAGTTACAGCAGTGCAAACAAACTACTTTGTAGGCTGGACCTACAGGGGCTAAGAATTATATACAACTTCAAAATTGTATTTTAATATGAAACCATATTCATCTTATTTTCAATTTGTGGTCTATTCATGTGTGCAAACAAAATCCACCCTTTTCCCCCTTCTCCCTCCCTCACTGCACTCCTGGAGGAGGCTGAGTGACTGAGCTCCTGAAACCTGCCATCTTTTTTCCTTCACGAGTGCATCAATATCCTGAGTAGCAGCACATTTAACAATAGGTGCGTTTCCATCAGCTGTTCAGATGCGCATCTAGTTGTATCGCTATGGCCGGGTTTTGGTTGATTCGAATGGGATGGAAAATAATAAATAAAAGCCCCCACACACCTTCATAATGATGTTACTTACTGCACAGTTCTTCATAGTTCCTCCTCAAAAAAAAGCCCCATCAGACTTTCAGTCACATTGATTTTATTTCATTTGAAAATCTGTATGCAATATCCTGTCCCATTCAATGTTATGTCAAAGATACAAGGACAGATCGATAATGAACATAGCAGCCGATAAAATCTGTTGTTCAAATCATGACTGATGAAAAATTTGGATTTTGTTGCAGTCCACTGGGCTGCCCTCTAGCAGCTGGAGGGAGTATTCGGGCTTTACCGTATTTATTTTAAAAAAATCCTAACTTTTGATAGAAATGAGCTAGAGACTTGCTTTTTTTCACATACTAGAAATGATCCAAAGGATGGGCTCATCCGGGATTTGAACCCGGGACCTCCCGCACCGTATGTTTGACATGCCTGCCCTAGACCAACGAGCCACAAGGAGCTGGTGATTCTATGGAAAACAAACCCATTATCAGACTTCAATAGAACACCAACACAAAGTAGAGGTGAAGATCTCTGCTGCTAATTGTACGTAACAAATGGCGCATTTCCACTGGCACAGCACGGTACAGCACAGTTCGGCGCGTTATTTGCATATTTCCACTAGCCCTAGATACTATAACGTGACATCATCCGACTGCTGATTGAGCAGAGAGTCAGCGCAAGCATGAAGTCTGGAGTCGAACCTGAGAGAACCAGCTGATAACACACATACACACCGAAGAGCCACTAACACCTGTTACTCTTCAGTTTTCACCACGACTGATCCAAAGATTGGGCTCGTCCGGGATTTGAACCCGGGACCTCTCGCACCCTAAGCGAGAATCATACCCCTAGACCAACGAGCCACAGGGCGTAGAGGAGAGTTCATGACTCAGCAGATTCGTTCAGAGCTGCTTCACTGGCTTCATGTCGTTTATTGTGACAGTGGCTGAAATCACTCCTCACTCCCTCCTAGTGAGTAGGAGGTGATTTAGGACACAACCAGTGACTTATTTCGCTACCTCTCCTTGTTACCTTGTATCCTCTCCTCTCCTCTCCTCTCCTCTCCTCTCCTCTCCTCTCCTCTCCTCTCCTCTCCTCTCCTCTCCTCTCCTCTCCTCCTCTCCTCCTCTCAGCTGTGACCATGGAGGAGCAGGAGGAGCAGCTGATGGAGGTGAGGCAGCGTGTGTCTTATACCCGGTCCCTGCAGGAGCAGCTGTTTGGTCGGAGGGAGGCGTACGAAGCCGAGGCCCGGTGCCTGAGGACGGAGCTACAGGAGGAGAGGGACAAGTCAGATCAAAGATCGAGTTTGATCCGTTTGAATGTTGATCCAAAGCGTCTGTGAGTAAACTTGGCTAAACGTCCGTCCTCTGGCCGCAGCTCGGTGGCGACGGCGCAGTCGAAGGCGGACGAGTGCCTCCACAGAGAGCTGGACCTCATCCTGGGGGCGGAGCGGCGGCAGCACGAGGAGAGGAAGGAGTGGCTGCAGTTCCTGCTGAGGAACAAGGAGCCTCTGGAGGAGAAGATGAAGCTGCTGCAGGCCTCGGAGGAGGAGGTGCAGGCCAGAGCCAGGGGGGTGTGGGAGGAGCAGCAGGAGAAGGAGAGGGAGAGATATCGGCTCAACAAGGTGAGAAGTTATGGTTCCTCCTTTATTCCTTTATACACATTATATTAAGGATATATTGGTTTGTTTGGAGCCTAAATATCTAACGCCCTCTCCTCCCCAAAGCAAAAAGCTGGGGGAAACCATGCAGTTTATGGGGAAAACCCTGAACAGGAGTCACTTCTTTTCTAATGTGTCTCTGACCCGGCCTCGCTCCACCACCAGGGGGCAGCACACTGCTGTACTGTAGACAGCATGTATATTTGATGTCTACACCGTGGGTTTCTAGTGAATTATTATGTCAAAGAAGAGACAGAGTTGTAGAGGAGGAACAGAGAGACCTTCGTGCTTCTGATTGATCAGTTATGGTTTATAAGGACACAATGTCTTGTTGAGTAACTGTCTGTGATCCTTCAGTATCAGTATTCACCAGTGATCAGGCTTTGACAAAGAATGGGCTCGTCCGGGATTTGAACCCGGGACCTCTCGCACCCTAAGCGAGAATCATACCCCTAGACCAACGAGCCACATGTTGTAAGAAAGTTTTATTGCATGAAAATTTGGATTTTATTTTATTTAAGCCACTAAAATGTGCTGTAAATGTATCATAACATGTGTTTGATACAGAGCAGTGAGTTCATATGGAGTTAAGTGCAGGAAGTGGAGTTGTACAACACTTCCTCTACGCCATCTCTGCTGCGACAGACGGCACATAAAGGGCTCGTCCGGGATTTGAACCCGGGACCTCTCGCACCCAAAGCGAGAATCATACCCCTAGACCAACGAGCCACATTGAAGAATCTTTACAGGAACGTTTCAATCATTGCGCAGTCGTTGTGCAGCAGGTTTTTTTCTGCCCTTGTTGTTGTTGTTGTTGTTGTTTTCCGGTGGCAGTATAAACGCTTTCTAAGGTTGTTTCCATCGTCACATAATCGCATGTCTGTCCACTTATCATACATTTTGTCTTTTCATCTCTTTTAGAAGCTTTTGTTTTTTAAAAAAATGCTGGTTTTGAAACACTCTGTTCAGTTTGGGGCTTTCTGTTGAGTAGCCTACGACCAATCAGCAGAGAGTAAACCTCCAGCCCCACCGGGACGTCTCCACAGACTTCATATTTAAGTTCATGGTCTCTAAAGAAACTTTTCCTCCGAATCATTGCAAAGGGCTCGTCCGGGATTTGAACCCGGGACCTCTTGCACCCAAAGCGAGAATCATACCCCTAGACCAACGAGCCACGTGTCCCAAGAGGACAGGGGACGTTCCCCTCCCCCGGCGAGAAACAGATGTGTTGGTGACTGTAACCTGAGCTGCTTGAAGTCCAAACGACTTCAGACTCTGTAAAAGTAAAAACACCGTCAAGGGCTCGTCCGGGATTTGAACCCGGGACCTCTCGCACCCAAAGCGAGAATCATACCCCTAGACCAACGAGCCACGGTGTCACAGGAGAAGTCGTAGCATGAACCTTCACACACGCCTGGTTCATTTACTTCCTGTTGTTTTCATGTGATGAAGTGTCGTCTCAGATCAAACACCACGGCTCAGTGTGTCTTTTAGTAACACACGTCTCCTCGGCTGCTTTTCCTCAGGCCTGGTGCTTTTCCTCTTCTTTTTCCTGACAGGGTTCAGGCCGGCTTCTCTGCTTCACTTTGTGCTGCTACTGTTGTGAAGCATGGACACATGAGAAGAAAAGAAGGAAGTCGATTTCTAATCACATGATCTGGGTACGATAGACGGATCTCAAGCCCAAGACTTGGTTACCTTCACACAGTCCAGTTTCTCAGCTGTGGTGTCAACGTACTGACTGACACGTTGACTGAGGACGAGACCTGTTATTTGGTGTTTTTAGAATTAAATGATGGGCTCGTCCGGGATTTGAACCCGGGACCTCTCGCACCCTAAGCGAGAATCATACCCCTAGACCAACGAGCCACAGGGAGCTGAAGAAAGAACCATAACAGGATCCAGAAAATTCTATTCTAATGAAACATGGAGTTTTTCAAAAGGTGCTGCCTTGTTTGGAGAAAGAAAGAACTCTGATAACTGTAAGAAAATATAGAAGATCTCTGTTGTCCATAAAGTGCTGAAAAATAATAATTTTCATGAGAATTGTCAGTTTTTTTGGTCTTTTAGTTGTGACATGTCATAAAACCAGAATCTTTTTTTCGTTCAGGGGATCTCTCTGCCAAATTTGAACCTTTATGCCATTGTAGACCTCTTTTGATTTACTGCAGTCAAATGCTCTACCACTGAGCTATACCCCCATGGTACAGCCTGAAGCTCTGTCCTGCTGTGACATGGTGGTGAAAACACTGGACACGAGAGAAAAACAGAGTGTTTTGTCCTGAAGAAAGAACTCGTTGTTTCATTTCATGACCAAGAGCTCAAAGGACACAACCTGTTAATGTCTGTATGTGTTTTAAACCAACAACCGTCACTGAGATCACTTTAAACAATGGGCTCGTCCGGGATTTGAACCCGGGACCTCTCGCACCCTAAGCGAGAATCATACCCCTAGACCAACGAGCCACATGTGCAGCATGATTTATGAGAGGAAATAATCTGACAGAGCCAAAGTTTGTTGACGCTTTATTTCGTATTGTTGCCAAAAACAAGCACAGAACTTCTCCTTTCTTTCTGCTCAGGAGGTGAAGAAGCTGAAGGAGCGGAGGCTGCAGCTGCTGGAGGAGCGAAGAGACTGGGATGCGTCTGAGCTCCGGCAGCAGGTCCACTGTCTCAGGTCAAACATCCACAGTTTCCCTCGGCACGCTGTTTGTTTGTCAGCGTCTCTTAAAAACGTAAACAAATGTGACCCAGGGGGCATCCGGATTTGAACCGGAGACCTCTTGATCTGCAGTCAAATGCTCTACCACTGAGCTATACCCCCGCCGTGTGTGTCCACAGAGAGCAGGTCTCCTCCGTGTCCGAGGCGTGCGGCGATAAATCAGCGGCGGCCGACGGGCTGGAGGCCGAGCTGCAGCAGGAGACGAGCCGCAGCCGGCAGCTGGACCGAGTCAGACAGGAAGCAGCCGTCATCCTGAGACACGTCCTCACGGTAAAAACACACGGTGCCGAGCAGCTGCTGCAGCGTCCCCACCGCCAGGGGGGAGGGAGGGGGAGGGAGGGGGAGGGAGGGAGGGTGAGACACTGCTGTTGCTCTGGGTTTGTCTCAGGTCTCTGAAGTGAAAGTACTCACACACAGTGTCTGTGATCAGGTGGTTGTACCGTTACTCCTCATTTAAAGGGGACATATCATGGAAATATCACTTTTTGAAGGCTCTTTAAAGGGATAGTAGTATTTTTTTAAAGTGTGGTTGTATGATCTACAAATAGCCCCTCAGTACTTTAATTGCAGTAGAAGACTCTCTGCACGGCCTATTTTCACATAACATAACACAGTTTTTATTTGGAGCTAACCAGCCCTGATAATAGCCCTGCCCAGAGATTTACAACATACAGTGTTGTCCAAATAAGGTCCAAATAAAAACTGTGTTTTTCCTGCACTTTGAAGGGCTTGAAAAAAATATAGCAACAATGGAACTATGTATTTATTTTCAGGTTAAACCTCTTTTAGGCCGTGAAAATAGGCCGTTTCTTTGGGTCCATTCACAACACTGTATGTTGTAAATCTCTGGGCAGGGCTATTATGGGCTGGCGTTGCTAACGGGAGAAGTGCAGAGAGTCTTCTACTGCAATTAAAGTACTTAGGGGCTATTTGTAGATCATACAACCCCACTTTTAAAAAAAAGATACTATCCCTTTAAAATGTATTTTGGTGTTTGTTCTGTCTTCCAGCACCAAAATGTGAGAATTGACAAAAAAAGTCTTGACTGAAACATGTCACAGACACATCTTTACATAAGACACCTGGGAACTATTTTAATCTGTGGAAAAGGAGCAGAATATGTCTCCTTTAACAGACGCCGGTCTCCTGTACTGGTTCTGGCTCCAGGTCTGAGCCGATAAAAGTAGAGTCTCAGGCCTAGTCCACACGAGCCCGGGTATTTTTGAAACCGGAGTTTTGCTCCGCGTCCACACGAGTGGTGTAATTAAAATACTCCGTACACACGCAACTGTGGAAACCGCTACCAAATGACGCAATGCACACGTGGAGGGCTGTTTTCAAAATACAGTGGAAACCGCTTATGGATCAAAAGGCATGGGACAATCATTTATAGTGTTCATTTTTGGTCATTTTGTGGATGAAAACATGCACAATAACAATCAAGTGTTCCTTTGACATGCACGGCTGCAGCAGTCTGCACACATCGTCACCTGGCTGACTGACCACTGTCGGTGCGGCGCAACTCATTATCACTGGCTGTTGTGTTGTCTGTCATGAAACATATCCACTTTATATCAACCGCGGACGTCACGAATAGATTTTCGGCTTTTTGGCTCATTCCGTTCATCTCCGCATCGGCTCTTTTTATCACTGCATGACAGCAGTGCGACCCCCCTCCTATCGGACCCGGTGACATAGGCTACTGCCTGTGTTCATTCATGAAATTCATCCCGAAGCACTCTCAATCAAACAAGGTGGGGAATGAGAAACTGCGGCGCTACTGTAGCGCAACCTCTGCGGGCTGGCAGTGTTTACATCAGCACGTGCGCAGCTATGACGTAAACGAGAACAACAATCACGGTTGCAGTGTCCACACGCACCCGGTGAAACCAACCGGGTGCGAAAACCCCACCCTGGACCCCGGTTTCAAAAAACCACGGTTTCAGGATTCCAAAAGCGCGGTTGCGTGTGGACAGAGCATACAACCGGGATCATACGTTCACGGTTTCAAAAATACCCGGGCTCGTGTGGACTAGGCCTCAGTTTGAAGTTGTTCAGGTTTATTTTCTACAAGTTGTTGTGAATGTACCAAACCCCTCAGAGCCCACGATGGCCCGTCTGAGCGGTTCCTCAGCTGCTTCTGTTCCTGCTACACTTCACAACACAGCCTGACGATTAAAATGTGACCCGGTCCGACCTGCGGGTGTTAAAGTTCACACTGACATGAGCAGTAACTCTCGGCCCGAACGCAGCCGAAGAAACAATCGCTGCTGATTGAACTTGTAAATGAGTTCTGCTCCGTGTGGCTCGTTGGTCTAGGGGTATGATTCTCGCTTAGGGTGCGAGAGGTCCCGGGTTCAAATCCCGGACGAGCCCATTATTTAGATCAGTCGGGGTCAAAACTGGTGAAAACGGTTGGTGACTCATCAGGGCGGAGTGTGTGTCTGTGTGGAGGTGCTGCAGGGACACCGGGTCGGAGGCTCTGATCACTAGGAAGAAGACAGAGAGCCTCCGTTCTCCCTGGAACTAGTTACAAGTCATTGATGGAGGGACACATGGAGCTGAGTTCCTCTTTAAAGGAACAACACAACCATTTTCCATCTTTGCTGAGCATCAGATTTGTCCTAAATGAAATAAAAGCCTGTCCCATTTGGACACCTGTCTCAAAACCTGGGCTTCTATTGGAGGATTTACGGTAAACACTCTGTTTTTATGAACGTTGATGCTCTGAGTCCAGGAGGAGACGGATGATGTGATGATCTGATGATGTGATGATCTGGTGATCTGATGATGTGGTGATCTGATGATGTGATGATCTGGTGATCTGGTGATCTGATGATCTGATGATGTGATGATCTGATGATCTGATGATGTGATGATCTGGTGATCTGATGATCTGATGATGTGATGATCTGGTGATCTGATGATGTGATGATCTGATGATGTGATGATCTGATGATCTGATGATGTGATGATGTGAACTCCTTCAGGACTCTGAGAGACGTGGAGGAGCAGAGGCCCAGAGGCTGCTGGAGATCCTGGAGAGCACGGCCCCCCAGGGAGGAGCCTCCTCCCTCAGCCAGCCCCCGGGGAGGAGGAGGAGGAGGAGGAGGAACCGAGGTCAGAGAGCCCCCGCCTCCAGGTACCAGAACCAGAACCAGAACCAGAACCAGAACCACTCCCCTGATCTGGATCCTGTCCCTTTCAGTTTTCACTGAGAGTCAAACAGCTGTTTCCTCACAGCTGGATGATTATTATTATGATGATGATTATTGCATCGTTCTGCAGAAGTCGCCTCACGTCCTGCTGTTATATCATAGATGTATATTTACTGTAACCCATGTTATGATGCACTGGTTTATCAGTATGTATTTGTTTGTATTTGTGTGTCTCTGTGTGTATCAGTGTGTATTTGTGTGTATCAGTGTGTCTCTGTGTGTCTCTGTGTGTATCAGTGTGTATTTGTGTGTATCAGTGTGTATTTGTGTGTCTCTGTGTGTATCAGTGTGTCTGGTGTTGATGTGTTATTGTTTAAAGTGTTCTGTTCGTTCCTCGACACCATGAGGACACGTCTGATCGGACAATGAACCTGAACTCACTGATCCATCAAGACATTAAGACGTGTGTTCAGGGACAAAGGACCGAAGACACCAGTTCAGTTCAGTCCAGTTCAGTCCGGTCTGGACCAGCAGATCGGTCCGGTTCCCTCAGAGACCAGATCTCATGTCCGATCATGCCAACATCTCAACTCCTGCTTCACCTGATCTGACCTTCATCGTACACGAGAAAACAACAGAACCACAGTGTCTCTGATCAGATGTCACGGTGTCTGATTTTTGACTCATAAACTTAAAGGGATAGTTCAACATTTTGGCAGTACAGGTCACCTGTCCCTCATCAAACTCATCAAATACACAATCCAACAACTCCACAACGCTCTGGTGGACAAGTTGTGACCTGCACATTCACCACACTATGAGATAATAACACAACGTTACCACACAGAGTTGTTTTAGAGGGAAATGCAGCCGGAGCTGTATTTATTACTGTATGTATTTGATGAGTTTGATGAAGAACAGGGGACGTGTACCGTTCACCTCCATTGTGTTCACTGAGCAGCTCACGTCTCTGCCCCGCTGATCTCAAAACAACATGCACCACTTATTAAAGGTAGTGAACCTACTGCTATGACTACAGGGATTATGGTGATAGGAGGAGCTGACTAAATGTTGAACTATCCCTTTAATGAAACAGTGAAGTCTGGAAGTAAACATCAACTCTAATGTGGTGAAAGAAGAAGAACCAACAAACACATTTAGCAGCTGAAGAGTTTGACTAGTTTCCTCAGAGGACAAAACCTAAACAATCAGTTCAAGAACAAACAAATAAACACACGACGTGTTTGTTTTACTTCTGTCTTCGTGTGTAAACGTTGCTGCTCTGTGTGTTTGTTTGTCAGGGACCTGGACCAAACCGCTGCTGCTGCTGCTGCTCGGAGCGAGTCCTCCTCCTCAGACGGTGTCATCGAACCACATCAACCATAGGAAACATGGACGCCAGCTCCTTTCAAAATAAAAGCCTGAGCATAACTTCAGTCTGCCGGAGTCCTGAATGAAACCAGAACCGGAACAAACCAGAACATAAATGTGATTTATTCTAACGCAGCACGAACAAGTTCTTCTTAATCACATTAATAAGACTGGTAACACTTTGCAATGAGGTACACAAAGTTAGAGTAGTTACTGAGGAACTAATAAGAAGTTACTGAGGAACTGATAAGTTACTGAGGAACTAATGAGTAATTATACTGAGGAACTAATAATTAACAAACAAGGAACTAATGAAGAACTAATGAGTAGTTACTGAGGAACTGAGGTACAAAATTAGAGTAGTTACTCATTTCAATGTCTCTCTTTACTTTAGGGTACACAAAAAGGGTAACTAATGATTAACTAATAGTTAGTTCCTCATTAGTTCCTCAGTAATTTGATTAGGAGTCACTGAAGAACTGACCATTAACTATTCATTAGTTCCTCAGTAACTAATCATTAGTTCCTCAGTAACTAATCATTAGTTCCTCAGTAACTAATCATTAGTTCTTCATTAGTTCCTCAGTAACTAATCATTAGTTCCTCAGTAACTAATCATTAGTTCTTCATTAGTTCCTCAGTAACTAATCATTAGTTCTTCATTAGTTCCTCAGTAACTAATCATCCGTTCTTCATTAGTTCCTCAGTAACTAATCATTAGTTCCTCAGTAACTAATAATTAGTTCTTCAGTAACTAATCATTAGTTCTTCATTAGTTCCTCAGTAACGACTGTAGGTCTGTGTACCTATTGTCAAGTGTTACCATAAGATTGATGTGTTTTATGAAGATGATAATTAATTAAAAAACCAGAAGCACTCCCGTGACCTAACAGCAGCCCGGTCACCACGGTAACCTCGTTATGCAGAGGACGCTGAACACACACAGATTTAAAAAAAACGTGATAATCTGAGCTGTGTTTACAAAACTCTGGGCCGAGCCGAGGTCAAAGGTCGACTCACTTTGAACTGTCGCCGCCGCTTAGAAATCAACCAGCCTGAAGGAGGAGGAGGAGGAGGAGGAGGAGGAGGAGGGGGAGGGGGCGGAGTCCTGAGCAGCAGCTGCAGCAGACGACCAGACACACACAGACACACACACACAACATCTGCAGCTGCTGTTGAGACCGTCAGGATGGAGCTGTACCTGGACCTGCTGTCTCAGCCCTGCCGCTCCGTCTACCTGTTCGCCAAGGCGCTCGGGCTGCCCTTCGAATTCAAACCCGTCGACCTGTCCACAGGTAAACACACACACACACACACTAACACACACACATACACAGATGGTTTGTGTTGTTTTGTGTTCACATGCTGCTTTACAGTAAAAAACAACATAAAAATAAAAGTAAACATGCAATTGAAAGCAAGAAAAAAGAATAAAAGAAAGTGCAGAAGAGAGTGTGTGAACGTCTGGACTCGTTGCGTAAACACCAACGCGAGGAGCAGAGTTTGCGTTACGTTAACTCCTCCGCTGTGAGCCGTCACCTCGGAGGTCAAAGGTCAAAGCGTTCAGACAAAACGCAGCAGGGGCGACGGCGTCCACAGGGTTAGGAAAACAAACACCACCGTTGGTTCAGTGTTTCCACACAACCTCTGATCGAACTGTGTGTGTGTGTGTGTCCCTGTGTGTGTGTGCGTGTGTGCGTGTGTGTGTGTCCCTGTGTGTGTGTCAGGTCAGCAGTACAGCCCCGAGTTCGGACAGATCAGCTCGGTGAGGAAGGTCCCCGTGATGAAGGACGGAGGCTTCGTTCTGACCGAGAGGTTCGATTCCCCACAAACAAAACTTCCTGATGCTACCAGAAACTTAAAGGCTCATTTCACACAAAACATACACACAAACACAAACACAAACACACACTTCCTCCCACGAGGCGGCAGGACGTTCTAGTTTTATCTGCACAAGAGTTTCCTGAGGTTTCTTCTGCCTCCAGCCCAGAATGACAGAGCTGGATGGACTTTAGGTTAATATGCATATTTATTTACACTTAAACCCAGATGTATTCATAACTCTGTCAAATACAAGGAAGGTTTTATATCTTTCAGTTACAGATTATTTTTTTTTAACTCACATAAATAGGACGTGGCAACAAATCTGGAGCCATGACCAATGTATTTAAGTAAAGCAACACTGTTAAAGGTGTTTCTTTACACTTTAATCTTAAATACATTGGTCATGACTTCCCTCCATGTCCTATTTATGATAAATCTGAAGTGAAATTTCTATCTGTCACTGAAAAATGTAAGAATTCCTTGTATTTGACTGGGGTGTGAATCATTTTGGGTTTAATGTGTGTTGTTTAGGGATCAATATGAACATGTTTTCTCTTTGCATTATTATTCAGCATCTTTTTTTTGACCAGTTGTCATTTTCTACCAATAACAATATTTTTATTTCAATTTTGGGAGAAATGTTGTTTATAGAATAAGATAATAGTAAATATAGTAGTAAATAGTAAAAACCAGAGAAACTGAGCTGTAGAAGAAGCTGACAGTCATGTTTTACATATTTAGTGTTTTTGCAGAGCTGCAGCTGGACATGGTTCAGTCTGAAACTTTGTCCTTGTCGACCTTTGTTAGAATTTAAATCTGTCCTTGTGTGTGTGTGTGTGTGTGTGTGTTGCAGCACGGCCATCCTGAAGTACATGGCGCAGAAACACGCTTCGACGGTGGCCGACCACTGGTTTCCAGCCGAGCTGCAGCAGCGAGCGCGTGTTAATGAGTATCTGTCCTGGCAGCACACGAACCTCCGAGCTCACGGCTCAAAGGTCTTTCTGCTCAGGGTACGAGAGTTCGAGTCCCAGGACGGCACCGCATGACACCCGACACACTGAACCGCACATCGACCGGTTACATAATCATTGATGTAGCGTGTTATCACGTTAATTTATGGATTATATTAACTTGTATAGATGTGTTTTTAATGATGTTTGGAATCAGAAGCCGTCACAGGAACTCGATAGTTTGAGATCAATGCTAATGTGAACCTGCTAACAAGCTGCTAATGTTTATCAGGTATGATGTTGCCAACATTTGAGATAGAACAGTGGTTCTCAAACTTTACCACCTCAGAAAATACTTGGCTCTCCAAGTACCATTTAACAGCTTTGGGTTGCAGCGTCATCTGTGTTTATTGACAACAGAATATGGAGATACATTCAAGTCTTTATTATTCAATCAAAAAAAAAAAAAGATTTAAACAGAAAGATATTTTCAATCAAAACAAACTTCACTTCAATAAAAAAAAAAAACTTTTCAATCACAAAAATAGTGTTTGAATGCAAAAAAAATATTTGAGAGCTAAAAACCTGCGTTTGAACCCTTTTTTTCTATGAAAGTTTAGTCTAGTTTAGGCTAGGCTAGATTATGCTAGGTTAGGCTATATTAGGCTAGGCTAGGATAGGCTAAATTATGATAGATTAGACTAGGATAGATTAGATTATCATAGGTTAGGATAGATTATGCTAGGATAGGCTAGAAATTGGGGAGTTAGGTTAGGTTAGTTTAGGCTAGGCCAGGATAGATTGTGCTAGGCTAAACTAGGCTAGGTTAGATTAGGCTAGGCTAGGTTAGATTATGCTAGGCTAGGCTATATTAGGCTAGGCTAGGATAGATTATGCTAGGTTAGGATAGATTATGCTAGGATAGACTCGAAATTGGGGAGTTAGGTTAGTTTAGGCTAGGCCAGGATAGATTGTGCTAGGCTAAACTAGGCGAGGTTAGATTATGATAGGTTAGGCTATATTAGGGGTGTAACGGTATATGTATTCGTCCCGTCCCGTCACGGTACGGGGGTCACGGTTCGGTGCACGCAGTCACACGACGAATACGTCTGAGTGAGTGAGAAAAAAAAAAAAAAAAGTCGAGTCCTCACTCCAATCCAGGGGGCGGTAATGAGCATAACAGCTGCCAGCAACCGTCATACAGAAGAAGAAACAGTTAGAAACAAAAACAAACAAAAGAAGAGTGATGGCGAGTGTGGAGTGGGAAGAGCCGCCGGCTTCATTTAAGTCAGCCGTGTGGGAACACTTTGGTTTCCCGGTGCAACAGAACAGCGACGGCGAAAGAGTGGTTGACCGGACTGCCGGTGTTTTACGGAGGTGCGCTACGTCGCTGGAAACACATCCAACATGCTAACACACATTAGCTCGTGAAACGGCCCGGATGCACTGCCTGTGAAACCGCAGCGCAGCGCTGGAGCAGAGGCAGGTTCTGATGGTGTCGTTACGTGAGCCGCGAGCTCCGTCTGTCAAGCTGGATAGACCAGGTTGTACCAGCCGGGAAGTCGGGCACAGAAAAGGAGAGAGAATCCGGTCAGTTTTCAAAATAAAGTACCGGTAATTAACGGATGATTAATTTAGCTGTTGCCTGTCCATCTATAAATACTTGTCAGTTGCGTCTGCACATGAGACACATTGATACAGAGCTATAGGACAGACCTGTGGAGCTGCATTTGACCGGCGCGGAGAGAGAAGCTGCTCCCCGTGCGACCGGCAGGCAAACAGCTGTTTCTGCAGCCAGTCCTTGCGCTACACACATTTGTTCATTTTAATTTTTATATTTTATATTCTAAATATTTAAGAAAAACACACAAGCAAACATTTAAAGCAAATTATATTAAAAAATAATGACTTAAATTTTTTTTCGGATTCTTTTCCTCTGTATGAACAGAATGAATGGTATGAGAACCCTCCCAATGCATTTGTTATTATGTTCTATTCTATTTATTTTTATTACTTTTATATCAGGAGATGGTTTTACATTTTGCAGTCAATTGGTGTCTGCTCAAAATAAATGAAAAAAGATAGTCTTGTACATGTGTGAGCTTTTGTTAATTTTTTTCCGCTGTACCGAAACCGTACCGAACCGTGACCCCCACACCGAGGTACGTACCGAACCGTGACTTTTGTGTACCGTTACACCCCTAGGCTATATTAGGCTAGGCTAGGATAGGCTAAATTGTGATAGATTAGACTAGGCTAGGTTAGATTATGATAGGTTAGGATAGATTATGCTAGGATAGGATAGAAATTGGGGAGTTAGGTTAGGTTAGTTTAGGCTAGGCCAGGATAGATTGTGCTAGGCTAAACTAGGCGAGGTTAGATTATGCTAGGTTAGGTTAGATTATGCTAGGCTAGGCTATATTAGGCTAGGCTAGGATAGATCATGCTAGGATAGGCTAGAAATTGGGGAGTTAGGTTAGGTTAGTTTAGGCTAGGCTAGATTGTGCTAGGCTAAACTAGGCGAGGTTAGATTATGCTAGGTTAGGTTAGATTATGCTAGGTTAGGTTAGATTATGCTAGGCTAGGCTATATTAGGCTAGGCTAGGATAGATTATGCTAGGATAGGCTAGAAATTGGGGAGTTAGGTTAGGTTAGTTTAGGCTAGGATTGATTGTGCTGGGCTAGGTTAGATTAGGCTAGGTTTGGTTAGGCTAGGCTAAGTCAGGCTAGGCTTAGGTTAGTTTTATTGATCCTGCATGGGGAAACTATTTTACCACCACAGAGACAACAGACAACATCAACACAACATGTGATGCACAACAAACACAAACAGGGAAGGACACGATGAAACAGCACAACAGCCTGATAAAAAGTGAATCAATCCTGAATAAATACCACTAAAGAAGACGATGCAGTAGTGCCACGTCTGACCCCAACTATGTTTACTGCTGCAGCCAGTTAACACCCACTCTGTCTCCGTGTCTCAGACTCTGTTTCCCGTCATGATGGGCTCCGAGGCGCCGAAGGACAAGATGGACGCTGCGGTGGAGGACCTGAAACAGTCCCTGGACCTGCTGGAGGAGAAGTTCCTGCAGAGCAAACCCTTCATCGTCGGAGACAAGATCTCTCTGGCCGACCTGGTGGCCATCGTGGAGATCATGCAGGTGAAAACCACTGAGTTTGAATTTTTAATTTATTATGTAGCAGCAGCGACCACTTTTACTTCTTTCAAGCATATTTGTGCATTTTTATTTTAAAATAAATTATTGAAGTTGACATTTGTTTATCTCACAGTTTTCGATGTTAAAAAAAAGTGTTGTAACGTGTGTGTTTTGCAGCCGGTCGGCACCGGTTATGACGCGTTCGAGGGCCGACCGAAGCTGGTGGCGTGGAGAGCGCGGGTGAGGAAGGAGCTGGGCGAGAAGCTGTTCGACGAGGTTCACCAGCCCATCATGAACGCCAGCGCGTTGAAGCAGGCGATGCAGAACAACCCACAGCTGCAGCTGCTCAAACCCAAGTTCCAGAAGCTCTTCAAGTGAGGAGACGGAGAAACGCCACGCGGGCGTTTCAGGGTCTGTGGGGAAAAGAAAGATGTTCAATGTGTTTTTGTTTTGTTTGTTTTTTTCTAATTTGTGCAACATTAAATCTCGTCCTGGAGAAAAACCTGGAGACACGACACAACTGTCTGAGTTTGCTGTTTATTTCATCACCTGATTCACAAACATTAACCCTTTGAGGTCAGTGTCAGTGGTTGTTTCTCCGTTGGCTTGTATGATCATATACCACATTGACAAAACTTTTTTTTTCACAGACTTCAAGAACAAACTCACAATTTTACGAGAATAAAGTAATAAATTGTACCATGACCTGCACATTCACCACGCTAGGAAATAATTATGTAACATTACGACACAAGCAAAGCAAATTCTCTGAACTACTTACGCTTTTGAAATCCCTCCGCCCAGCGGCCGTGTCTGGAATGTAGTTCCGGCTGCATTTCCCAACTCTGTGTGGTAACGTTGTGTTATTATCTCGTATCTCATCATTCACGTCCGTTGTGTTCACTGAGCAGCTCACGTCTCTGCCCCGCTGATCTCAAAACTACATGCACCGATAGTTACAGTAAAGGTAATCGACCTGCTGCTGTGACTGTAGGGATTATGGTGAGAGGAGGATCTGACTAAATGTTGAACTGTCCCTTTAATAAAAGCTCGTCCAGGCTGTGAGCTCTCAGTGATGAAGTGACTGCAGTGAATCAGATTCCTGTCGAGGTCACGTGACTCACACTGAAGTTTCTTTGTTTCTCAGCGTCACAACCAGCTCCTTATTTACATCCAACATGGAGTCGTCATGGTGATGAGTTGTTTGTCCCCACAGCTGATCAACAATTTTTATTTATTTATGTATTTATTATTATTTTCCTTTTTTACAATAAGAGAAGATTTCTTTTCTCTTGGTTTGATCCCTCTGCCTTTTTCTCAGCTCCTTTACTTCTGAGCCACAGTGATGAGTCGACGCTGCCGCCTGCAGGACGGAAGGAGAACAACATCCAAATAAAAACAAGTCATACCGGTAAGTCAGTTTTAGTTTTGGTGTTGGCAGTCATATGAAATGTTTTTTCTTCTTCATTATATCCAAAATGTGAACCGGAGTTAAATTTCTTATTTAATGAATCTGTTTAGATTCATGAACTCACTCCTGCACATTTTTACTTTAACAACTGTAATAATACATCATAACGTATTTGTTAATCTTATTTTATAAATCAAATCAATAATTTTGAATCTCACCAAAGTGGTTGTTGTTTTGTATGTTTTAATCTTATTTAATAAACTTTTAAAGGTCTTGATCGTTATAATACTAATGATAATTATAGAGCACTTTTAAGGAAGAACAGAACTACACTCGGCAATAAAAATATTATTAGCAGACAAAGTGTTAAGACAAAGAAAATAACATAAAAATGTAAGAAAAAAAACAATGGTGCAAAATAAAATGTGAAAAACAGAAACAAATGGTTAAAATAAATCTATTCTAATGAGATCGATATGAAGCTGGTGAAACTTGTGTGTTTTATTGCAGCTGTTGTGATGAAGATGAGGATGATGTTGATGAGCAGCTGCAGGAGTCTGACCATGTGACTCGTGCACACAGGAAGAAGAAGAGTGAAGGAGTGAGTCAGAACCCGGAGACACTGGAGACACCTCCTCCTCCTCCTCCTCCTCCCCTCCGGTCCAGACGGAACCAGCAGCAGAACCAGAACCAGAGCCGGAACCAGCAGCAGCAGCAGCATGCCGTGCTGCAGCCTCCTCGGCCTGTGTCAGTACGACACCACCAAGCTGGTCCGGATCCAGAGCGTCCGGCTCGGTTCTCTGAAGTGGAGCCTGAACGCGACCATCCTGCTCTTCATCTGGTGAGTGAAGCGACCGGGAGGCTGACGGAGCTGCTGCCGGCGGGGAGCGGCTCAGCCCCGGGCAGACACCGCCTCTCAGCCCCGGTACTCCGCCTCAGGGCTCCGGTGACTCCCGGCCCGAGGGGTCGGTCCGGGTCGGTCCGGGTCGGTCCGGCCCGAGGGGTCGGTCAGACTCAGACGGAACCGGTGGAAAATAAACAGTGAAGTGTTTTAAAGAGTGAGACATGTGGAGTGACTCCGGTTCACTACGGTGTTTACACTCACGTGCAGTAGCAGAGGCTGAACTGTATGGAGGATCAGTGCTGCCAATTTAATGATTAAAAAAAGAAAAGAAAGAAAAAAGTTATCAATTATGATCAAAAATGTAATGACTTATATGATTTGCTTTTGGCAGAAATTAACTTAGAAAAAATAAATTACTCAGAAACTCAGAGTTTTTTTTTTTGAAAGCAATATGTTTCCATAGAATTAGGCTTTTATCAATTAGCCTAAAACCATTTTTCAAAACTACCTTTCTTTCTTTTGTTGGACTATTCCTGCAAAAATTTATGTTTTCTAATTAAATCCTTACAATCATGTGAATTTTAGTCGTTTTATTATCACAACAAACCAGCTTTGAGGGGAAAAAGTATTTTTATCCATTTTACATCACATTCCTACTCAAACTGTGACTGACTGAACATAACCTGATTTTTTTTTTAAAAAAGTATCAAAAATGTTTAGACATATATTTATTGGTTTTTGAATTTATACATTCACATCCAACACTTAATCTTGAACAGTTATACTACATATAAGTAATACTGAAAAGGACAAAAATGAAGATAACAAAAAAACAAAAAAAAGTCCAAAAAATAAAGAAAAGAATATTAGATAAAAAAAACAAAACCAGTATTCTTGCTGCAGGTTACAGCGTACATTCCTGTGTGCTTTTATTTTGTAGCATCATGATGCTGTGGAACAGGAAGTACCAGGAGTTCGACCTGGTGGTCAGCTCCGTCACCGCCAAGGTGAAGGGCGTCGCTCAGGTCCGGCTGCCCGGGGTCGGGGACGTCGTCTGGGACGCGGTCGACTACAGCGGCTCCTCACAGGTGGTCGTTGGGATCGGATCAGTGTGTGTGCGTGTGTGTGTTTGTTCAAAAAGAGTGTGTGAAGACGTTTTATTCTTTTTCTTTTAGGATAAAAACTCGTTCTTCGTGGTGACGAACGTCATCGTGACCAAACAGCAGCAGCAGGGAAAATGTCCTGAGGTGATTTCTCCTTTTTAATTTAATTTTTTTTGTCTGGTGGTCGACATGAAGAGGTGGAAACGTCTCTGATGCTGCAGCAGTGTGTGTGTGTGTCTGTGTCTGTGTGTGTGTGTGTTGCAGGTTCCTCGCAGCGGCAGCGTGTGTCGGACCAACGCGGACTGTAAGAAAGGAGCCTGGGACCAGCAGAGCCACGGTGGGTGCAGACACCGTCACTTCCTGTCACTCTTTACATTTGCGGATTCGCTGAACAATCGTTCACTTTGCGATAAAAGCATGAAATTTTGTGGATGTGTTGGTGAATGTTTCAAACAAACCTCAAAAGCGCCCCCTAGTGGCCGTGGCAGCCATTTGTTATACGAATAAAATAATTTTGAATAAAAACTGTCCTTTTAATAATGCCAACTGGTGATGTATTGTATATTGTTGGAAAGCCTGATTAGTCACCTTTACAGCGAGGTACAGCTCGTAAGGATCGTGCATTCATGGAATAAGCAACGGGGCTAAACGTGTGGGTAGCGCCCCCCCAAAAATGTGTATTTTGGCGGATTAGCTCAATAAATCACAAGAGCGGTTTATTTTGTGATAGAAGAACAACATTTGGTGGATGTGTTGGTGGATGTGTTTCAAACATTTTTGAAACATGATTTTTAAGATTTTTGCTTGTTGTCCGGGTCAACTAGTGTCCCATGGTGGTTTTTTGGCGGCCATTTTGAATTTATGTCCGCACAAATGGCGAAAATTATAAGGCTATGAAAACCAAACGGATTTCATTTTATAGCGATTATACCCTTTACAAATATATTCATGGGTAGTATATTCAGGTTTTAACAATAAACCTTGTTAATTATTACACACTGGACCTTTAATGTCAAGTTTCCAGCAGTGAACTCCGTTACCCAGAAGCCCTTTCACCAGAGTAAAGAGGACACGGGAACAAACTGACACTGACTTGAGGAATGTGGCGTTTACGTGTCGGAGCTTTTGTTAGCAGCTGCTGCTGCTGCTTCTGCTGCTGCTGCAGTGGGAATCGAACCTGCGATCCACGTCATGTGTGTTTGTGTTTTTTTCCGACGCAGGGATCCAGACGGGATCGTGCGTGAAATACGACGTGTTGAAGAAAACCTGCGAGGTCTCGGCCTGGTGTCCAATAGAGAGCAAGACCACGCCCCCCAGGTGAAGAGCATAGTCTACTTTATCATTATTATTAATTGAACATTATTTATTGAAAATATGTTCTAGGGTGATGTTGTTTAATTTAGACACCTACATATGAATCCTCATTTGTTCCCTATACTACTACTTCACATTTAGTTAAGTCATTACAGCAGAAGAATCAAGGTTATAATAGTTTTGGACTTTTATTATAGTTTAGTTTTATTTTGTCTTGACTCTCTTTTTCTCTAATTCAGTTAGTTTTAATTTGTTTTTAGAGCGAGTTTGCCAGTTTTTGTCAGTTTCTTTTTTTTTCTAAATGCTTAGTTTTAGTTAGTTTTTATTTAGTTGTTTCATACTTGGGGTTATTTGTCAGGTGCAGGATTCAAAAAGATCAAAGTAGGCTATTGAGTAATAAATATTCTATATTGTTTTTTAACATATCAATGCAGTAGATTAACAATACATTTTTCCACAACTGTCACAACATTTTTGACCTATAGTAACCTTATGGAATCCACTCTAACATCTACAGTGAAGATACGCACCTTAATATAAAGTGTTACCAAATGTGATGTATGTAAATTCAACACATACGTCACAGATGATAAAGAACTGTTCATGTCCAACATCAGTTTGTTGTTATTGTGACGTTTATGATGATGTAACGGTTTGTATGATGATGTCACGGTGATGACTTCCTGTTTCAGGCCGGCTCTGCTGGGAGCAGCGGAGAACTTCACCGTCCTCATCAAGAACAACATCCGCTTCCCTGCGTTCAACTTCTTCAGGTGAGACGGAACGAGGAGCTTCATCCAGGCGACCGCTAGGGGTCCTGGAGAGATCTGAACAGGGTCCCCAATTTATTTTTTGAAAAAAAAGTTTTTTTTTTTGTTTTTTTTTAATTTTACCACTTTTTCTAGATTATTTTTTTTTACTTTTTGTTTTTAGAAATTTTACAACTTTTTTCTGGAAAAATTTTACTTTCTTATTTTGAATTTTCTTTTTTACAAGAAATTTGACCACTTTTTTCTAGAAGTTTTTTTTAAAATTTATTTTACCACTTTTTCTAGATTAAAAAAAAACTTTTTTGTTTTAGAAATTTGACCACTTTTTAAAAAAGTTGTACTTTTTTATTTTGAACATGTTTAATGAGATATTTTCCCCTTTTTTTTTGTTTTTTTTGTTTAGAAAATTGTAACTTTTTTTTTTTTTTTTTTTTTAATTTTTTTGGAGAATTTTTACCACTTCTTTCTAGAAATGTATTATTGTTTTTGGAGAAATTGGACCACTTCACTATAATATTTCCAAAAAAAAATCACGCCATTGGCCCTAATTTAAAAGTATAAAAAAGTAATGTTCTTCAGTCTCAGAACAAATATTTGTGTATTTCTGGTGTTTACTTCTAAATTTGGTCCAATGGGGGTCCGTGGTCTAATTTGTGTCAATTTAGGGTCCTTGACGTACAAAAGGTTGAGAACGTCTGCTGTAGACGACTCACGGCTCAGTTCTTTATTCTAATAAAACAGTTAAATCTCACCAGTCGTTTGTCACCGAGCTAAATGTTTGAAACCTTGTCTCCAGACTCTTCTTCGCTTCCTCTTCCTCTCTGAGTGTATTTTATTTTTGTGTTGTTTTTTTTCTCTCTCTCTCAGGAGAAACATCCTCTCCAACATGGACGCCGGCTACCTGAAGAGCTGTCACCGCGGCAACGACTCCCTGTGTCCCATCTTCAGGCTGGGAGACGTGGTGCGAGAGGCCGGGGAGAAGTTCTCTGAGATGGCCATCGAGGTGAGAGCGCGTGTCCAGATGTT
The DNA here is from genome assembly GCA_030347415.2 of Decapterus maruadsi. Classification (NCBI taxonomy): domain Eukaryota; kingdom Metazoa; phylum Chordata; class Actinopteri; order Carangiformes; family Carangidae; genus Decapterus; species Decapterus maruadsi. The sequence goes on along the minus strand of CM064895.1, from coordinate 29,983,288 downwards.
ACAGCTGTGTGTCTGGCATGTCTGCATGTGCTAAAATGTTTTATTAATGTGCATTGTCCCTTTAAATAAATAAAGAAGTGACTCTGAGCAGGAGTGACTCTAAGAAGCTCGGTAAATCCCTTTCTCTCTCCCGTCTGGAGGTGAAGAGGTCGAGTGAAGTGAAAGTGACTGAAACAGGAAGTGAAAGTTTCCTCCCGTCACATGTGGATGAAGCGTCGTCTCCGTTAGTAACGATCAGAGGTTGTTGAGTCAGAGCGTGTGTGTGTGTGTGTGTGTGTGTGTGTGTGTGTGTGTGTGTGTGTGTTTCCCGGCTCGGCCACAGGGCGGCGTCATCGGCGTCCTCATCAAGTGGGACTGCAACCTGGACCGGCTGATGCAGCGCTGCCTCCCCCGGTATTCCTTCAGACGTCTGGACGAGAAGGAGAGCAACAGGACGCTCTACCCCGGCCTCAACTTCAGGTCAGAGGACACAGGTCAAAGGTCACACACACCAAGCTTCTCCTTTACTTTACTTTACTTTTCTTTTCTTTTCTTTTCTTTTCTTTTCTTTTCTTTTCTTTTCTTTTCTGTACTTTTCCTTTCCTCTCATCTCCTCTCCTTCTCTTTCCTTTCCTTTCCTTCTTTCCTCTGCTTTCCTTTCCTTGTCATTCTTCTCCTTTCCTTTCATCCTCTTTCCTTCCCTTCCCCTTACTCCTTTCCTTTGCTTTCTTTGCCTTTCCTTTCCTTCCTCCTCTTTCCTTTCCTTGTCATTCCTCTCCTTTCCTTTCATCCTCTTCCTTTCCCTTCTCCTTATTCCATTCCTTTCCTTTTCTTTCCTTTCCTTCCTCCTGTGTCCTTTCCTACTCTTTCCTATCCTCCCTCCACTTTTTTTCCCCTTTCTTTGCTTTCCTCTCCTTTCTTTTCCTTCTTTCCATCACATTCAGTACACCAGTTACATCTGAATTTAACTCTTGCTGATGAAGAATCTGAATTGACTGAGAAGAACCAGTGAGTTCATTAAAAAAACAAGAAATAAAACAGAAAAAACCACTAAACACAGAAACATCTGTAACAGCTGGATGTTGTTTCACTTAAATCATCATCTCAGTGTTGCGTTCTCTTGCCTCTGCTGCCTCCAAGTGGCTGAAACTCGTCACTGCGTGTGTTTCTTCACCAGGTTTGCCAAGTACAACACGGTGAACGGCGTGGAGGAGCGGACGCTCTACAAAGCCTTCGGCATCAGGTTCGACGTCATGGTGTTTGGACAGGTACACATTTATTTATAACATCCTTTAAGTTACAGGAATATTTGAGTTAAAAAACAAAACAAAGTGACAGTTTGTGTTTTCCAGGCAGGAAAGTTCAGCTTCATCCAGCTCATCATCTACATCGGATCAACGCTGTCGTACTACGCTCTGGTGAGAGAACACACACACACAAACGCACACACACCTAGTGTTTGTATTAAAGCTCCTTCAAAATAAAGGTAGATGTTTGTATTAAAGCTCCTTCAAAATAAAGGTGGATGTTCGTGTTAAAGCTCCTTCAAAATAAAGGTAGATGTTTGTGTTATAGCTCCTTCAAAATAAAGGTAGATGTTTGTGTTAAAGCTCCTTCAAAATAAAGGTAGATGTTTGTGTTAAAGCTCCTTCAAAATAAAGGTAGATGTTTGTGTTAAAGCTCCTTCAAAATAAAGGTAGATGTCCATTGTATGTGATTATAAAGCTCTCTTTCAAAATAAATAGATGTTTGTGTTAAAGCTCAGTCCAAATAAAATGTAGATGTTTGTATTCAAAACTCCTTCAAAATAAAGGTAGATGTTTGTCACTTTGTGATTCAAAATAAAGGTAGATGTTTCACCACCTGGATCTACCATCCAAAATAAAGGTTTAGATGTTTGTATTAAATCTCCTTTAAAATTTTAAGGCTCATTTTGTGTTAAAGCTCCAATCAAAATAAAGGTAGATGTTTGTGATTGGAAAGCTCCTTCAAAATAAAGGTAGATGTTTGTGTTCCCAAAGCCAGTCCTTCACTAAAATAAAGGTAGATGTTTGTTCCACTAAAGCTCCTTCAAAATAAAGGTAGATGTTTGTGTTAAAGCTCCTTCAAAATAAAGGGGATGTTCCTCGCTTTCCCGGAAACAGGAAGGAACCTTCAAAATAAAGGTAGATGTTTGTGTTAAAGTTTAACCTTTAAAATAAACAATTCAAATGTTTGTTGTTTAAAAAAAATAATATAAAGGCTATATATTCACATTAAAATGCTCCATAACAATAAAGGTAGATGTTTGCGTAAATAACAATATATAGACCTATAGAAGGTAGGTTTGCGTTAAAGCTCCATACGCAAAATAGTTTGCAATATGAGGGTAAATATTTACATGGGAATTGGAATGGGTTAACTCAAGAATAACAACTAATAGGCTAATATAAAACGTTTGAATCTGAATTTAAACTCAATTTGTCTGACTAACATTTATCTCGGTAATAAAGATCTATGTTTTGTGTTAAAGCTCCATATCTGACAGTATAAAGGTAGATGTTTATTTTAAAGCTCCAAGCTCATCATTTAAAGTTCATCTTTGTCCTAAAGCTCCATACGGTATAAAGGACCTGATCTTTGTGTTAAAGCTCCATACAGTATAAAGGTAGATGTCCATGTGTAGTGGATTATTAAGCCAGCTCTATGGTTCTATATTAATACTGTGAAAGTTTCAAAGCCTCAGTCCACAATTGTTTGTGCAAACAGCCTGAATTCAGAAATTCTGAGCTATTAACTTAAAATCAAATCTTAAATCATTGACTTCCTGTCACTTTGTGATGTCACAACAAAGCCACGCCCCCTCACCACCTGGATCTACCATCCAATAACTTGCAGGATTTAGTTTCTCTGAGTGTTTTACGCTGAAATCTCCTTTATGTTTTATTGGCTCATTTTGGAAAACAGTCATCCAATCAGAAGAGAGGTTCAGAGCCTCTTCCTCTCTTCTGATTGGCTGATAAGCCACTTCCACTCAGTGGTAAATTGTTTGGGACGGCCCTAGAGCTCCAGAGAGAAGCTCGAGTGTTTCTGGATACATCTAGGGGATAGGGGCTGGTTTGCTCTTGGCTCATCCGTTTCAGCATCATGTGGCTGTTAGACGCTTCACCTCTGGTCTGTGGCTCATCCGTCAGCATCATGTCGTGTGTGTGTGTGTGTGTGTGTTTCCCTCCAGACGACCATGTTTCTCGACTGGCTGATTGGAACCAGCTGTTACTCGGCCGAGGTCGGACAGAACTACGCTGAGAAGAAGGTGGAGGCCGTCCGCGACGAACAGAAGGTGACGAACGCTCTGACCTGACCTGTCATGTGACGTTGTGTGTGACGTTGTGTAGTGACGTTGTGTATCTGACGCTGTGATGTTGCAGCGCGTCCTCTGCGTGTCCTACGTCGACGAGGACAAGATTCGACTGGTGAAGAGTTCGCAGAAGAAACGTTTACAGGACAGGAAGCCGCTGTCGACTCGGCCACGGAAGGTAAAGACAGAAATAGATCTCACTGGTTTTGATCTGTTAAATATAAAAAGGTGTTAATAACCTGAGAGCAGCTGCAGACCTCGGATGATTGATTTTTATGTCATACATTGTGATAATAATATTATTAAAGAGCTCCAGGAGGTGCAGGCTCATAAAACGGTCGAGTGATTCGCTCTGAGTGATGGGTTTTATAGACATGTACAGAACTATGCAGGAGTTTTAGGCTCTAAAAGTAAAGTTATAAATACGCTATAAAAACAAGAATAGTTAATAAATCAGTTAATTTTAATACGATGTGTCATAAAGAGGAAAAACAGACACCTGCTCCCACTTCTTCAGACCTTCTGCTGCAGGAATCTCTGTTCTTCTTTGTTATGACTCTGGTTTAAAGGGATAGTTCACCCAAAATTCACATTTCACTCATGATCTCCTCACCCTCATGTCGACTAAGAGCTGTGAGAATTTTCAGAGTCCTCCGTTCCTTCTCTGAGTTACGGGGGGTCCACGCAGCAGGATTTGTCCATATAATGGTTGTGAATGGACACCAACTTTCTTGGTCCAAAAAGACACCAAAAAACATCCAAATACCTCCATACTGCTCGTCTGTAATGTCCCTCTTGTTTTGAAGCCCTGACATGAGAAATTGTTCCAAAAAAATTAAACAAGTCTGTATTTTAAGCTTTTTTGTAGCAGAAGCTCCCAGTGTCTCAGTTCACTGCTCTTCCTGTGTCTGACCGGCGGAACAGTTTCAGAAAGTTGGTGTCCATTGACATTGAGGGTGAGTAGATAACGAGTGAAATTTGAATTTTGGGTGAACTATCCCTTTAAGCTAATTCTAATCAGGGAGTCACAACAAGACATAGGCTAGTAAAGCATCTCACACTGTCGGTTGGTGTCCATTCACAACCATCATATGGACAAATTTACTGCTGCGTGGACTCAGAGAGGGAACAGAGGACTCTTTTTTTGGGTGAACTATCCCTTTAATGTTTTGGACTCATTTACTCACAAGTAAAAAGTTGAAATCTCCTCTTGTTGGTTTCAGTGATCTGCTCTCGTCCCGACAGGAGGACACAGGACACCTGAGGGCCGTCCTCTGTCTGCTGCTGCCAGGCGGCGGCGGCGGCGACGCGGATCCGGGCGCCGGCTGTGATAAACCCGACCCGAAGCCCCGCCCCCCGCGGCCGGACTGGTGCCGGTGCGGCGGCTGCAGCTCCTCCTCCGTCCGCCAGGAGGAGCTGTGCTGCCGGCGCGGCGACGGCGCCTGCATCGCCTCGTCTCCTCTCTTCGAGCAGCTGGTGCTGCGGCGCCGCCTGCTGGAGGCCGCGCTGCTGTACCGCGACCCGCTGGCTCCGCCCGCCGAGCGCGGCCGCAGCTCCGCCCTGCGTCACTGCGCCTACTCGCAGTACGTCACCTGGAGGTTCGGAGCCCCGCCCGCCGTCACCGCCGCCGCCGCCGCCCAGCCGGCCATCCCCAGGTGCTGCGTGCTGAGAGTCCGGGAGGAGTACCCGAGCCCGGACGGACAGTACAGCGGCTTTACGCCCGCCAGGCTCGTTTCCATGGAGACGTGCACTAACGGAGATGTGTGACAGTCGCTCGTTTACCTGGTGTTTCCGTGTTCGCAGCTCGCCGCAGAAGACAACGCACTAACAAGGAGTCGGTGAAGAAATGAAAGGATGAAACGATAATAAATGTGCTTCTCTCAGCTCGTCTGTCAGGTCATTCGGCCGCTCGGCGTGAAGCGGTTTCTCCTTCTTTAAGCAGCTTTTTGACTTTAAACACAACAATATTTTTTTAACATCACGGACCAAAGGAATGTGCTCAGATCCGTCGTATCGGACAGAAACCAGAAAAAAGTTTAGTTCATCATGGTCGTGTCTGTCCTCCCAGGTCACATCCTAGTTATTAAAGTCGTAGAAAATATGAAACATCTGCATGATGATGTCATAATCTCCAGTAATGGATAGAAAGTGTTCTGTAAAGTCAACGCGACCTTTAACCACCAAAGCCTTATGTGTTTAGGAGCAAAACTTGAACATTTTATAAATATTGCCATCAAATGACCAAAACCCTGTTCAGTGAGGTCATTGTCACCTTTGACGTTTGATTCCCAGAGTCAAGATCAGTTCTTGTGATTGAACTTATGGATTTAAAGGGACAGTTCAACATTTTTGGCAAATTGTCCCATTACCATAACCCCTATAGTCACAGCAGTAGGTTCGTTACCTTTAATTGTCGGTGCAAGCTGTTTTTAGAACGGTGGAGCAGAGCCGTGAGCTGCTCAGAGCTACGCTATGGAGGCTGCACATTCACCACGCTATGAGATAATAATGGAACGTTACGAAACTGAGCCATTTTCGAGGGAAATACAGAGACTGTTGATGAAAAACTGTACCTGAAGGCAACGTGCATCAGCAGTTTTGCATGAATTTCCCTGTAAAACAACTCTGTGTGGTAACGTTGTGTTATTATCTCATAGCGTGGTGAATGTGCAGGTCACAACTTGTCCACCAGAGCGTTGTGGAGTTGTTGGATTGTGTATTTGATGAGTTTGATGAGGGAAACCAAGAAATCCCATGAGCCTCCGTAGCGTAGCTCTGAGCAGCTCACGGCTCTGCTCCGCCATTCTAAAAACAGCTTGCACTGACAATTAAAGGTAACGAACCTACTGCTATGACTATAGGGATTATGGCAATGGGCCAGTTTTCAAAAATGTTGAACTATCCCTTTAATTGACTTCTTATAATATAATTTTTATTACAGGCAGACCCTTCCATCCACTCTCACTGATGCCTTGCAAAGGTGTGTTCAGGTACCAAAACGTGGTACAGTTTGACTTGACTTGAATCGATACTCGGTACTTTGGTGGGAACCAACAAAGGTACCGAACTCACCACAGCCTTAAACTTAAACTTTGACCTTTTGACCTCCAAAAACAAACCAGTTCTTCCTTGAGTCCAAGTGAAGGTTTGTGCCAAATTCAAACAAGTTCAACCGAAGTGTCACGGAGATGTCGTGTCCACCATGGACTCACAACCTGGAAACAATATGGCCGCCATCTGTTGCCGTCACAGGAGACATAAAAACTGTTTGTTTGTTTTTTAAACATGACAGCAAAATGTTTTTACTCTTTACAGATGAACATAAGCCGTTAACAACTGAGCTTTAAAGGTGCAGAGTCTGGCTTCTGGCTGCTACGCTAAGCTAACCACCTGCTAGCTGTAGGCTAATATTAACCACTACTAACGTGAATGAATCCAAACCAAATGTTTTCTCAACATGTTGAACTTTCAAAGCACAACTCCGACCATCTGAAAGAAAGCTGAATGAATAAATAAAATAAAAACTGTTGAACTGTTCTGTTTGAACCAATTGTTTTTATTTTCATAGTTAAAGCGGGTCTGCTTTGTGTCTCCGATCGTTCCCATGATGCCATGTGCACGCTTGTTTACTTGTCTCTAGCAGATGATGGATGGGCGGGGGTGTCTGGTGTGAGTTTCTGAGAAAAGAGGAAAAACTCTGCAACCGTTCCAAAATAAGTAGAAAACATCTGCAGCTCAGCAGATAAGACGCTTGGTTTGTCAGATCAGGACGAGGAGGAGGACGAGGAGGACGGTGATCAACTATCGTTTCCACCTCTGTGTTGTTTTACCTGCACCGTTAGCCGACCTCCAGCAGTCGTTCTGTTCTCAAACTTTTCCCTGCGTGTTTTTTTTTTTGCAACCCCTTTGCTGCTCGTGCCAAAAAAAAGTCCCAAACCAATTTGACAGAAATAGAAATAGCCCTTTTAAAAGGCATCAATTAACGGGTCTGAAGGCAAATATGTGATTTCAGTGCTGTATAAACCACATTTTACTACAGTAAAAGCCGAATTAAAGGCCCAGTACGCGACTTATTTGGCTTTTTATTAGCAAAAATCAAATATTGCTTTCATAAATATGTATTTCATCTTTATTATTATTATTAATTATTTCTTTTTTTAAATATTTTTTCATTTTTAACCACAGGGTACAGCAGGAACTCAGATCACCAAATCTCATGTTCCCCCTCAAAGAGAAAATCCGATAAATCAAACCAAACAAAGTCAACTTAAAGCAGATATCAGCAGAATGTTTTTGTTAATATAAGTCCCTAATAGTCCTGTTTTCCGTCAGCAATCACTTACATGGAGTGTTTCAGCCGAAACGCGAGTCTCTCCGTCACTCTGCTCTGCTGTAAACCAGGAGAAAACTTTCCTTGTAGGATACAAGTGTTATCCAATGGGGAGAGAGAACGGCATGAAGGGCTGGGATGCATCATGTGAATGTGGTGACGTAGGGACGAGGACCAATAGATGCCTGACGAGAGCGGGGGCTGCTAACTCATGGTGCGTTCAAGGAAACTCGTAACTTGTGTTTTTCCTTCCTGTGAAGTCATACCAGTTCGATCTGGTACGAGTTCACGGGTCGGAAGTTACGAGAGGCCGTTATAGTGACTTTCACAGACAACAGGACGGTAAAAACACGAGTTACAGGTTACCTAGGTTACCTGGAACGCTACAAAGTTGTAGTTGTGACTTGAATCTGTAACTTACGGTTTCAAAAGCCTGCCTTGAACGCAGCATTAGCCAAAACGGCCGAACCGCTGATATCTGCTTTAACAACATTGAGAGGAAAAGAAAAGAAAAATATTCTCCTTAAAGAACAAAACAATAACCCATATCATTACACGCAGGTCATACCATCTCCACTGTGCCGTATATTGGCCCAGGACACTCCCAAAATCAGAATCAATATGAGATTTCCAATTTTTTTCTGTTTTTACTCCTGTAGTAGCCTATATACTGTCCAAAGTACGATAGCTTAAAGGTTCATTCCACCAATGGACTGTTGACGGGGGTTCAAGCTCCTTCCTCTTCAAGGTTATACACTTCCTGGCCGCCAACATGGCACAGTCTATGTACCTGCACTGATGTTTATTCCATTTATCAGATGTATTAGTTCCCAAAGCCACATCAGAGCTTCAGTTACCTGTCTGTCCATCTTTATGAACACACCTGGCTGGTGTGAACTGGATTAGAAATTTCCTTTTGCAGCCGATCATATCTCGTACTTTGTTGATTTTTTATGCAATCAGAGGTGACAAAAATAATTTCCTTTTTTGAAATGTAGTTACATAAGGTGAGATCGTTAATCTGCAGAGTATACGGCTCTGGCAGCAGCTCTGTGTTTTGATTTATTAACAAAGAAACCCCACAAACCAAAGCAAACCAAAACAAGCAGCGCTTTCACGGTCCAACACTTCCCCTGACAGATTACACAATAACAGTTGGAGTAATATTAGCCGTTAGCGCCGCGGCCTCATTCTTCAAGCGGCCTATTTGACATTTACGAGCTCTTTCAACCTTTCACTATCCCTGCCTCCACTCATTGTTTTTGATAAATGGACCATGTGGGAAAATAAGGACTCTTTTGTTTTGAGCGACCACGGGCCTGAAATAGACTTGTTGGAGCAGCAGACATCCCCCGTTTCCTCCCATTACTCATCCACCACTTCACTGCTGCTTTTGTTCCTGTGCAGTTTGTGCAACAGGACGCGCTGTCGGCTAATCTGTTAGCATGCGGCATTCTTAATTTTATTTTATTTAGAGAGAAAAAAAAAAAAGGCCCTAAAATGAAGAATTACAGCACAGCGGTCGGTTCGGCTTCTGGGAAATGAGATAATTCTATATATTTTCCCGTCTGAACATGTGTCTGTGTGTGTGTTTTCTTTCCATGAACATCAGACTGAGTGTGGACAGCGAAGTCTAAATCATTTAGCGTGCGGCGTGCGTGTGATGTGGGGTGAAGATGACCTGATGCACGCTGGCAGGCAGATGGGTTAATGGGTAGATGGATGTGCAGATGGATGGAGAGTGATGTACAGTGCAGAGATTAAACGGATGGATGGACAGATGAGTAAAAGCAAAGCGCCCCCCCCCTCCCACATGCACACAACTTGTTTATCACAAACACACACGCTTGAGTCAAACAGTCATCGTGTTGTCTGAGCTGTTAGAGTGGGTGTTTTATTCACACTAGTGTTGAGTGGGCGGAGCAGAGCCGTGAGCTGCTCAGAGCTACGCTACGGAGGCTCATGGGATTTCTTGGTTTCCCTCATCAAACTCATCAAATACACAATCCAACAACTCCACAACGCTCTGGTGGACAAGTTGTGACCTGCACATTCACCACACTATATGAGATAATATCAGAACTCCCATTAGCCTCCGTAGCGTAGCTCTGAGCAGCTCACGGCTCTGCTCCCCCGTTCTAAAAGTAGCTTGCACCGACAAATAAAGGTAACAAACCTCCTGCTATAACTATAGGGATTATGGCGATGGGACAATTTGCCAAAATGTTGAACTATCCCTTTAATTGGCCTTCACTGAACTCATTCACCACAACATGGAGGGTCAAGGACAACTCTCTCCAGAGGTTTGATATCAAACTATTCAGTAGTTTATGTGCATTCAAAAGGGACCATGCACGATTTTCACCTTAAAGGGATAGTTCAACATTTTGGCTAATTGGCCCTTTGCCATAATTGCTATAATTATAGCAGTAGGTTCATTACATTTCTTTCTTCAGGACAAAACACTCTGTTTTTCTCTCGTGTCCAGTGTTTTCACCACCATCAACATGTCACCTGGTCCACAGGCTGTACCATGGGGGTATAGCTCAGTGGTAGAGCATTTGACTGCAGATCAAGAGGTCTCCGGTTCAAATCCGGATGCCCCCTGAACCTTGTTTATGACATTTAACAACTACCAACTGAAAAAACCTTTGAGCTTCAGAAGCAGCAGAGATCTTCACCTCTACATCCTCTTTATTTTCTTACAGTTATCACATTTCTTTCTTTCTTTCTTTTTATTCCTTCATTTTCTCTCATGTGGTCATCAGCCCCCTGTGGCTCGTTGGTCTAGGGGTATGATTCTCGCTTAGGGTGCGAGAGGTCCCGGGTTCAAATCCCGGACGAGCCCATCGTTTGATTCTAAAAACACCAAATAACAGGTTTCTTTGGTTTCGTCCTCAGCCAAAGTGTCAGTCAGTAAGCTACGTTGACACCACAGTTTAAAAACAAATAAAACAAAACTATCAATCTCAATTTCTCCTCCATAGAAAAACAGAAGCTGAAGTCAAGCTCCAAATTCACTGCAGACGGACATAAATCTGGGCCACAAACAACTGATAAAACACATCAGTGTGAGAATTAGTGCAGAGGAAATTTTAGAAAACAAAATGTATCATGCTCCTTAAAAGATGATTTTTGGGTGAGACTGGAGAACTCCCTCTGGTCTGATTTATGGAAACATAACAACTCACCAGATTCATCAGGAAACTGCAAAAAGAGTCGAGTGGAAATCACCTGGATTTAATTAAGTATAAGACAAAGTACAACATGATTTAAGGATGCAGCCAAAGAGTAGACTACACAAGAAACACACAAGTAGACAATTTATGCCCTTTGGACGAGTTCAGTTTGAGGCCAGGGGAATTTATCATTTTGATTATTGATTCATTTGCTTATTTAATTCAGAACTCAATTGTTTTTTCCAACTAACAGTCCTAAAATCAAAATTATGAAATCATAAATTCTCAATAAAAATAATTCAAACTGAAACATAACCATTTTTAAATAGGCCTAAAAAATTCCTGCATAATTTTTAATATTGTATTTAATTAATTCAAAATATTTAGTTTGAAAATTATTATTTGGAACCTGCAGTCGCTGAATATAACCTAGTGAGGTAAAAGTAAGATAAACAGAAGGAGTGGTTTATCTTAAGGTCAGAGGTGAGTGGTCATGTGACTCAGGTGTCATGGCAGCCAGGTGAAAGAAACAGCAGTGAAGAAGAGGGAGCCGTTAAATCCATACCGGTAACCGTGCCCGCGGTAAAAGCACCTTTATGGACTTCACGGCCACCGTAGGACAAACCAAACAACAACAGAACGTTTGGAACGTCGGACACGAGGCGGGAAAGTTTTCAGTGGATTTATCAAAGATTGTGACGCACAACCGGAGGAGCAGCGACGTCAACACCACGTCACACGGTAACACAACGTTCACCTGCCTCGTTGTGTGTGACGTGTGTGGCGTTAACGAGCGGATTAACGTCTCCGTTCATCTCCGTTGGTCCGTGACCGCCGCTGAGGGTGAGTAGCAGTTATGACCGTCTCTGTTGTGTTGCCGCCATGTCTGTTGGTTAAGTTAACTCTTTGACTGCCAGCTATTTTCACCTCCAGCTTAGGGATGTCCAGCTTTTTGACTTACCTTTTTAGACACGTTTCTATCTTGGTTAGTTTCGCCCAAAAAGACAATTTTGGCACCCAAATCTTGAGAAAAAGAGGTTTTTGTGTTGGCCGTCATTTTCAGGTGTAGCTACCAATAGGCTACTATTGGCTCCTTTATACTTTGCTTTCAACATCTTGTTCTCTTGTAAACAAGGACAAAATCAACACTGACAACTTTTGATTTTATTTTAGAGTTACAACTTTTACTTTTGGAGCGAACACACAAGCTCCGAGTTGTCAGAAATGAATTGAACGGTGTGGAACTTGGAAATTACAGGTCGGAAACTCGGCGGGTATCATTTCAGAGCTCCGACTTCCCGACTTGACGTCACGACAACATTAAAACATGGCGGCCTTCGTCTTAAATGGTTAGAATTTGAAAAAATGTAAGTTATTTGTTGAGGTTTTAATGCATCGGCCTACTTGTTGTGTAGCTATTATTGCAGTATATGAAATACCGTATTTCCTCCAATAGTAGCCGAGGCCTTTATTTACAAAACTGCCCTGGTTAGGCCGGCCTTTATTGGGGGGAGGCTTTTTATTTGAGGGGGGCCTCTATTTTCTAACTCCTCCGTTTATTTTAACACATCATAGGTAAATCAAATGAACAAGTGAAACTGAGGTGCAGCTCAAACAAACTGCACGGTGCGGACGGTGATGAGAAGCTACCGGAAAATATTGACTAGTTTTACACTGGGAGAGCAGACTTCCTCGTTAAGATGAGCGCTCATTACGTGAGGAGGACTTCATTGAATGGCACCGCTGTGGCTAGAAACTGTTGCAACATTCTCCGGACCGATCGAGTCTCACAGTCCGCGGTTTTTATAAATGATGGACCGGCAGTACCGTTTCTCCCAACTGCTTCTCACAAATGACAGACGAGAGAGAATTTGGCGGGGTTGAGTTTACACCGGTGCCTTGAGGACTTACGGAGAGAGAGCGGCGGTGGTGGAGAGAGAAGTCCCACACAGAGTCGGCCGTATTACTGTGCGCGTGCCGTATATGGTCAAATTGATCATATTCTGATTTTATTTTTTTTTTAACCTGTGATTGTTTATTTGTTCGTGAAATTATGAGACCTCCTATTAATTAAATCCCGGCTACTATTAGAGGAAATACGGTATGTTTATTAAGCTGTGATTGTTGTATTGTGTGAAATTGTGGTTACTTTCTTGTTGCTAGGCGACATCCAGTGCTCGTAGTGATGATTACAGGAAAGACAATTAGGAATGTGAAAAAACTCCAGAGAGCAGCGTTCGATCCCCATGTGAAACCAGCAGTTTATCTCGTGTGTGTTATTATAATATATTTTAAATTATGACATTGTTATTGTTTCAGTAATTATTGTGACCATGAATGGATGCGCAGATAATGATATTTTCCCAAACCGGACCAGGCTATGAGTGTTATTATAGTAACCATGGTGATGGTCAGTATGTCGCCCTTGTTTGTTGTGGTAACCAGGACAACAGAGGTCCAGTAGTTCAGGGGAAATCGGCCGTGTCAGAGGGCTGTTAGTGCTTCCCGTCATCCACTTCATCCCCAATTTCTCTCTTTAAAATCTCTATTTATTTTTTCTTCATGATGCTCAGGTTCGTATTTACACCTCTGTGTTATTTCAACGCTTGCAGCCAGTGACGTAACCACAGATGTTACTTTTTCTGAAAAAAACAACAACTTGAAACTAAAGTGTAGAAAATTCAAAATCTGAAAAACAACAACTATTTGTGATATTTGTTTATTTACACAGAAAAATATGTGTAATGTAATCTGAACTGTGTGTGTGTGGATCTTGTAGCTTCCACACTGTTTTTAGTTTAACAGCAAACTAAATACAACACATGCTTTAACAGTTTTCCTGTAGATGTTAAAATCATTCACTGTTTCCTTTTTGTCCAAAATATGACTCACAATATTGCTCTCATCTTATCATCATTTTGCTGAACCTTATCCTCAGTGTGTGTGTGTGTGTTTGTGTGTTTTCATTGGAAGGTGTGAAAACCTGTTGTTCAAAGTGGCGGCTTTAAAGGAATAGTTCACCCCAGAATGATATTTCACTCATCATCTCCTCCCCCTCATGTGGACTAAAGGGCTGGGAGAAGTTTCAGATCCTCCGTGGCTTCTCTGAGTTACAGGGTCTCGGCGTAGCAGTGCATGTCCATGTAACGGTTGCAAATGGACACCAGCGGTCTTCGTCACAAAAAAACACACCAGAAAACATCCAAATACCTCCATGCTGCTCGTATGTCCATCTTGTACTGAAGCCCTGAAATGTGAAATTGTCCCGAAAATAATTAAATAAGTCCATATTTCAAGCTTGTTTGCAGCAGAAGCTCCTCTTCCCGGTCTGTCAAAATCTGGCGAGATTTGCATGGACATACATGCATACATGGACATACATGCATACATGGACATACTGTACATGCATACATGGACATACATGCATACATACATGGACATGCACTGCTACGCTGAGACCCCCTGTAACTCAGAGAAGCCACGAGGACTCTGAAACTTCTCCCAGCCCTTAGCCCTTAGTAATTTTGGGTGAACTATCCCTTTAAGCCTGACGAGTCGTGATATTTTGGAGGATGCACAGCACACGAAGCTACAGTAAAGGTTTGTACACTCGTGCGTGCAAACACTGTACAACCATGCATACAGTATGAACACATGCTGACACACGTGATTACTTCACGCTCTCACTCTTAAAAAAAAAAAAAAGTCACAACAACACACTCTGCCTGCCATCACTCACACACACAAACACACACACACACCTCCACCTCCACCCCCCCTCTGCTGCACACTCCAGCTACACTAATAGAGAAAATCATTCATATGGGAGGGAGGACGGGGGAGGATCGGCGGAGGGGGGTGAGGTGTTCCCGATCTGCTATCTGTCAGCCCGCCAAGCCGTGAAGCCGGCGAGCTGCAGGATCCGGCTCCATTAGCGCCGCGCAGGCAGGCAGCACCGTCCTTAATCACAACCCTGAGATGAATTCAAAAGGCGCTGAATTTAATTAAAAGCTAAAATTAGCGCTTGTCTGCTAGCAGTGTGTGTGTGTTTGGATGAGTTGTGTGTGTGTGTGTGTTTGGAAGCCTTCATCTGATTAGAAGGTGGGACTCTTTCCAGGGAGCCATTAGCTCAAACAGCCTGTTTGGGAGAAGTGTGTTGAACCCGCGGGGAGCGATCTAATCTGCGGCGCTGCATTTAAACAATGGAATGTAATTATGATTGTTGAGTTATTACGACGGGTGGCTGAGCCGCTCTTTCTGCGGCTCGACGGGGGGGCCTTCTCCTGAGTCGCAGCACTAACTCTAAAGGTATGAATTCGTGTTTCACATCGAATAAATAGACTCAGCGCGGGACCTGCGGGGAATCGAACCTGAACACAACAACAACCCTGAATGTAGCTACCAGCGCGCTTGGCTCACCTGTAGAGGCAGCCATCGTTTTAATAAAGGTCCTAATGCTGCGTTCAGAACAACATTGTCTGGGAGGTTATTCCAGGTTAAAGGACAATTCCGGGCAAATTCAACTTGCTTGCTTGCTTCAAATAAAAAAAACCTCTCGCCACATGTTTGAGTTGCAACCTGACGCTGTCTGTGGAAAAAATGTACACTTGTGTACACAAATGTACACAAGCCAAGAGTTGATATTCCTGTGTTTATGACACAAACGGTAGCTCCGACTGCACCTGAACACACCGAGCGTCAACTTGGGTCTCGCACAAGACTTTGAATTAGATCTAGTTTTACAGACATGTCGGCTTGTTGAAGTAAATAAACTTCAGGGTGCATGTTTGAGTCGCCATCGGACGCTGTCTGCGGCTTTGAGGGATGTAAACAGCCTAAGCAGCAGAACTTCAATCTGCTCCCATTCATCGCTGCCGTGGCGATGCGGGGACAGACACAGCTACCGCCAAACAGGAGACATTAAACTGAAAACCTTCAGATTCCTTCTTTTAGACCAAAAATGTTAGGAAAATACACCCCCGAGTTGAATTTTCCCGGAATTGCCCTTTAATGCTGCACTTTACAGACATTGTTGGATCTGACGTCAGTTCTGTGGCGGCTTCGCCTCGTTTTCCGGTGCCGTTTTCTTTTTTTTAAATAGTTTTGTAACATGTTGTTTGTCTGGTTTCTAATGAATGGATTTCATAAAGCCTCCATCCTTGTCTGACCTGAGAGTTCATTAAGCAGCTTGTGACAGTCTGAGTCCCATGAAGCAGCAGCAGCTGATCATGAGGTCAGAGGTCAGCTCCATCCTGAGGTCCGGATCCGTCAGGGAGGCTTCGCCAGGGCCAGCTGACCCCGGATGTTTGGAGGTGTGGATGTGTCACAGTACAACAAGCACCATGTTTAACGTGGTTGCAGCCACAATCAGCTGCTGTGGGGTTCAAAGTTCAAACCGGGGACAATGAGAGACTCAGACATCAGCCTCAGGTCCTCCTGTGATATCGATCACTCAGCCTCTTCAGCCTCAGGTCGATGTGAACTCATGTGTTATTAAAACAAAACCATCTCTCTGACCTCACCTTCGGCATGCAACCCTGTCGGGCTTGTTCCTCTGGTGTCTGATCACCAAACAAATCAGATTGGTTCAGAGTCATCAGTGCTTTAAAGCTTTTTAAAAGGATCAAATTAATCTGATTTTCCATGTTAATTGAGATTAAAAAGTCTTATGAAACCTCAGGAACACTGAAGACGATCTGTTCGAAGCTGCCTCATGTGCTGTCGGGGGTTTAAACATCAGAGGTTTGTTCAGGTCAATCTTCAGAGAAGATGCATGTCATGGTTCAACACTGGGGTTTCTTCAGGATACTACGCCTGAAGCTTAGACTATATGAAGATGGATGCAGTGGTATCACCTGCAGGTTTCTGAATGTTTGAAGAGCTTCTGCGCCATCGCCATCTTGCCAACCTTTCTGGCTTTCTGGCTCTGCCCAAATACTGGCTAATCCAAAAATGAAGCCTTGTTGTAGCAGTAGCTGCAGACTGGTTCATGAGAAGGGAGGGCAGGCTGGTTCAACAGCAGGAGGGGGGCGATGCCGGCAGCAGTTGGAGGAGATGAGAGGGCTCCATGTAACCCGATGTGTCCCCCAGAAGTCTAAGCCTATAGCAGCGTGGCTATAAAATGGTTTAGAGCTACCTGGACCAGCCCTAACTAAAAGCTCTGTCATAGAGGAAGGTTTTAAGCCTGGACTTTAATGTAGATAGAGTGTCTGTCTCTCTGACCCTGCAGAGAGCTGGTTCCACAGTCAAGGAGTGCGGTAACTTCCTAGCAGACAGACAGGTGCAACCTGTGGCTAAGCACAAAGCAGCTTACCAGCTGTGTTAGAACCAACCTACTCTTTAACTTTTAGTCTGCATAAAAGTAAAAGTAAAAGTAAAACAGGTGAGTCTGATAAACATTCAACGTCATCGTGTTCATACTCTGATACTAATTGGCTGCATGCTCCTGTAGTGGTGCGTTGTGCGTCCGCGGCCTGTATTTGTGCGTCCGTTGACGGCGAGGACACAGTAGCTATTGGCTGTGCAGACTCGCACTGTAAAAGCTAATTGCCCATGGCACCAGGCAGGCTTTCCCCTAATGAACCATGTGCCTGAGGTTAATTCAATTTAGGCAGGAGCTCTCACGGGTCACATAAACTCTCTGGACTGGCTGAAAAATGGAGGGAAAGATACCTGAGCGAGGGAGATGGAGAGAGAGGGAGCGTATGAACACAATTGATGTTTGGGTGCATGAATTATATATGATGTTGGTGAACAGTGTAAAATGAAATTGATTACTATTCAATATGTTTTGCTGCAACTGCTCTGAGCATTCGTCCCTCCCCCCTGCATGATTTAAAGCTCTACAAACGTTTTGCAGCACAGGAGTTTCTTATATCATCATAGATGGTAAATAGAAATTTTATTTTTTCATTTATTGTTCTTCAAAACAGCACTGCAGATCATTACAACATAAGAAAAATGCAAGAAATTGCACACGTTAGCTTCTTTCTTTCTGTTACAAGTTCTGTTTTTTGGGGGTGTTACTTATTTTCTACCTCTTGACTGCAAAGCTTCAGTTTCACTAAATCTTACAACCATATCTTTCTATTCATCACAATAGCCTTAAAACAGCTTTGTTATGTTTGTCCATATCTCCACTCGTGCCTTGAAGGATCTTCTTCATATTTGGCACAGTCACTGGGACTCATGGATGACCTGATTTGATTTTTGGGGTTAATGACATGGTGACCCCACATGAACAGACCATATTGGCCTTGTGAATGTGGCATCTCAGTAATGCCTTCAAGCACGTAGCACAAATTAACTGATTTGATTTTGGTGACTAAAGGGCAAAGGTCAAGGTCAAAATGTTTTTTTTTTTTAGCTCTATGAAGGCAGTATCTCCTGAACTGCTCCTCAAGAGAAACCTTTCAAATTTTGCAGTAAGAAGGACTCCGGCTTTGCAAGTTTGCCCTGGTGTCGTGAAATGGGGAAACCTTTAATTATATTGTTAAATCCTCCGTGGACAGACTGAAGAAAAGCCCAAATATCAGATCTGACCTTCCTTTGAAAGCATAATCACCCACCAGCAGGATAATAGGTAGGACTTGTCTTGCATGTAAATCCCCATTCTTTCCATCCTTGCTTCATTTCGCCCCGCTGTGGCCTTGACCTTTCTGTCTGCACTGAAGTTGTAAAAGCGGCAAGAAAATTAGGTCAGCTTTGTTCAGCACCTCCACTTCCACCTTCCTGTAACCTTTATTTCAGCTGATGCCACAGAAGCAGGATGGAGATTGTTACTCAAGAGAAAAAATGCCACTCTGCTTAATGAAAGGAAAAACAAAACTTGACAGCAAACCTGAGTACAAAATAGACAGTCATCATTTAGACAACATGCTATTTATTTCATCTGTTACTGAGATATACAGCGGTATGACTCAGCATTGGACCCTGGAGTGGCCTTACTGAAGAGTGCAGGGTGACATGGACCCAGGAAACTCTCCATGACAGAGAATCCAAGAATCCAAAAGTGCCATGAATTCATTCCCGAAGAGGCAGGAAGTGGAGCGCCAAGAAATCTGTTGAGTCATGCCTGAGTCAGAGGGCACTGGTGGGGTCAGTAACAACAGGGCATGCAGACACCGGCTATTTCCTGGCTACCAGCACAACATCTAGTACGGGAAGAGGAGTTATGAGCCATCTGGATGTCAGGAGATGGGAGAGAACCACAGCGACCGTTGTGAAAGATCACCTGGTCCAACATCTGGCAAGCAGACGTCGTGCATCTGAAGTGAAGTCCTTAGTCAGAGGGAGCTGTCTACAATGTTCTGCCAAGTCCAGCAAACCTTCATGTCTGGGGCAGAAGTGAGACAACTTCCTGGTCTTGTTGTTGTGGAAGAGGATCCTGGAAACACCTGCTCAGCAGCTGCCCGAAGGCCCTTAGAGACGGACACTGATCAAGCCGAGGAGCATCGTGGTCTTCAGAGCCAGAGAGAAGCTCCAACTGCAACCTCGAGCAAAGTCTAGAGGAGGACCTGCTATCATCACCTCAGCTTCGACCAGACCATGTAATCATGTTAGAGACCACCGAGCTACAGTGAAGTGGATGATGTATGGATGGCTTCTAGCTCCAAAGCACCCATTGACCTCTGGTTACCTCACTGATGGTATATCTTTCATAATCCAGAATAACACTCTTGAGTCGGTTCTTTTGTTCGTCTGTGTAAAACCCAAGTGATGTCTTGTGTCAGAGCGGTCTGATCGTCAACACACCAGAGAGAATATTGTTGGTTTGGTGAAAGACTTCTTTGAAGGCCGTTCTCGTGTGTCTTGATTCATGTTTCTTCAGAGATCCCTTCGAGCCTCGGGGCCTTGAAGGCACAGCTCGAGATAAAAACATCCGAGTGCCGTGACCGTCAGGACAGAGGGTAGTTTGTTGTACACCAGATGTCTGTGTCCCTTGACTTTCCAGGAAAGTTTAATCTCTAAGTTGTTGTCCGATGACAACTTGGATCAAACATAAAGACGATTTTTAATTTCCACAATAAGAGCCCTTGAGCTGTTACGCTGCAGACGCCCTGACCTCGAGGTCTTCAGACTGCTCTGTGACAGCCTTTTTCTTCGGGGCTGTGACATAACTGCCGTGGTTTTCAGATCTTGTCTACTGGGACTTGAATCAAGGCATCACAAGTTCTTCTTGCCAAACATTCAGTCACAAGGTGGTTTCCCCCGACGGCCTGCCCGCTGTTTACTCACAACGATGCGTTGACTAGGTAACACGGTCCTACAACCAGATGTCGAAGAGACAACCTACTGCTGTTGGCTTTCCGCAGATGTGCACCTCTGACCCTTGACCTGGAAAAGCAAAAGCAAAAACAAAGAGCTAAACATTGTGGTTCATGGTCGTCCTTCCCACCTCAGCGCTCACCATATGGTTAACCCCCACCCCCCACCCCCCCGCACCGCCCCAGCGCTGTCTGAATGGCGTCTCTGTTCAGGACCGCCGGTCAGCCTGGAAGGGGAAGACGTTCTCACCGTGACCCTCCCACGGTTCACAGGGGAGACTTGGGTTTGATGTGGGGAATCAGCAGACAACACAGTATGTTAACTGCTTTTTAATCTGCTGTCTAACCCGGCGCTGTACTTATTTTTTCTGGCACTGATCCATTTTGAGATTTTGGGCTACATCTCTTCCTTAATATGTATTCTTTCAGAAAAGTCAAAAGAAATTATGGAAAATCCATGTAAAGGTGGTTATTTTACTTCATTTTGTCTGTATCATCAGTCAATTTCTCCTGAATTCACCAAAAAAAGTTATATCAACTGTTAAAGTATAATTTACATTAAAATACATTAAAGGGGATAGAGGGGATTGTTCATACTATATCATTCACTGCTGGTGACAGTATATTGTCATTGTGATAAAAAGACATATCCAAAATCCCCTCTGCCAAAACTTCTGACTCTAATGTGCCAACAAAATAAAACAAGAATTTTGAAAGTGGCTTTATCCATTGTTCAGATTTCGGTTCTGGAAATCTATGCATGTTAGTGCATATTTCATTAGATATTGCCTCATTTACATAATTAAACATAAAATTTGACAAAACTTGTAATACAAAAAATATTTGTCTTAATCTAAGTGATGAACTTGGGAAGTTTTAAGGGCATAACTGTTTCCCTTATTCACCTGTAGTGTCTCCCCGTAAAGGACAAAAACAGGCCGACAGAATAGATCAGCATCGTAATAAAGAATCCAGATATCCAGGTCACCTCTGAGCTCCCACAAGCTTGTGTCCGAAATATGTATTTTGTTCGCATGCGACCCAGATCTGACCCAGATCTGATTCCTCAGCGTGAAGTGCAAAAAGCTGCACTCGAGAGTTTCCCATTTTCTGCCCTGCATGACCGCTGTGCAGCGACAATCTGACACCGCAACAGATCGGACGGTGCAGTGTTTGAAGGATAAAAAAAAACTCCATGTCAATAAATAAACAAGGCAAGCGCAGTGCAACAGTACTTTAGAAATGGAAGTAATCTACCAATTATTTCATTGATTAATTGGATGAAATACTTTTCTTTCATTGAGGGACATTATTTGTTGTTATCTGTCCAAACTAAACTCATTTAGTGCATTTAGCCTATACGTCTTTATCAACAAATAACCTTAGTGCGACAGTGATAAACCTCTCAGTGAAACAAGATATAGACACAATAGAGACGGAACAAAGCTTCTGTGGAGAATTTGTCTCAACTGCTGTAATTGAATTGTTCCAGTTGTAACTGGATGCAAAAAAACTGCTTCTTTACAATACAACATATTACGTATTAGGTTTTAATTATTCATGTATGTATTTATAATTTTGCTGCGTTGAGCACCAAATAAAGGACACACACCGACCCCAGACCTGGATCTGGCCGTGTGCTGAGACGCCGCCGCAGCTGAGTGGAAAAATATGTCACAATACAAACCTTTTTAAATGTTTGATGTTGTAGAGCCACTGGTCTGACTGAACCCTGACAGTTTCTCTGCAGGAATCTCTGTGTGTGTGTGTGTGTGTGTGTTGGATGTCAGGATTATCTCATCAGTCTTTCTCCAGTCTTCCCTCTTCTGTGTTCCTCTCCTCCATCTTTTCATCCCCCTCTCCTTCCATCACACGCTGCGAGCTGCAGGAGTTTCCTCTCCTAATCAAAAGACTTGCCTCATTTCATCCTCCTCTGAGTGTGTGTCTCTCTGTGTGTGTGTGTGTCTACATGTGTGTGTGAACACGTGTGTGTGTTGTCATGTCGTTTTTTTTTTTTTTCCCCACATGGGTACAGTAACAGTTCATACGTGAAGGGGGGGGTGAAGCCTGCCAAGGAAGGGGGTGGATGTGTGGTGGTGTTTGCACGTGGGTGGGCGGGACCAGGGCTCTGCACAGATGGAGAGGAAGCTCGCTGCTGATTGGCCGAGAGATGAGGAGGGGGGAGGGGCTTCCTTTGGCAAGTGGAGCGAGGGAGGAAGGGATGCAGAGACACGAGGGAGATACAGTGACAGTAACAGTGAGGAGGAAGAAAAAGAAGAAGAAAAGGATGAGAGGAAATGCAGCCGCTATATTATGATGATGATAATGATGATGAGAAATGTTGTAAAATCTGCAGATTATGGTGATTACAGTAAATGGTTGAGCCCTCCAATTAATGGCTATTTAATTAGCCTACTATTTTTAATATTTTAATATAATGATTTAGGCTTCAATAGTAAGAGAATCTGTTTGTTTACATAAAAACTGAGCAGAAAAGTTGGATTTTGATATCAGACGTCTAGAATCTATATCGTGCGTAATAATCGTTTGAGCTGCATTGTAATAGATTTAATAGATAATTGATACAAAGTGTTTGCAATATCAGTTAACTGATTCATAGTTTTGTGAATGAAAAGATGTGTGAATGTGTTTAATCTATTACTTGATTGATCCTAATCTCGTGTGGCTACGACTAAAACATGGACGTGTCCAATTTACAGTGATGTGAAAATGAGACTGATTGATTTTCAAAGTATTGACTGATGTTTCTGCTGATTGACTCATTGATTACTTGATTAATCTGGATCAGCTGTCACCAGCATTTCAAAGCTCAGACGAGTAAAGTCATCCTCCTCTTCTCCTCCATCTTTGTGGTGATTACAAGAGACGGAAAAAATTGTGATTGTCAGATGTTTTTTTTTTTATTGTTCATTGTTTTTCACTTAACGTTGCAAAATTTCCCTGTTGAGGGACAATAAAACGACTCTGAAGGTTTAAAGGTGTTCAGAAATGGCCGTTTGTCCTGTTTGTCGCGCCGAGTTTCCATGAGCTACGAGTTCACCCGCGTAAGGAAAACTAATTAGACTGGTCGTTATCGAGCAGGCGGGATATTCAATGTTTGGGGCGACACCGAGCTCCGTGTGTGTCTAAGATGTTTGAATGACGGATGGCGGATCCAATATCAGTGGCTGATGAATCGTGAGTAGAGGTCCTCGGCAGCGGCCGGAGCTGGAACCAGGTAGAAGAAGACTACGTTTAGGTAAGAAACAGAAAGTAAAACCAAGTCTCTAGACAATTTGTATTAAATCATAAAGAAGCTCGGGCATTTCTTTAAGGGTTCGGTTCGGGTTCGGATCTCATAGCTCGGGGCCAGTCGGCTCCGGGTCCATTTGGGTTCGGATCCGTCAAATTGGACCCGTGAAGACCTCTAATCATGAGCAACGTGATGTATAATTCGTGCACCTGCATTGTCCAGTGCGAATAAAAAAACACCACATTTTCATCCCAGATTCACTCGAAAATAGAATTTTGCAGAAAGTTTGGGCTCCATTGTCTGATAGATGAGTTTTTACACTAATGTTTGGACCCACAGTGGGCTCCAATTCAATTTTCTTTTCTGTACAGCTTTAAGATAGAGGGAGGAGGAGGAGGAGGAGGAAGGAAGAGGAGGAGGGAGTGAGTGGGTGTGAAAGAGGAAAGAGGGGGAAAGGCAAGAGAAAGCATGGAGAAAGGGAGGGGTGGAAACGTGTGTGTGTAAGAAAGAGTAGAGGGGAGGGAGCACCAGTGTGTGTGTGTGTGTGTGTGTGAGAGAGAGAGAGAGCGAGGGCGAGCTAGAAGGGGGAGGAGAGTGAAGCGGCAGCGGCAGTGCTGCATCATCACTACACTGCCACTACAGCAGAGGAGAGGCAGCCTGACCGCCTCGCTCTCTCCTTCTCTCTGTCTCTCTGATATACACACACATTCATGCACACACACACACACACTTACTGTAACACACACACACACACACGCTGGAAGTGCGCCGGCTGCCTCTCAGCCTCCCGGCGGCGCAGAAGGAAGCAGAGATCCTGGTGACATGATCCATCACCTCTGGATGTTTTCCTCCAGCCGTCTCTCGGCGATGGACCAGGCTGCTGCTTCCTCCGGGGTCGACGCTGCTGCTTCTTTGGACTGTCTCGTTTCGCTTTCTGAGGCGCCCAACGCCGCCGCCACCGCCGCCGCCACCGCCGTGGATCGGTGTTAACATCGGAGCTGCTGGGACGTTTCGGCATTTTTCATTTTGCATCTTCCCTCCCCTCCCTCTGGCCTCACCAGAGCCCAGCCAGCCGGTGGAAGTGGATGCGTGTTTTTGTTTTTTTTCGGCGGATGTGTTTCGGAGCAGAGTGCTTACCTCAGGATTTGTAGTGAAGAGGGAGGGAGGGAGGGACCGGCCGGTGCGGAGAGGAGAGGACAGGAGAGGAGAGGAGGGGGGGGTATGATAAACAGCAGCGAGGAGAGGACGGCTTGCACTGCAGCATCCGACCGGCATCTCTTGTTGTTGTTGTTGTTGTTGAGCGTTTGGGATTTTATTTTGCCTCTCGTGGAAGCACACATGCACGTTTTTCACACCCCGCAGCAGCAGCAGCGGCAGTGGCAGCGGCAGCAGCAGAGCCTGGCTGTGGTTCGCCGGCACCGATGGACTACGGCTCCTGCTACTTTAAGGATGGGCTCCCTGTCCACTGAGGGAGCAAAGATGCTGATCTGAGACAAACAGGAGGCACGCTTTCTTTTTCGGGAGCAGAAGACGGGACGGGCAACTTCAGGATTAAAAAGAAAAACAGACTTGGACGGCAGGATGATGACTGATCTGAGCTGAAACCAACCCGCTCCCCCCCAATCCTCCTCCTCCTCCTCCTCCCCCCTCGTCTGGTCCAAACATGAACTCGTCCTCCGATGCGAACCAAAGCAGCTCTCCCCAGTTCTGCCTGCTGGGAGCTGTGGGTTACTCCCACAGCCTGGATACCTGCGTGCTGGAGGTGGCCGTCATCCTCTTCCTCACCGTGCTCATCATCGCCGGCAACCTGGTGGTGATCTTCGTCTTCCACTGCGCGCCGCTGCTGCACCACCACACCACCAGCCACTTCATCCAGACCATGGCCTACGCCGACCTGCTGGTGGGCGTCAGCTGCCTGGTGCCCTCGCTGTCCCTGCTCCGCTACCTCCGAGGCCTGAACGAGGAGTTCACCTGCAAGGCCTTTGGCTACATGGTCTCCGTGCTGAAGAGCGTCTCCATGGCGTCGCTGGCGTGCATCAGCGTCGACCGCTACATCGCCATCACCCGCCCGCTGTCCTACGCCACGCTGGTGACGCCCTGCCGGCTGCGGGTGTGCATCGTCCTCGTCTGGGTTTACTCCGCTTCCATCTTCCTGCCGTCCTTCTTCGGATGGGGGAAGCCGGGTTACCACGGCGACATATTCCAGTGGTGCGCGGACTCCTGGAAGACGAACCCGGGGTTCAGCACCTTCATCGTGGCGCTGCTCTACGCGCCGGCAGCGCTCACCGTCTGCTTCACCTACGGGAGTATATTCAGGATCTGCCGGCAGCACACGAGGGAGATCACCCAGCGCCACGCCCGCTTCAGCTCGCAGGTGGACGGCGATAAAGGCGAAGGGCGCGGGGAGCGGTGCGAGGGCTGCCCGGACAAACGCTACGCCATGGTGCTATTCCGCATCACCAGCGTCTTCTACGTGCTGTGGATGCCGTACATCCTCTACTTCCTCCTGGAGAGCGCTGGACTGTACCAACACAAGGTGGCGTCCTTCCTCACCACGTGGTTGGCGATTAGCAACAGCTTCTGCAACTGTCTCATCTACAGCCTCTCCAACAGCGTCTTCCGGAAAGGCCTCGGCCGCCTCTTCAGCCCGCTGTTCCCTTCCTGCCTCGGCTGCACGGACGCCAAAAAAGCTCCGGTTCCTGTCAGCCCCCGATCGGACCCTCGATGCCAAGTATGAGCCCCGACGACGACGGCGGCGGATTCGGTTCGGTTTGTTTAGAGGCACGGTCCTCTGCGTGTGCGCTTTGCTCTCAGCTGCCCGGCATGACGCAGGTCTTTCTGGTCAAGCGGTGAAACCCGTCGACGACCTCCTGCACGGTGCACAGAGAGGCGTTTGCTGCGTAGGCGCCTGTCGGTCGTCTGGAAAGAGGAAGATGGGTCTTGCTGCTCTCTCACGACTGCGAGGATCACAAGCCGACGACATGGAGTAAAGAAGAAGAAGAAGAAGTGGACTGTAGGAATAAGGTTCATGTGTCTGGTCAGACGCCGGTATTGACTTAAGAACTCCCAGATGCAAAAAAAACAAACAACAACAAAGGAAAGCACAGCACGACTTGTGTTGTGCAATTCACAGAAATGCAAAAAAAATAATTAATGTTATGAATCTTTTCAAGCTTGACTGAAAAAAAATCTGCAAATTGTCTTGGTTTTTTCAGGGTTAGAAGTAGGCGATGCAAAAAAAACAAAAAAAAAATGTTGAAAACACTTGAATCCAATGTCTGATCTGTTTCCTCTGAGGGAACTCCAGATACTAATGTGTGTATGAAAACTCTTCCATCAACAAATCATCTGTTAATCAGCAGCATCTGTGTGTGTGAGAGTCTAAGACGTGTGTCGGATGGACTTGAGCTCGTTTCCCAGAGAGGAGATCGAGGTTTATTTAGGAGCTGGTGTGTTTTATCAGAGGGGATTCGTCTCTTTTTGAAGTCGGATGTTAGTGGGAAGCTGTTTACACAGTCTCGGGTTTCACATGAAAATATTGATTTAAGGATTAGCTTTACTCTTGGAGATGACCGCTGAGTGGGACGACGTCCCGCCGGCAGACGGTCTTGACGTTTCCGCGTCAATGAGACAATGAATTTTTTTATTTATTTTAGAGAGTTTTTGCTCTCTTTTGCGTTTCCTCCTCAGGTTCATAAGCAGTTCTGTTTAAAAGCCTCCAGGCTGTTTTTTCTTTTTGTGTGTGCTTTGAGCTCTGCCGAGACTCTTAAATCACAAGCCACGTCGTAGCGTCGTAAGATAATCACCTCCTGACCTGCTGTGCAAGTCGCGTCAGTGCTGATATAATGAATTTGCTGTCCTTCCTCAGTGATGGTCCCACAGTGAAAGACTGACTTTGTTTGTTTAATCTGTAAATTTTTGCTGCTTGTTCTTGTCACTCTTGTCTTTAAAGTTGTCCGTCCAGCTGACGGACACTCAGAGCAGTGAGGACTTTTAACTGCTGTGCTTCACAAGTCTGACCTCCACAGTGCACGAGGGTCAGAGCACTTTTTCCTGAGAGCTGGTGGTGGCTTGTGGCCTTTCAGCGTCATGTAAATACACTTCAGAGTTTGAATATTTAAACAGCGGCAAACTGGGTCCTTTGGGGGATTGTTTGTTTCTCCCAGGGTTAAAGATAATGTTGTGGGTGTTTTTTTTTTTTTTTTAAAGGATAATTTATTGGCCACAACTCTGACTGAACCAGTGTTGAGAGGAAGATTTGAGACTTTCACGTTAAAATTTAAGATGTTTGGTTTTAAAGTCACAATGAAATGGCAACTCTGAGAGCGTCTTGCTCCTGAATTTTACATATTTGTGGAAATGGGGACAGAAAGAAACTGGATGGGAGGATTTTTTAATGATGTAATGGTGCATGGCCAAATCTAAATGGACACAACTGACCACAGGTCTGTCTGTCTGAGGATGGCTTTTTTTTTATTTTTTTTAGGAAATTTAATTCCAGTTTGGATAAACCTGAATTAGGTCTAACATAATAAGTTGAACAATTGATCATGGATAGTTGGTCAAGAGAAAAATTGCTTCCCAAACTTGTTTTGATGATCAACTTCAAAGATAAAACAAATTCTCTTTGGCTTTAACAAACTGTGAGCAAGATATGAATTTTTAACATCAGTTTTGTACTAATAATGTATATACTGGAAATGGCATGTAAAATATAAAAACTCACTACAAACCACTGTTAAAACTGTTTCCTGTATTGTAGTTTGTTGTTTAGCTATTTATTGATTGATTTAACAGGGAAAGTAGATATTTCTGTAAATGTAAGACCTTTAGCCGTCAACACTTTCTACAGTTTAACAGACGAGAAGCGGAGCTACGCCAAGTTCAAGCTAGCAGATATGCTAACTCTAACAGATATGCTAACTCTAAAGCTAAAACTCGGCTACTTGTTAGCTTTTTCCATTCAGCTGTCATCTAGAAATGACAATTGTCTTATTTATAACATAACTGGGTTATCCAACATAACTAAGGCAAAAGGTAAAATCAGTTGCGATGTGGAAGAATAACGAAAACCTGCTAAACAAATCTTGCTAACGTTGACTAGCCTAGCTTAGCAGCGTAGCAGCTTTTGTCCATTTGTTCACATTTAAATTATTTATTGTGGTGGAGCTGATGTGGTTTGAATTCACATAATTAAATGCACTGAATGGCCTGTAAAACTATGTTCATGTAGCCTACATTACATTACAAGGTGCTTATTAACAAACAATGTCTTAAGTCCTAGTAAAAGAACAGTTTTGGTTTAATTCCCCTAAAACTGCCTGATGATTGTTAAAAAACAAAAGTTCTTAGATTTGGTTTATGCACATAAGGACATAAAATAATTATATAAACAAACATCTGAAACTCTCTAATAATAAACTGTTTGCTTTTCTGTAGGGCACATGTTCGGTAAGACTGTGCAACTCCATTTTGATATTAAAAATATGGAAAATGAAGAAAAATATAGCCCACATAGGAGTGTGCGTTATCACAGTGGCAATTGAAATGAAGAGTATAATATAAAGCACACTTAAGAACAGCAAACAGCTTAAACACATCTGGAAAACAAACAACACAGCGGAAACAAAAACACTATTCTATTAAAATTAGAATTAAATGAGAAATGTTCACAAAGTTGAATCCTAATCCTGAGAACAAAGGCCGATGTGAAGCTTTCAGTCGAGTCACATGAGCTCCTTAAGCAGAGTTTTGTTGCTCTGTCCTGAATTTGTAGATATTCACATTAAATTAATTCTAATTCAATTTTCATTTTAAACATTTTTATGTTTTATTTCATTGTGACTTTAAAAAGTAGCCGTTTTTGTTCGGATGTTGTGAGGACAAGACACACACACACACGCGCGCGCAAACACACACAGGTATTTTTTCCACAGAAGTTCGGAGGTCAGGTTGAGGTCAGGGTTTACCTGCAGGACGTATCCGCGCACACGCCAGCTGTTGTGTGTATGCGTGTGTGCGTGTATGTACTGCCCTCACTGTCCTATTCTGACTTTTCTCTGTAACAATGTTGTGTTTTACAGTGTTTGCTATGAAGCATGTTTGACTCATGCTTGATTGGCCGTGAACTGACACACACACACACACACACACACACGCACATGCACACTCATACAGACGTTACCTGCATGATTCTGGTTCAGTCTGGATCCGTGTTTGTTTCAGTCCCATGATGATGCTCCTGAGCTCAGTTCACTGACTGTGCTCCTTGTCTTCGTACCCTCGCTGCTGTTGTGTAAGTCAGATGTCTTATCTTGTTTTTTGTTTGTTTTTTTGTTTTCGTATCTTTCTTGAGGGCAAAAAGTTCCTGTTTGCTTCGGTTCATGTTAGAAAACAAGGGGGGGCGACCTGCGGAAAAAACCCTGGTCTGCAAACTGCTGGTGTCGGGACAAAATGACTTAAATCTGCAAAACAACAAAAAAAAAGTTTGACGTTGTACAATCAGAGCTAAAGCTTCTAAAGTCTCTCGAGGTTTTGTGTCGTTTTTTTTACGTCCTCGACAGTAGCAGCAGGAGTCAGGGCAATGCAGCTTGGCTTTAAAGGGATAGTTCAACATTTTGTCAAATTGGCCCATCACCATAACCCCTATAGTCATGGCAGTAGGTTCGTTACCTTTAATTGTTGGTGCAAGCCATTTTTAGAACGGCGGAGCAGAGCCGTGAGCTGCTCAGAGCTACGCTACAGAGACTCATGGGATTTATTGGTTTCCCTCATCAAACTCATCAAATACACAATCAAACAACTCCACAACGCTCTGGTGGACAAGTTGTGACCTGCACATTCACCACGCTATGAGATAATAACACAACGTTACCACACAGAGTTGTTTTAGAGGGAAATCCATGCAAAAACCGCTGATGCACGTTGCCTTCAGGGACAGATTTTCATCAACAGTCTCTAAAACAACTCTGTCTGTTGTGTTATTATCTCTCGTGGTGAAAACAACTCTGCCACCAGAGCGTTGTGGAGTTGTTGGATTGTGTATTTGATGAGTTTGATGAGGGAAACCTGCAAGAAATCCCATGAGCCTCCGTAGCGTAGCTCTGAGCAGCTCACGGCTCTGCTCCGCCGTTCTAAAAATAACTTGCACCAACAATTAAAGGTAACAAACCCACTGCTATGACTATAGGGATTTATTGACAAAATGTTGAACTATCCCTTTAACCCTCAGGCCACAGCCAATCAGTGGCAGTCGAAGAAAACCCCATCATCAACATTTAAAAGGGCTGAACACACATCGTCTCTCTGGTTGCTCCTCAGCATGTGTCCTGAACAAGTTACTGCTGCACACAACTGTAAATATGGAGGTGTAACCGTCTGATTAAAAAGAGATTATTCTGATTCATTGTTTTTTTTGTTTTTTTTTCTGGAGTGATTTGCAACCAAAATGTGTCAAAAATGTTTTGTGACTGACAACTGTTCAATGTGTTGGGTGTGCAGCGATGAAGGGCTGTCATGTAATAAAGTGAATGATTGATTCCTCCTTCACGACCCTTTTAATGATCTTGGAGTCGGCGCGTGGTTTCACATCTCTCAGAGTCTCTCTTGCCTCTTATTTACGACCACTGTGGTCGGATACTTCATCACTTCATGACTCGTCTTATCTCTCTGGTGTCTGTGCGTCCTGTGAACAGTGGTGTTACTGTTGGTGCAACGCTGATTTCTTGCTTGGATTTAATCGCCATGACAAAGCAGCACAGTCAACACAGACAGCTTTATATTATGTTTACATTATAGACAGTGTACATACACTTAGAGATTGTCCTTATCTTTTTTTTCTTTTTTGGCTCCAATCCCAGTCCGATCTATTTATCTGCTGACTCGTGAACCTACTGAACATCAATTGATTATTTAGGGATCATTTTCTTGTATTTTCCCAGACTATGTTTTCATCTTAAACCATTTTAAAGAGGAACTATGCAAGATTTGTACCTTAATTAAAGGGATAGTTTACCCAAAATTTAAATTTCTCTGTGCCTTTTCTGAGTTACGGGGGGGTCCACGCAGCAGTATTTGTCCATATAATGGTTGTGAATGGATACCACTTTTCTTCGTCCAAAAAGACACAACAAAAAACATCCAAATACCTCCATACTGCTCGTCTGTAATGTCCGTCTTGTATTGAAGCCCAGACATGAGAAATTGTTCTGAAAAAAATTAAATTAGTCTATATTTTAAGCTTGTTTGTGGCGGAAGCTCCCAGTGTCATGTTGGGGCTTCAGTACAAGAGGGACATTACAGACGAGCAGTATGGAGGTATTTGGATGTTTTTTGGTCTTTTTGGACGAAGAAAAGTGAGCACCATTCACAACCATTATATGGACAAATACTGCTGCTCCCAGCCTTTAGTCGACAGATAATGAGTGCAATTTGAATTTTGGGTGAACTATCCCTTTAATGTCAGTTCTGTCTTGTATGTACAGGGAATAAACTATGTTTGGATGAACGCGTACGTGACCTTTCATCTGATGAGTACGATGTTTGTGTTTATCACGAGGATGGCGGCGTCACCTCATGATTTCATAACTGTGATGACGTCATCACCGTTTCCTCCAATCACAGGACGGTTATGTAAAAAAAAAACGGACGCTGTAAAAGTTCACGTTATTAACAATAATTGAAACTCTGAACTCACAGAGAGACGCAGCCCATTGATCAGTTTGATCTGCAAAATTGATTTATCGTTGATTCTCAATGTTGGAATAAAACAGTTTCCAATCCAGGCAGGTGTGTGTGTGTGTGTGTGTGTGTGTGTGTGTGTGTGTGTGTGTGTTCAGTGTCTCCCCCTCTAGTTGTACATTCCTCTACAGTCTCTTGTCTCCGTGCCCCTCTGCACACAGTCCTGCTTTATCTGGCTCACATGACCGTTGGCTGAGTGCAGCCAAGTGTCCGTCCCACGCCGCCGCGCCCGCCGCGCCCGCATGACGTCCTGCTGCAGTTTGATGCCATTGATGAGGCTCACATGAAAGTTATTGATCATGGAGGGAGAGAGAGAGAGAGAGAGAGAGAGAGGCTGCACACGCTGTCCAGAACAACACGCCATTGTCCCGTTGAGGCCGGAGGGGCGGGAGGGGGGGGGGGGGAAGTCTCTCTGTTATGTCACAGCTTGTGTTTGTGCTGATTTGTGTTGATTTGTGATCTCGCCTCTAAAACGTGATGATGCAACTGGGTTTTTGCTCATTTAAAGGGATATGCCAAACTTTTTTTTTTTCGTGTCTTGCTGTAGGGCTGTCACTTTTTAGAAAAATGAAGTTCGAACAACATTGTTGTGAACGGACCCAAAGAAACGGCCTATTTTCACGGCCTGAAAGAGGTTTTACCTGAAAATAAATACACAGTTCCATTGTTGGCTAGAATATAATTTTCTCCAGCCCCTCAAAGTGCAGGAAAAACACAGTTTTTATTTGGAGCTAACCAACTCACGTATCCCTCCGCCCAGGGTTAGCGCCCGCCGATAAGCAGTCAGACAACATTTGGACCAAGGCCAAAACCACGGTGTAGACATTGGGACCAAATGACAAATAAGGTCCAGAGTTTCAGACTTTTTTAATGAGACTGCCACGGATATTAATTTTTGAAAATTGTTTAGAACATGGTGTGAGGACTCTGACCCTCCATCCTTCCTCTCTGCTCCATCCACACCATCCTTCCTTAAAGGGATCCCTATCTTTTTTCCAAGTGTGGTTGTATGATCTACAAATCCCCTAAGTGCTTTAACTGCATCCCTCTATCCTTCCTCTCTGCTCCATCCCTCTATCCGTCTCTCTGCTCCATCCATCTCCTCCCTTCCTCTTGCTCCATCCCTCTATCCCTCCTCTCTGCTCCATCCCTCTATCCCCCTCTCTGCCCATCCCTCTATCCTTCCTCTCTGCTCCATCCCTCCTCTCTGCTCCATTTATCAACTCCATCCATTGTTGTGAATCCATCCCTCTATCCTTCCTCTCTGCTCCATCCCTCTATCCGTCCTATTTTCATCCTTCCTCTCTGCTCCATCCTTCCTCTCTGCTCCATCCCTTTCCTTCCTGAAAATAAACACAAAGTTCCATTGTTGCTCCATCCCTATCCGTCCTCTCTGCTCCATCCCTATAATTTTTTCCATCCCTTCAAAGTCCATCCCTCTAAAAACCTCAGTTTCCCTCTATCCCTTGGCTCCATCCTAACTCACCTCTATCCTTCCTCTCTGCTCCATCCCTCCGTCCTCCCGACTCCATCCCTCTATCCCTCCTCTCGCCTTCCTCTCTGCTCCATCCCTCTAGTCGGACAATCATTTCCTCTCTGACCAAGGCCAAAACCAGGGTGTGATCATCCCTCCTCTCTGACCAAATGACAAATAAGGTCCGGCTTTCATCCTTTTTTCCTTCCTCTCTGAGACTGGGGGTGCTCCATTTCCCCTCAATCTATCCCTCCTCTCTGATCCCTCTATTAATTTTCTCTGAAAATTGTTTAGAACATGGTGTCTCTGACTCCCTCTCCTCCATCTCTCCTCTCTGCTCCATCCTTCTATCTTTCCTCTCTGCTCCATCCCTCTATCTTTCCTCTACTGCTCCATCCTTCCACCAGTTGAAGCAGAATCGGTACCAGTACCAGTACCAGAACCAGTATCAGAATCGGTACCAGAACCAGTACCAGTTCCAAAACCGGACTGGTACCAGAACCAGTACCAGAACCAGAACCAGACCGGTATCAGAACCGGTACCAGAACTGGTACCAGTACCAGAATCGGTACCAGAACCGGTACCAGAAGCAGTACCAGAATCAATACCAGAACTGGTACCAGAACCAGTTCAGAACCGGAACTGGACCGGTACCAGAACTGATTCCAGAACCGGTACCAGAATCGGTACGAGAACCAGTACCAGTTCCAGAACCGGACCGGTACTAGAACCAGTACCAGAACCGGACCGGTACCAGAACCGGTACCAGAACCAGAATCAATACCAGAACCGGTACCAGAACCAGTTCAGAACCGGAACCGGACCGGTACCAGAATCGGTACCAGTACCAGAACCGATTCCAGAACCGGTACCAGAACCGGACCGATACCAGAACCAATACCAGTACAAGTACCAGTCAAAGCTCAGTAACTGGTACTGGTTCCAGAACTGGTCCATCCATCCCTCCTCTCTGCTCCACCCCGAATCAGTAACAGAATCAGGATCCAGTTTAAAAGTTTTCCAGAATCCAAAGTTTTCTGAGCAGCTCTCATGCCACGGCTGGACCAACAGAACTGGATGACCAGAAAAACTGAACCCCTTTATACCAGTACTTTCACAGAATCCAAAATGTAGCAGAAGTAGTAGGAGTAGTAGATGTAGAATCCTGGGTCCTGCTGAGCCAGAACTCTCTCCCTCTGTTGACATCAGAGCTCCTGCACTAGAACCGATACCAGTCACACACACAGTTTCCCTAACAAATGAATTAAACTATAGAATTAAATGCTAGATAAATCAGAAATAACAAGAGAGGGACGTGTTAACAGCTGGGGTTCTTAAAAAGAGAATGTCTGTCACATACTTTTATATATTGTTGGGGGGGCAGATTGGTGGTCCCCTAATATTGGGGGGGACATGTCCCCCCCAAAGTATATGGTGGTTTTGGCCTTGATTTGGACCATTGAATGCATCGACAAGTCCAAGATAGAATAGATAATGAATAGTTTTTAACTGACCACTGCAGTGCAGTGGTCAAACCTGCCACCTACATAGCTGAGTGTGTATGTTGACCCTTGACCTCCAGGAGTTCCCATGGTCTGAACTCACTGAGGTTCAGGTTAATTAGTGACCATAAATAACCTGAAGGCATCAGAGGATGATGAGGGTGAAGTCAGCTGCTGGGACACATGATGCTCTCAGGATCAACTGATGACGACTGAAACTGTCAGATGTTTGAAATAATGATTAATCTGCAGTTATTAGTGAAGTCATCCTTCAGTGTATGATGTTGAGGGGAAATTTTCAGGTGTTTAGTTTTGTCAAGACAAAGAATTTTACGTGACATAAGAGAAAAAAAACACAACAACAAACAAAAGCTTAAAGTTTCTGACATTTCTGCTTAAAAGAACTTCATAGGAGGCTCCAAGTGAACTGGAAACTAGGAGTGGGGTAAAATGTGGCATTATTGATTGATGAACGCCTAGTATTGATCTTCTGTTGTGTAAATTGAAAGAGGACAGAGGATTTATCTGTAGCATCTCGGATAAACGTTTAGAGAGTTTATCGCACATGTGACGAATGAGAAACTGAAATATTAACTGAAATAAGTTGTAGCTGGACAACAAAATCTCAATTCATGGCCCATTACTTCCTCTGGAAGTCAGCAGACGCTGCTGAAAGCTGGTTATTTGTTGCTAAATGAAGTTAGTATTAATGTTGGTAAATGGCTTCAGACTAATTATATCAGTGACGTACAGAATTTATCCTTTTGCTTTTTTGTTGCTGTGCAGTTTGTTCCACTGACGCTGATGAGTCCTGGTGTTGACTCGATCGCTTTGGCCTCTTTTTTGTTTCTTTTATTTAATTTTCTTGGGGGAAAAAAAGGAAGAAAACGTCATTAGAGAGATAATTCAGGTCAGTTATCTGACCCATATACACTCTGTATGGACGACTGCTGCAGACGAAGTGTTTGTCTTATTCTCCACTGAAGGATCGACCAGGGTTTTCCTGCCTCCACTTCCTGCGTGTGTGTGATCGTATTCCTGATTAACTCTCTCTGAAACGCTAATGGAGGCCTCGACGTCCACTGGATCCCACGAAGCCCCCCCCCCATCCCACCCCTCCCCACCCCCTCCATCCCCTCGCAACTTTGATCCCCTGATTCAAAAACATGTTATGTCAAAGTTTATGTTTTTATTTTCCTGTGGGAAAATCACCATGTTGTCAGACTCGGACCGCAGTCAAGAGTTACACAGCGACTCGACCCCCACCGCCCCCCCCTCTCCACCCCCCCCGGGGGAAATGCCTTTTCACAGAGACCCAACAGTGCCAAATTTGGACCAGGAGTCAGAGCAGAGAGGAGGGGGAGGGAGGGAGGATGGAGAGGGGGTGGGGCTCAAGGTTAGAAGTCGGTGTGATTTTATGTATTTAGCTTGGAACGGTCCGGTCCGCCCCCCCCCACCGCCCCCTCCCGCCCCCACACCATCGTTTCCAGCGTGAGATCTGACGAATGTGACGTGTAGCTGGCACCGACGCCTAAAGAACTCTCTGAACGTTCCTCAACTTATTTATGTTAAAACCTGTTTCCATCAAACGCTCCGAGTTCTGGGAGCGAACATGAGGTAACAGTGTCGGAAATCCATGGGAATAAAACCTGCAGTTCACTCGTCAGATGAGAGTTCAGCTTCTCACAAAAGGACTGAAAATGAAAGAATGAAAAAACAAAAAAGCAACGTGTCTGTTGATGAGAGATGAAGTTTAATCAGTTAGATCTATTATTTACACTTTTTTCTAACGTTTAACTTATGAGAAGATCTAAAAAACCATCTCAGTGTAGTTTTCTTAGCTTCTCTCTGGAGCTCTAGTAACAACAGGTCGGTGTCAGCCAATCAGAAGAGAGGAGGCTCTGAGCCTCTCTTCTGATTGGCCGACTGTTTTCTGACTGATCCAGTTAAAAACAGAGCAGATTTCAGAATAAAACACTCAGAGGAACCAAATCCTGCAAGTTGTTGGATGGTCGGTCCAGGTGGTGAGGGGGCACGGGGCTTTGTTGTGACATCACAAAGTGACAGGAAGTCCTGACGGCTGGTTTTAAGGCTCAGTTTCTGAATACAGGCTGTGTGCATTTCTCTGTGGACTGAGGCTTTGATACTTTCACAGTATTAATATAGAACCTAGAGCTGCTTTATAATCACACTACACATGGACATCTACCTTTATACTGTATGGAGCTTTAACACAAACATCTACCTTTATACTGTATGGAGCTTTAACACAAACATCTACCTTTATACCGTATGGAGCTTTAACGCAAACATCTACCTTTATACCGTATGGAGCTTTAAAACAAACATCTACCTTTATACCGTATGGAGCTTTAACACAAACATCTACCTTTATACCGTATGGAGCTTTAAAACAAACATCTACCTTTATACCGTATGGAGCTTTAACGCAAACATCTACCTTTATACCGTATGGAGCTTTAAAACAAACATCTACCTTTATACCGTATGGAGCTTTAACGCAAACATCTACCTTTATACCGTATGGAGCTTTAAAACAAACATCTACCTTTATACCGTATGGAGCTTTAATACAAACATCTACCTTTATACCGTATGGAGCTTTAACGCAAACATCTACCTTTATACCGTATGGAGCTTTAACGCAAACATCTACCTTTATACCGTATGGAGCTTTAAAACAAACATCTACCTTTATACCGTATGGAGCTTTAACGCAAACATCTACCTTTATACCATATGGAGCTTTAACACAAACATCTACCTTGCTTTAACGCAAACATCTACCTTTATACTGTATGGAGCTTTAACGCAAACATCTACCTTTATACCGTATGGAGCTTTAACGCAAACATCTACCTTTATACCGTATGGAGCTTTAACACAAACATCTACCTTTATACCGTATGGAGCTTTAACGCAAACATCTACCTTTATACTGTATGGAGCTTTAATTTGAAAATCTAAAACTCTTGGCTTCCTGTTGTGTTGTTGCATGTAAATCAGAGAAGCGACATCTCAGCAGTATTGTTCTATGCTACAGCGGGGAAAAGAAGTATTGAATGCGTCAACATTTTTCTCAGAAAACATATCTCTAATAGAGCTACTGACCTGAAGCTCTCACCAGATATCGGCAACAACCCAAGTAATGTACAGATACGAAGAAATCCAAACATTTATCAAGTAATGTATAATAAAGTGAGATGACACAGGGAATAAGTATTGAACACATGAAGAAAAGGAGATGTCAAAAGGTATGGAAAGCCGAGAAAGCAGCCGTAGTCTGTCAGTTGTCCCCTGTCAGTGCAAAGTAATATCAGCTGCTTTGGTCCAAATTGACTCCTATGAAAAGATTTCAAAAGAGCTCTCTCCAGACCTTCAGAAACTGTCTGAATTCATAGTTTTTTCCATTAGTGCTGTTATCCAGAAGAAGAAGAAGTCAAAAGAAACCTCTGAAGAGTCGTCCAGTAGCTGAGGACCACTGGCAGAGAGCTGAGCAGGGACGGTACCGTTGTAATGGTTGTGTACCATCATGCTCACCATGCACGTCGTCTATTGATGCATTCAATACTTATTTTCCCTGCTGTACAGTATACGTATATTTTGACCGTCATGCATTTGAGTGCACCGTGTGTGTTCTTTTCTGTCTTGATGGCCGTACGCTGAACCGAGCAGATATTGGTTTGTAATGACATTACAGTAATCTTGTGATTGGCGGACGGACGTTCACTCTCCCCCTGGATTCACTGATGGACGTCTGCTGGAGCTGCTGGGTGTTTTCTGTCCACTGCAAAAAGTGTCCTCCATTCAAAAAAAGAAGAAAGAAACAATACTCATACTGAACACAGTCATTTACTCAAAGCTGAAACGCTGAAATGTGGTCAAGTGAGACAAATCACCGTGTAAATGTTAGTTACCATGACGTCTGTGTGTGTTTTTGTTCCCTGGGAAACCCCTGAAACCAACGTCTGTCACTGAATCAACGACCAACGATTAAAAAAAATAAAAAAAAAAAAGCTGAATTTTGCAAAAGCTGAACTTTGACGGGACAGTTTGACTTCATCTATTCTGACAGACGATTCATCGGTTGCTAATAAGAAAACAAACATTAGCTGACGTAGTGTGTAATTTTAAGAAGTTACACATCTTGAGTTGATTAATTGAAAATGAAATAATTATAATTGTCTCCGTAATGCAGAGATGAGTGGAGTCTGTTGAAGCCGACGAGTGGGAACTGACCGGTCACATTTCTTGTAGTGTGGTCCTGTGAGTGGCTGTATTGTTGCTGTGTGTGTGTGTGTGTGTGTGTGTGTGTTTGTGTGTGTGTGGTAACGCAGTGTGTTTGGGAACCCTGCAGCGATAAGACGGTGGAGGTCCTATCTGTAATCAGAGAGAAGGAGGCGAGTGAAAACAGCCTGTTCATGCTGCTGGTTATTCTTAGAGCCGAGGAAATGAGCCCGGAGCCAGGACGACTCACCTGACTGCTATCACACACACACATACACACACACACGCACACACAGTCATACATACACAGTCATACATACCACAGCCAGATATATATGTAAAGATAGGCATACACACCAGACGTAAAGACTGCAGTTATATAAACAGCTCTGTGAAGCAGAAATAATGAGTTCATACGGCAGTTAGCGTGGCACAGCACCGGTCACCTGGAGACACGGTCTAACTGAAACTAAATGATCTGTCATTGATCATATCTGGAAAAAAAAAAAAAATCATGTTAAAAAAGAAACTTGAATCCCAGTTTTAGGTTTTATATGAAAGGTTTTTTGCATTAAAGCTGTGTTTTATGTAACGTTTCAGCATCCACACGTCAGCCAATCAGAAGAGAGGTCCTGGATCTGGAGCAAACTGTTGAATCGTTTCTCTTTTTGTCCAGTTTTGACTCGGACAAAACAATAACCAGGTGGTGGTTGAGGGGGTGGGGCTTTGTTGTGACATCACAAAGTGACAGGAAGTCCTGACGGCTGGTTTTAAGGCTCAGTTTCTCTGTGGACTGAGGCTTTGATACTTCTGATTGGCTGACTGTTTTCTACAATGAACCAATAAAACACAGAGCAGATTTCAGAATAAAACACTCAGAGAAACTAAATCCTGCAAGTTATTGGACGGTGGGTCCAGGTGGTGAGGGGGCGGGGCTTTGTCGTGACATCACAAAGTGACAGGAAGTCCTGACGGCTGGTTTTAAGGCTCAGTTTCTGAATACAGGCTGTGTGCATTTCTCTGTGGATTGAGGCTTTGATACTTTCACAGTATTAATATAGAACCTAGAGCTGCTTTATAATCACACTACACATGGACATCTACCTTTATACTGTATGGAGCTTTAACACAAACATCTACCTTTATACTGTATGGAGCTTTAACACAAACATCTACCTTTATACCGTATGGAGCTTTAACGCAAACATCTACCTTTATACCGTATGGAGCTTTAATACAAACATCTACCTTTATACTGTATGGAGCTTTAACGCAAACATCTACCTTTATACCGTATGGAGTAGAGCCCTGCGCGGGACTGTTTTCTTCATCCCGCTCCCGCCCGCTCCCGCTGGTTTTCTGACCATTACCGCCCGCGCCCGCACCGTGTGTGTTACACTCCCGCCCGCTCCCGCAATGTTTATGTCCAATCCCGCCCGCACCCGCAAAACTATGTGAATTTCTGCCCGCACAATAATAGAGATGCATTGATTTTGTGCCTTCCCCCGTCCCGCAGGAGAAAACACGGAGGAGGGGGGGGGTTATTGCAAAGTAGCTTAGGCCTAGGTCATTTTCACTTCACCATGCACTGCTGTTAATGCATGTGCGCTTCTGTGTGTCTCTGTGCCTCTCTGTGTGTGCGCGTGTGCGTGTGTGAGAGAGAGGATGGCAATACGGAGCAGCGCTGCTGAGATGAAAGAACGGAACGATCAACGGGCGGGGCGACGGGGG
This sequence comes from Decapterus maruadsi, assembly GCA_030347415.2. NCBI lineage: Eukaryota > Metazoa > Chordata > Actinopteri > Carangiformes > Carangidae > Decapterus > Decapterus maruadsi. Next base: position 29,942,249 of record CM064895.1, on the reverse strand, counting down.
GACGGACGTAATTAAATAAATGAGTGTGTGGGAAACATTGGTTTCACAGAAGTGTCCGAGACAATGAATAACTACAAGTAATAGATGTTTAATTTACCTCAGTAGGCTAAATAAAACACAATGGTCACATCAGCTCACAGCAGCACAAAACTTCCGCTCTTCACGCAGCTGATTGACATGACATCACCTGCAGTCCAGTCCAGTGACAGAGAGACCGGAGGATGACAGGCTGAACGGCTGACAGCCTATCGGCGATGTTAGATTACATTTTGTTACATATCGTGGCAGCATGTTTTTGTTGCACTGGTAAGGAATAGCGCTCCTACTTCGTTTTTAATTAAATAAATCGATCCCTGATCCCGCAGTGTTTTTTTAAACCGCCCGCTCCTGCCCGCAGCAAAGTTCAAACCGCCCGCTCCCGCGATATTTGCGTTGGGTCCCGCGGGACCCGGCGGGACCCAATCCCAATGCAGCCCTCTACTATGGAGCTTTAACACAAACATCTACCTTTATACCGTATGGAGCTTTAACACAAACATCTACCTTTATACCGTATGGAGCTTTAACACAAACATCTACCTTTATACCGAATGGAGCTTTAATATAATCATGCGTTTTAATGTATAATTGAACAGACTGTTGTATGATGCTGTATTGTGGTCACACTGATCCAGGCAGCGTCCGATCACAAGTTCACAAGCCCACTGGAGTCTCCTGTTTGTCTCACCACACACATGAACCCACAAACACACGAGTTGCGTCATGGTTGATGTTGTTGTTGTTGAACAAGCCAAATGAACCGTAATTGGCCGAGGAGAGTTAACGCCGTTAATTAGTCGCTAAGATGTGCACCAACCTCAGCATCCTGCCAGATGCTGTCAATCAAACAAAGACGCAGACACAGGAAGACAAAGATCCGTCTCTTCTTAATCTAGATAATAAAATCCATGTAGATTTTGACTTTTTTTTTTACAACAGAGAAGGACGACTAGACAAGATCTCACTTTGTCTCAAATTAGCTGCTAATAAAAAGTTAACAGTCTAGACAAACCAGTCTCTGTCCAAGTGTCGTCCATCGGAGACAGAGTCAGACTTGAGATCATGTAACTGGTTCTGTTTCTGTTGTGGTCCAGAGTCTCTACGATCCAGTCAAAACCGAATCAACCTGTTTGTCTCTCCTTGTTAGTTTCTACGAGCTGTGGATAATTCATGTGTTACTCAATGTTAAGTAATGTTGTGTAACAGCGGTCATGTGTTCCCCTCCACATGTCTCTGACTTTACTGCCAAAGATTGTTAAGAAGTGAAGAGACGCGTCACTCCCCCACTTTATTTGGTGGTTTTGTAGAGGAAGGATCAGCTGATTGGATGGGATGTCCCACAAAGGAGAGTTTGTTCCGATCAGATCAATAATCTGAGTTCATTAAGATCATCAGTGGTAAATCTGTCACAGCAATTAATATCAATATCGACACTGACTGCAGCGCTCCAGCAGTTCGCTAGTTCGAATCCTGACAATTTAAAGGGACATTGTGGAATTTTGGGTGAACTATCCCTTTAATCGACTGTTGTTCCTCATGTTTTTTTTGTTTTGTTTTTGTTTTTTACAGTGATCCTCGAATATGATTCAAACAGTTGTTACAAATCTTTATTGGAGGTTCAACATTTTACTGTTTTGTAATCAATAACTTTATTGACAATGTCGTCAGTGCAGCTCTGCAGTGAACACTGAATCAAGTCCATATTTATATTGATTGCAGTAGAAACAGGTAGTGTCTAGTGGATCAACCAATGGCAGGACAGCATTTCTACACGACACCAAACAGACTGGAGTTCACCTTTTGTAGTTTGATAAGAAATCCAGTCACTGGATTCAATAAAACACCAATGGACCCCAAGAGAGTTCAGGTTTCTTTTAACGGAGTCTAAACGCTGAAGAGCTGAGGACCAGAATAAACGTCCTGACTTTGTGTGGCAGTCAGACCTACAGCGGACAGAAACAGAGGTTATTATAGCAGCATGATGTAATCCCTGAGTGTGTGAGACCCTGATAACCAGAAATAGAGACAATGTAAACACTGATGACTATCGCTGCCAAAGAACACAACGCTGCAGAAAATATCTGCCGCCAATGTGAACGTTTCTGCTGAACGTCAATAAATCATAAATCACATGGAGTCAGACATCAGAGATGGCGTGAACGATCACTGTGAAACAACAACAACAACAACAACATCACACTGGCTCATGTGGGTCCAGGCTAAATACAGGTGACGCTGCTCGACCGGATGCATCGCATTCAAGTTCAACGAGTTCAAATGAGTTTGAACCTTTTGAGAAAGTTTTAACGTTCACTTTGCGCTTATTTTACTCTCTACAAATACAAATGAAAAAGTGTGAAGGATTAATTAATTAAATGTTGTGTTTTAATCTGTGATTTCTCAACATTATAGCTGCGATGGAAAACAAATCATTATATCCAGATGTAACAGAAAGAAGACCAACAGATATCCCATTGATTTCAATAGGCTAATACTAAATAATACTAAAAATTGGTAAAATACGAAGGATTTACGTAAATTTACCACTTTATTCTCATATTGTTATGACTTTTTTCTCATAGGAAATGTAGGCTATGACTTTATTCTGGTAAATTTACGACTTTATTCTCGTAGTGTTATGGCTTTTGCGCGTAGGAAATGTACAACTTTAATCTCGTAAATGTATGACTTTATTCACAAAGTCAGTTTTTTTCTCTCAATGCGACCCTCTAGGCTACATGTCGGTATCAACAGCTTAGCGTTCCAGTCTTGTAGAAAGGTTGTAAGATGTTCAAGATGTTCATGTTCAAAGTAGCAGGTAGGAGGTACCAGGTCCTAGTGGAACAGCAACGGCTATGTTGTGCCGCATCGTAACGCGCTAGTGGAAAAGTCTTTTCCTCCGCTAACATTAGCATGCTAATACTTTTGCGTGTCTTCTTGTGACTCCGCCTCTGTTTGTAGCACATGAACGATATAAATTGATTATGGGATCAAATAAGGGTCGATAAGATTTTGCGCTCGTCTCGTACACCGATGCGCTCACAAGGGTGGGCAGCGTGCTGATTGGCTGTTCACTCAGGCGTCAAAACAGGGTCAAAATTCAAACTTTCAACTTGAGTTTTGTAAACTTGTCTCGTACACCGATGCTAGCAGCGTGTTGTATCATGGTTGTTAGATCCAGCAGAAGTTGCTGCTCCTTGATTGGCTGGTAGGTTGGCACATGGGTGGGCAGCGTGCTGATTGGCTGTTCACTCAGGCGTCAAAACAGGGTCAAAATTCAAACTTTTTGCACATGCACAAAATATTTCCACAGATATCAAACGTTTTTATGAATGCACAAAATATTTTTACAACGACAAAACTTTATTACACCACAAGTACAAGTGCAAAATGTTATTGACCCTTATTTGATCCCATAATCGATCAATCTAATCGATTACAATAATCTATAAGGAATTGCATTGATCATTGATGGTTATGATCATGTTTTGTGCAAAGTGCAAAGGGAAGCTACACAGATTTGTTTGTGGACAGTTTTATGAGTTTAACGTTTTTTTGTGTGTGTCTTTGATCTGACTTTATTCCCATGCGTTTTTGTTTTGTTTAGTTTTGTGTGGAGGCATCAGCTCGACTTCCTGAACTCCCTCTCTGTCCATGAGCCTCACTTCCTGTCATTCTTCTCCACCTCGCTCTCTATTTAGCAGTAAATATTAAAGTGCAGTAAACAGCTGCACTCGACCTAAACAACATCTTTGGTATCCTGTTTACTCCCGGTTGGCTCTTATTGTTGGTTTTAAACTGTTCAGTTCAGTGTTTTAATCACCTGTTTGTCTCGTTTTGGAGAGAACTGGACGATAAACTCCCATGATCCTTCACTTCTTCTCCAGAAAACTGACTTCATTTGTTTGTCTTTGCTGACAGGAGGTTGATGGACGCCGTGTTGCTCCGCCTCCTCTCCGCTGTGTTGGACCTGAGTGGTTTCATGTTGTGGTTCACACGTGCACGGGCAGACGTGACCTGATGTCATGTGACCTCATAATGGTGGCGGCGGCGGCTCAGCGTCAGGAGCTGAGGAGGGACTTTCTGAAGGAGATTACATTAGTGATCAATTTACAATGAATGAAAGGAATCCATGTAAACACACACACACACACACTGCACTACACCACTCATGACGACTGGCAGCAGCAAAGTCTTAAAGTGACAGGAACCTCAGATTGAAATAGATGAATGTATGAACTTCACAGCAGAAAGCAACATGTTTACAGCCTGAAACATGACCGTTTTGGTCCAAACAGATAATTTTTATCATTAAAGGAATAGTTCACCCCAGAATAGGGCTGGGCGATAAAACGATGGTTATGATCATGAACGTTTATCAATATGAAACGTGTCGATAGAAGAGTCATAGGTTTCATTCATTTTTTGACAGAAAATACTAAACAGCCAATTAAAACGAGAGTTGTGTGTGTCTTTGAACCAATGGCTGAGCCAGCCAGGTTAGGTTGAAACATCACAGGAAGATCGTTCAAGACAACACAGCAACACATGTTTGGGCTGCTGCAGCTGTCATTCTTCTGCAGCGGGACATCTCTATTTAGCAAAAAATTAAAGAGTCGCAGTCAACAGCATCAAAGGGACCGCAACATCTTTGGTATCCTGTTTACTGCTGCTGCTGCTGCTTGCTGCTTTTCAAACTGGAGCGACTGTTTTAATCACTGACACAAACGAGAACCGCAGCTGTTCAACTGCGATCCGATCCATTTACTGGTCACTGGCGAAAAAGCGCTGACTTCATTTGTTTCCCTTTTTCAGCCGTGTTTAGGCTGAGAATGATCGCTAATTAGACGGACCACGTCAGGTCCGGGTTTTAATTATCACGCCCGTTTCTAACTGTAGCAGCAGCAGCTCCTGTATGGGGAGTGTGGCTCTGATGTAATGTTAAAGAACGCCTGAACAGTGGAGTGATAATGTCTGGAAAAGTCCCAGTGCTGTTGGCCACTGTCAGCACTCAAGAATGTCTCCTGACTGTAGTCAAATTATTTGATTGGTATAGGCTACTAATTGTTCTATAAATATATATAATACCAGTTTTATATACCAGAAACTGCTATAAATCATTGCTTTTATTATGTTCATCATTACATCTGCATATTCAGTTTTTGACAGGAAATAAATATTTAAATAAAAAAATATCCTTCTGATATCTTCAAATCTCACTTGTGTGTATGATGGAACATTTAGGCTTGACAAAAATAGTGACTTGAGTCATATCGAAATATATCGATTTTGACTGATATGAAAAAGATTATTTTTTTTTTTAAAGGAATAGTTCACCCCAGAATGATATTTCTCATGACTCATTATCTCCTCCCCCTCATGTGGACTAAGGGCTGGGAGAAGTTTCAGATCCTCCGTGGCTTCTCTGAGTTACAGGGGGTCTCGGCGTCCATGTAATGGTTGCAAATGGACACCGACGGTCCTCGTCACAAAAAAACACACCAAAAAACATCCAGATACCTCCATGCTGCTCGTATGTAATGAGACATGAGAAATTGTCCCGAAAAAAATTAAATAAGTCCATATTTCAAGCTTGTTTGCAGCAGAAGCTCCTCTTCCTGGTCCGCCTAAGATTTGCGGCGACGTCAATTAATTGCAATGACGTTGACGCAAATCTCGGGAGATTTGGACGGAGTGAGTAGATAATGAGTGAAATATCATTCTGGGGTGAACTGTTCCTTTAAAGTTAACAGTTTAGACGTGAGGAACCAAGCGACAGATCAGAATAAATTATATTATCTATAAAAATTCATTTCAGTGCTGATTTAGTCATTTAGTTTCATGATGAGGTTGTTAATTAAACAGCTGCTCTGTTGTTTCTATGTTTACGTTGCTCCGTCCACATGAATGTTACTGCAGCAAGGAATTGTTGGACACAAGTCTGGTTTGAGAGGAGATCAGAGAGGAAACGGTGAAGTTTGTTTCCGTGTCACCTTTCAAAGCTAAAAAAAACACCTTTCAACCACAGCTCAGGTGCATCACATCTGTGTGAACATCTGGCCTTGTGTGTTGTATCTGCAGCCGTGAGCTCCGTCTCACTTCATCACACAGCACCTCGTCTGCAGGTCCTTTCATCTCTGGATAGAAGAAATGAGATTAATTTGAGCAGCTTCAGGTGTGTGTGTGTGTGTGTGTGTGTGTCTAAGAAGAAGAAGAAGAAGAAGTTTGAGATGTTGTTCTCCAGCAGCGTCTCCATCAGTTTCCCTGTCAGACTCTGTTAGCATTCTTCACATTCAGCAGCAGCAGCAGCAACATCTGGCTGCGGCTCCAGCTCCAATGTGGCGTTAACGACGCTAACAAACCATTTTAGGAAAACTGAAGCATGAACGCAGAAACTTTTAATGTTAACGTGTCATAAAAACATTCCAAACATCTCTGCGTTTGCTGGATTCACAGCTTCCAGGACTTCCTGGTTCCATCTTTTATCGGCTGAACTCGTCGTGTAAAACAGTTGGAGTTGGAGACAGTAGAGACATGAGCGCTGGTCCTGGGTCAGTCCAGGATCTCACTGTGAGAAGCCGAACCATGAACACGAACCTTGTTTCAAATCCCACAATCAGCCGTTAAAGGGATAGTTCACCCCAAATTCAAGGGGGTCTGTGCAGCAGTATAAGGTAAAAGGTACTTGTCTTTATTTTCTGAAGACTTTTGCATATAATAGAAAAATAAAGAAATGTCACACTCAGTTTCAAACATTGGGTTCTTTCAGTTGTCGTCTTGGTTCTGGGAGAACCTGTAGAGCAGCCGGTCCAGCTGTTGCTGCGACAGCATGCGCATCCGATGTTCAACTGCTTGCAGCACACAGAAATGTTTCTGTTCCTGGTCTGTGTCTGCTGCCAACCGCTCCATTCTGCTCCTCATCCACCGCCCCACGCTGACCCTTCCTCCTCCTTTGGCCTGCGTGGAACCTGAGGAACTCTTCCTGGCTTAAAGGAGTCATCACCCGGAAATCGCAATTTCTCTTGTTAAAACATGCATTTTGGTGTTTGACCTCAGTTGAAACTTGCCTGAAAAGCTGGACTTTGAACCTTGTTTCAAATAGCACACAATGTGCCTTCCTAAAGGGATTTTGATTCTGCTCCAAATTCCTCACCGGCGGGTCCCACCACCCAACCCCGGTTGTGAATGGAATCGCCGACGGTACCAGGGGGCTGTTTATTTTTGGAGTCTGCATGCAGCCAACAGTTTTGTCCTTCCTGCGGCGAAAACGTACCTCATGTCAGTGCACATCCTGACCAGTCAAAACCTTGCGCGTAATTTTGCATGATAAAGAAAAAAAAGGGTCAGAACAAGCTCAATGTTTGATTTAAATTATTATTATTTTTTCTAATAAGTTTTACGAATTGATCCAAAGCGATCCAAGGGGGGCTGGATACGTAAAAAACCAGGTTATGACTCCTTTAAACCACATGGTTTTCAACCTAGGGAACCTGCACATTACAGATTTTGTTGGTCAGTTCTCACATTTTTGGGGGGCAGGAAGGCAAAACAAACACTCAAATATATGGTAAAGACATAATATGGAATCTGCTGGTCTGAGAAAGCTGCTGGAATCAAAGCTCCGTATCCAGATGTTTCAGACCGTAGCAGACAAACTGCTTCACCTCGCTCTGTCCCAGCGCTCATGAACAGGAATAATAACATGATATATGATAATAAATGTCTGCGTGGAGCGGGTTTTTCTTTTAACTAAGTGATAAAGGAGGCTACTTCCCATAATATCATCATTGATGATAAACGTAAAATAACAGACGTTCATTAACCACTGGTGATAAAAAATAAAAAGTGACGCTTGAATGTTTTTCTTTATGTAAGTGAAGGATGATCTGTGTGTCTGCTCTCTGACTGGGATGGATCATAACCCTGTTTCTCTCCGTGTGACTCAGAAACAACTTCATAGTCGCTGTAATTGGATTTTTATTGAAATAACTTTATTGCTATGATAACTCACTGTCAGACCTTTTCATCTGACGCCAATATTATCAGGTCACAGTCTCTTGGCTTGTCTTAACTCTAAACTGATGATGAACTAGCGATGTTCCCAGCAGCTCCCGCGCCAAGGTGGGTGGTTTAAACCTGTCAGACAGCCCTTCAGAATAAAAGCCCCGTCCCACCACCACCACCACCACCGCCGCCACCTCCCGAGGTATGAAGCTGTATTAAATTTAAATTCCAGCCGCAGCGGGCACGGCCCTCGGCGGACACGCTCGGCTGTTCACAGGCTATTTGGGTCGGACCAAACAAGGGATGAATGGACACAGCAATGAAGTAAATTACACAACAACGTCACCAACTAATTCCTGGAATGTAATGAAAATCTGGAACTGATGATAATGAATCATTTAAGAGAAACGGGGGGGGGGGGGGGGGGGGTCTTTTCCAAAGGGGGTTTGGACTTTATTCAACACTCAAGTGGGAACTGTAGGATGCCCTAATAACTCCCACTGTGTTGCATAGCAGGGGGTGCGTAACAACTAAAATGTAAAATTTTGATTCTATGATGAGCATTTGTGTGATGAACTAGTGTGACCAATGGTGTTGATTCGGACTTGCGCTGGGCGAAGATCGAACCCGCGATGTCGCTACCCGATCTGCAACTCTGATCTGTGACAAAACTGATCTGCGCATGCGCAGACCGGCCGCCATCTTGGACGGCTGCCTACGGCAACTCCACTGGGACAAACTTCATTTGCGTATTGCCCGATTTGCGTACAAGTGGAAGTCGAAGTCTGCTTAAAGTTATGTAAATTTACAATATAATACTCTGAAAATGATTTCTTTAAAATAAAACCGCGGACGTCCGTCACAACACGCCGCGGCAAACTTGTTTATTCAGTGAGTTTTGTGGTAGTTGTGATTGTTTGTGGTTGTCATGGTGATAAGGCTGGCGAGATTAAACACAAAAGTTCGCCTTTTCTAAGCATCAAGATCCACACCACCACAACGAACCCTCGATTTACATTACTAATAAAGTTTGTTTTTAAAAAATAAAAAGATAAACCGTCTCTGGCGACTCACATAGGGCACAGAGATAGGGCAGTGATTCTAAGACCTAAGTCAATTCAACTAAGTTTGTCCAAGTGGAGTTGCCGTACGTGGCTGTTACAAATCGGGTAGCGTCGCAGATCGGGTAGTGACACGCGGGCAACGATGCTGACCGTTCCGCCAAAAGGTTGGCAAGTGGGTTAGCGCCTGTTTTATGTGTGAGTCCGTTTACTTCCGGTACCACTAACCACCACACTGACCTGTCACTTCTCCTCACTGGTACCTCGTGACTGTGGCTGTACCCGCGGACCTCCGTTACGCCAGAACATGACAACATTTCACCAACTCCAGTGACTAGCAACAAAAGCTGCTATAGCTAGCTCGTAAATCACTAAACCAACCGCCACCAAATGACCTGCTAACTTAAAGAGGAACTCTGCTACATTCTTACTTTAGTTAAACAGCTTTGGATTAATAGTGATGGTTTCATAAAAGACTTGTACCTAGTTCCAAGGAGAATGGAGGCTCTCTGTCTTCCACCTAGCGTCTCCTCGCTAAAAACTAGCCTTGTAAGATCAGAGCCTCCGACCCGGTGTCCCAGCTCTCGTCTCTGCGGCACCGCCACACAAACATAATGCGCCCCGTAACCTGTAATCTCTTATTGATCACAGATAAGACTACACACATATACACATGGTCGATGATAAATAACGTTAACCACCGCTCCATGGACCGATTTCTCACTGGCTTCGTTGGAAACAAATGCACATGGAGGAGAGGAGGGGCAGTTTGTCTCAAACATCCTCTGCCCTTAGACTCTCACTTTGACTTAGCCTATACTGAAATTACACAATTACTTAAAAAAACAAAAGAAGAATGAAGAAGAAGCAAAAGCATTAAAGGAATAGTTCACCCAAAAATTAAATTTCACTCCTCACCCTCACGTCGACTAAGCCCTCGCCCCAGCAGAAGGGGTCCAGACCTTTCGAATCCCGGGCGAAACCTGTGACCTTAGAACAACTAAAACCTGTAAAATCTGGCAATTATTCATCAGAGGTAGGGCTACAGATTAGGAACAGACTGAATTTGAATGTGTCATTTTGATTGTTATACTCTGATGTTACTGTAAATGCTTTATCATTGCTAAATACCTGCAAATAAATATACAAGCTAAAAGACAGAAGAATTGTATCCTCATCTTATTGTCTGTGGCTCTAAATTGATTCTCACTGGGGAAGCTGCTCATGACAGTAAAAATTAAGCCATATAGTGTACACCACATCTTACAGACTCTAACCGGTTAATCTAGTTGTGTCCACTTAAAAGAGAACAACAGGTCCCTAAGGTTATTTAGTCCAAACCTTTAAATCAAACCTAGCCAATAACAAGTGCACTGATCAAAAGGGGAAGCTGCCGTTAACAGGCATACTGAGTCTGCTATTTCTGGGAGCGAGGCTGCTCTTCCAGAACTAGTGACTTGGGGAAGTGGGACAGACGTCAGGAAGAAGGCAGTTAGAAGCTAGGCAAGTCCCCCCATCACCAGCTTAAACATTCTATAGAAATTCTACTCTGGTTCCTTACCATTAGAACTATAGGACTTACCCTTATAACGGAGAGCTGGTCTAGTAAAAAGCTCTCTTTACAAGGGCTTATTACCGGGGATCTAACAGCTGGGAGAAGTTTCAGATCCTCCGTGGCTTCTCTGAGTTACGGGGGGTCTCGGCGTAGCAGTGCATGTCCATGCATGGAGGTATTTGGATGTTTTTTGGTGTGTTTTTTTGTGATGAAGACCGCCGGTGTCCATTTGCAACCGTTACATGGACATGCACTGCTACGCCGAGACCCCCTGTAACTCAGAGAAGCCACGGAGGATCTGAAACTTCTCCCAGCCCTTAGTCCACATGAGGGTGAGTAGATGATGAGTGAAATATCATTTTGGAGTGAACTATTCTTTTAACAGTTTTAATTGGATTTCTGCGAGCAGCTAGCTAGTACGTCGTGGTTTGGCGATAAGGTAAAGGAGGAGCGCACCCACACCTTCAAGATGGCAGATAGGATGATGAGCAATACAGAGAATTAGCTGTAACAGTGATTCCTCTAGTGTTGTTGAGGCATTTTGTCCATGGACGATGTGGAAACATAACGGCCTCCAGACCTGTAACTGGAAAAAAAACTAAAGACAAACAGCGCTAACAAGAAGACGACTCGCTGCAAATTAACAACGCGGAGCCAGAACTGGTCGGGCAAAGTATTTTCAGCACAGTTGATGAGTGTGAATCCCTGCAGCTTCTTGATGGATGAGGCTGTTGTGTGGCTTTGGCAGATGCAGACTGCAGCTGTCACGGTAACAAAACAGTTTTCACTTTGAATTAATTTGAATAAAAGTCGTAATAACATCATCGTCGCTGCCGCCGCTGCTGCAGAAGAATCACATCCACTCCCTGCCTGTTGTGTGATTCTCTCTGGCGGAGACTCTCGGAGAGTTTCAAGGACCCTGGGAGGTTCAGACGTTCGAAAGCGTCGTGTAACAAATACGCCTTGTTTCCACCGACACACTGAGCAATCAGCTGCTCGTCTGCTGCACATATAAATAAACCCAAATAAATCCAACACAAACATTTTCTATTTTACTGTCATCGTTGCAGACGACATAAATAGTCAAATTCCCTGGAACATGAAGCAAAAATATAACTCAGGGGAATAAATGTCACAGAAGTTCATCTCCAGTTATGCTATAAATCCTCTGATGTGATTAATATTTATGGTTTTCTACATATCTAAAGCTCATCTATGACTTTGTGGTCTGGATCAGGCCTTAAGCCCCGCCCACCACCACCACCACCACCACCTGCTTCCTCCGGCCAGAGCATCAAGAAGGAGACGGAGAGAGCAGGAAACATCGGAGGGTTAGCACCATAGATAGAAGAAGACTAGACTCACCTGACGCTGCTGACCAATGGCACGGCGTATGCTTGAGTATAAGAATAAGTGTAGCAAGTAGGCTATACCAACACTGAGCTTGGAAAGACCAGCTTTTCTTACTGTGCACCTTCAGCCTGGAACTCTATGCAAAATCACCTGAAACTCACCTCACTTTTATCAATTGGGCAATTTAAATCGATAATTACATCATATTTTACCTCTAACTGTACCTGCTTTTAACTACACTTTTACTTTTGTTTTCAAGTTATGCTTATTGTTATGTCTGAATATTATGTACATCTCAATTGTTTTGTCTTTTTATCATCTCGGCTATATTGCAAATGAGGTTGTTCCTCAATATATCTCCGAGACTAAATAAAGGTTATGAAATGAAATGAAATGAAACTTGTAGCATACTAGAAAGTATACTAATTTAATACTTCTTCGGACTAAATTGGAACATTTTAAGTTTATAAAAGTACACTTTGAAGTATATAACAAGTACACCCATCTATATACTCATAAGTATATACTTCTAGTCCACATTTTAGTTTATTAGGTAATTCTAAGTTTTCAAAAGTGCACTTTATATAACAAGTACACCCATCTATATACCCATAGTGTACCAAGTATATACTTCTAGTCCACATTTTAGTTTATTAAAGAATACTTTATAGGTCGTTTTAAGTTTTCAAAAGTACACTTTCAAGTATACTGCCTCAGTTTTAGTATAAAATGAGTCTACTTGTAGTACACTTGAATAAACTACCTTTTGCGGCTGCATCAAGTGGCCTCGTGGCTGGTCAGCCTGTCGGTGTCTGCAACCTGTGCACACATTCGGAGCGTTCATGCACATTCACAGGACGCGTACTAGCAGCGCTGCAGAAACCCAGACCTTAACTACAAGAAATACTGTTGTCCAATTGGCTGATCGGTCGCTGTATGGACGGACTTAACAGAGACATTTACCGTTGCATCATCCATTCATAGATTAGCCTACAAAGTACTTCTCAGCGTGAGATGTCATGTGTGGGTGTGTGAGCGTGTGGGTTAATTGACGTGTGTGTCTCATGCTCAGTGTGTGAGTCTTCAGACCCCTGGGGTCATGTATTTATGTTTTTGGTGTTGTGAATGTGTCATGAGGATAGATAAACTAAACTAAGGAACTAAAACCTTCAGGGATGTCAAAGGTCACTGCGACGGCTCCAAATAGAGTTTGGCCATAAAATCTTCCTGTAAAGTGAAAGAGGACGAGCGAGTTACACAACCATGAGGTGGTGATTATATAATGAAAACTAATTTGAGCAAAAATACTAACATTAGCATGTGAGTGGATTTAGTCGCATTTAGCCAGGATTTAATTAGTTTAAGACATAAAAAATGTGAGTGTGATTCAGTTTAAACATTTGTCTTCATTTTAAACTTTACCTTCTTGTCTCGTCTTGTTCAGAAACTGACTTTCTACAAATGTCTCTGTCTTTTCATCAGCTCGGTGTTGATGAAGATCCTCCGTCATCAGAAGAGACGGATCTGTTCCTGGAAATGTTAGATGATAACTGAACTGTAACGCTGCCAGCGTTTCCTCCGGCCTCGTGTTCAGATACGATGGTGGTCGTTAACCTCCTGAACTGACCATCCAACACAAAAATACAACACATGCAGGAGAACAAAGATCCTTTGTGCAGATACGAGCAGTTATCTAACCCCGAGTAATGTGTCCACACACTGTTACGTGTCTCCTGGACACACACATTACAGCTAGGACGACGGTTAGATGAACACACTCGTTGTGTAACGATCATCTTGTAAATATGATAATAATGAACTTTATGTATAGAGCATCTTCCATACAGTCTGTCGCCCAAAGCTTTACAGTAAAACACTGTATATTAGAATGAGATAAGGGTGAAGGAAATTGCAGGAGGTGATCAATTATGTATTTTGAATAAAAACTGGAATCATAAGAATAGAAAAAATGAATTAAAAGATAAATAATGAAGTTGCTGAGCGTGTCTCACAGCTCTCGCCTCATTCACAAAGACTGAAAGATGAACTGATTCGACTTTAGGAGTCAAAGTTCTTGAGATGTTCCTCAGGAAATCCTTTTCTAATTTGGCAGAAACATCATCTGAAATCAAGGATGAAGTGAATCGGAGGTCAGAGTGACCTCAGGAAACACATTACACCACAACTCAACGGTTCCAACAGGGATTTGAACTGGAACCAGTTTGCGTGGCGGAGGGATTTGTATGGAGATGTAGTCGGTCCATAAACTGAAAGTGTGTGTCTATGTCTATGATTTACACAAAGGAGAGGAGCTGTTGTGTAATCAGTTAATTTCTTATTTAGAGCATAACTTTACCTTTGAAATGTGAAGGTGGAAAACAAGTTAAAATAATAAAACCTCAGAGTCGGAGGCCATAAATAACTAATCTGATCATGTTAAGAGAAAACTGACCTTTATCTATAATCAAGAAGCGTGTCTAGAGATTTAAACAAAGTGAATCACGTCACAGTTACACAAACCTACAGATTTAATATTCGCAGAATGAAGAAGAATCTACCATTCTTCCTTGAAGTTCCTTTCCTACGTTCCCTCCTAATTTGTTTCCTCCCTCCCTCCTTCTCTCTCTCTGCCCCCCCTAAAGCAGCAGAGTTGGATTCAATCTATTATTCAGCTTCAGTGCTGCTGCGCACAAACTCAGCATCAATAATGAAACCAGCAGCTAATTAATCATTGAAAACAGCAGCCGTGTAAACTGTGGACCGCTGTGAAGAATAAGCTCTCTGTGTCTGAAGTGGGAGGCGGGTGGCTTTGAAGCTCCGCCCCCTGCTGGTATATCAGTCACATCAGTGTCTCTGCTTCTCTGACTGTTCTGTAACATGACGGTCTGTGACGCTGCAGCTGTAAAGAGATGTAACAGTGGTGTTAAAAGGTCAAAGGTCAGAGCTGTCAACCAACCAACCAAACAGCCATTCAACCAACCAACCACAGAGCCGACCTGCCAACCAACCAACCAACCAACCAACCAACCAACCAACCACAGAGCCGACCTGCCAACCAACCAACCAACCAACCAACCAACCAACCAACCACAGAGCCGACCCGCCAATCAAACAGCCAACCAACCACAGAGCCGACCCGCCAATCAAACAGCCAACCAACCACAGAGCCAACCCGCCAATCAAACAGCCAACCAACCACAGAGCCGACCCGCCAACCAACCAACCATACAGCCATTCAACCAACCAACCACAGAGCCGACCCGCCAATCAAACAGCCAATCAACCAACCAACCAACCAACCAACCAACCAACCAACTAATCAACCAACCAACCAACCAATTAACCAACCAACCAACCACAGAGCCGACCCGCCAATCAAACAGCCAATCAATCAACCAACCAATCACAGAGCCAACCCGCCAATCAAACAGCCAATCAACCAACCAACCAACCAACCAACCAACCAACCAACTAATCAACCAACCAACCAACCAATTAACCAACCAACCAACCACAGAGCCAACCTGCCAATCAAACAGCCAACCAACCAACCACAGAGCCGACCCGCCAATCAACCAACCAACCAACCAACCAATCAACCAACCAACCAACTAATCAACCAACCAACCAATCAACCAACCAACTAATCAACCAACCAACCAATTAACCAACCAACCAACCACAGAGCCAACCAACCAACCACAGAGCCAACCTGCCAATCAAACAGCCAACCAACCAACCACAGAGCCGACCCGCCAATCAAACAGCCAACCAACCAACCACAGAGCCAACCTGCCAATCAAACAGCCAACCAACCAACCAACCAACCAACCAACCAACCAACCAACCAACCAACCAACCAACCAACTAATCAACCAACCAACCAATTAACCAACCAACCAACCACAGAGCCGACCCGCCAATCAAACAGCCAACCAACCAACCAACCAATCACAGAGCCAACCCGCCAATCAAACAGTCAACCAACCAATCACAGAGCTAACCTGCTAATCAAACAGCCAACCTACTGACTAACTAACCAACCAATCAAACAGCCCGATCAGCAGACTCCTCAGTTTACTCTCATGTCAGACGAGGAAAACTCCTCAACTCTCTGAAGAAACATCAAGTTCCTCTGTTCAAACGTCTGAAACAATCAATATGTTTTCAAAATAGTTGAATTCAATAGATTTTTTTTACAGAGACGATGCAGAATAACATTGTTCCAACACACTGAGTTGATAAATGATGCAACTTTAAACTCTTGAATCTTGATGGACTTTTACTTGGAAACACCGATATGTCACCAACGTAATATATTCAATTTGAATGAACTGATTGTGATGTTCAGACAAAGAAGAAGAAGAAACACCAATAAAATAGAATTATTGATAAAAAAACAAAACAAAGAACAAACAACAGACAGAAGGAGCAAATTAACAGCAGAGGTAATCAGACGGAAGCAGGAGCTGCTCTGGTTGGTTGGTTGCTGGACGTAATCACATTAGAGTTAAATTCAATCTACAGTGTTGTAGATCTGGAACCGTGGCTCCAAATTAATTACTGGACTGATTGTTCAAACTTCAGAGTCACTTGACTCAAATATAAAATGGTGGAGGCCAGAGACGCGGTTATAGTTTTATGGTCCTCCTGTCTGAGGAAGAGCCTCCGTCCTCATCCTCACCGAGGAGCTTCATGTTCCAACCCCACAAACTCAACGCACACAGCGTTTCAACGTTTAGGACTCCAATAATAACTGAATACAAACTATATAATGGATAATTTCCTCTCTTTCCCCTCTTTTTGTCTGTGTCTAGTTTCCACCCCCCCCCCTCCTCCTCGGGTGGTGGTGGTGGTGGATGATTTTGACCGGCCTCCGGCTGCTGCACCACAAACGGCCCAGTGTTGGGGGCAGAGACAGCCGCTCTGTTATCGGCCCGTCTCATGATCTGCAGGTGCAGCAGCAAAGACACCAACAGTGGAACCGCAGCGTGCGCTCACGCTGCAGCGCTGACGATCTGATGATCTGATGATCTGCAGCGTCACATGCGACTCTGATCTCAGTCTGATCTCCGTCTGCTGCTCCGCGTTTCCACTAACCAACCTATAAAACCTCACTTTTAGCGTGTGAAGGTTGCAGCAGCGTGGAGAACGGAGCGTTTCATCTTTACACTCGGTAAATCTGATCCAAACACAGGCCCTTCAAAGCAGGACTCATTTCCCAGAATGCACCAGGATAGCAGCTAGATGGCTGCATCAGCAGAGACACAGAATAACTTCATGTCTGGTTCAGTCTGGTGTCGCTGATTCACACAACGGTTGAATATTTTACATCATTTTACGTCGATTAGTTGGACTGTTTATTCACTATGATACAAATGATGGTAATGTGTGTGCGTCTGTCTCTATGTGTGTGATTTTTTTTTCTACATAGGAAACTTTGCCTGTAGCCACGCCCACCAGTGATGTCACACCAGACGCTGTTGAGGCCTAAATGTAACAAGTTGATTGATAGACGGGTTCCTGCATGTGTTGTGTTGTCATTTTCATGTCATTGTGTCTTGTTGTCTTCTGTTGTGTTATGTCGTATCATGTTGTTGTGTTCTGACACAGTGCTGTTGTCTTATGTTGTTTTGATGTATTGTCGTGTGCTGTGTTGTGTTGTGTTGTGTTGTGTCTTTGCATTGCGTTATGTTATGTTGTTGTGTTGCCTTGTGTGTCATGATGTGTGGTTTTGTTTTATTGCAGCAGAGGATTCAGGAGTTTCCTCGTGATGAAGATGTTTTCAGCTGAAACTCTGTGAACCTTCGCTCCATCCACTGAGGCGCTCAGCAGAAGAAGTGTGTGTGTGTCTGTGTGTGTGTGTGTGTGTGCATGTGTGTGTGCGTGTGTCTGATGCAGCAGACAAAGCAGCCAGTGTGTTTTGCGGCTGCAGCTGATCTCAGTTCAGTTGACAGAGTCATCTGCTGCCACCTAGTGGTTCAGTCCGACACCTGCAGACTCATCCCTCTGTTTCCTTCCCATCCTCCCTCTTTTCTTTTTCACTTCAGCTTCCTCCCTCTTTTCTTTTCCATTCCCATTCTTCTTCCCTCACTCTCTCTCCTCCTCTTTTTTCTTTCTCTTCCTGTTCTTATTTAGTTTCCTCTCTTCCTGTCTTTACTCATCTGTTCTTCCTGTTCTCTGACGCTGCTCTGCTTGTTCAACATGTCAGAAGAGGAGAAGCTGCAGGAGACAAAGAGAAAGAAAAACAAGTCTCTAACTTTAATAAGATCATTACAACTCTACTGATGTTAATAATTGAGATAAATATTAAAATATATAGTAATGTTGATGGATGATGTCACTGTTTTGACATGAGTTTGTATCAGAGGCTCCACCAGCAGAGGAGGCTGTGGTCTCACTGCAGAACCTCCGCTGCTCCTCACTTCCTGTTTGTGGAGCCACATTTACCCGCTTATAGAGAACACAGAATATGAATATCATAAACAAGTACAGACAATTATACGATGAACATAAATAATATTGAAATAGTGTCCTGTACTGTGGAATATTTAAGAAAAAGAAAGAATATGTAATGACATACATGAGGATGTTAGTTATAAATAGTGAGTTACCTTTAGTCTCTCTGCTCTGCTTGACCTTTGACCTCTTAAAACCAGCTTTGATGTTGTTTTGCTTTCTTTGTCTTACTATTTTTTATGATTGTTTTAATTGTTATTTATTGTTTATTTATATTTGAAATAAACAGTTTGATTAATTCAATTAAAAATGCTCAGAGTAAAATCACATGTTTGAGATGGAAAGAAGGTTAAATATCAACGTAAATAAAGTAAAATAAAATCTTAAGTGAGTCATCTTTAAAACCAAATTTGAGTTTGAGTTTGAATCAGATCCATAAAAACATGTGTAAACTTTAATTATATAAATTTATCACAATGAGCTTCAGTGTGAACGCGTCTCTGGGCGTCATGGCCGCCACACGTCTCCACCTCAGAGTGAAGTGAAGAAGCTGTGCTGCAATGCATCATGGTCCGACTCCGGACGCAGCGCTGATGGAAGATGACAAACTGCCATCAGTGAGGGTGGCATGTGCCCACGTTGCGTAATCCAACACCTTCTGGCTTCGCTGCAGAGACTAAAAATACCGAGAGGATCTGGAGCCTCCATCTGATCCGTCCTCACACAAAAAATAAAAAACAACAACAAACACACACACACACACAAAACACGCCCTGATCACCGTCTGATCTCACTGTGGCGTCCGACGACTCCGGGTCTGAACATGAAGCTCTGGTCGGTCGGTCTGACTCATGGTTGGAGGGCTCAGGTCTGTACGGAGGCTGCAGGGGTCACCAGAGGTCAGCAGCAGGGGGAGAGGGTGAGGGATGGGGGGTAGTTCTCTTAACACTAGGGGTAAACAGCAGCTTATTAACCCTCTGCTGGTTGTTTTAGTCACAATTTGATTCTGAATATAAAAAAAATACATTAAAATAAAAATATATTATATGTATGGCTAGGTATTCAAAAGATAAAATGTTCTTAAAACAATAATAAAAACATGTTAAAATGTCATGTGTTCCAAAGAAATGTAGCTGTAACAGCAACAACTTCAGTGTTGTGTTCACTTATTAGTATTTCTGCATCCATGTTCCGCCACTAGGAGGCACTGTGAGCTAGTGAGTGGAGAAGAAGTAATGAGGAAGTTGCTACTGTTGTACCGTTGTTGATCCTGGAGCTACAGAGGTGATAAGTTGCTTATGCTACCATGCGGTAATAAAACCTGTTACAACCTTATTTACTTTTTCTTTTTGGACTCATCCACATAAGACAAAATGAATAGACTATCTAGAAATATTTATCTGTTCAAATCAAAAACTCAAAAAGTAAACAGTGTTGCTCCACCTGAGACAGTTGATCATCAGGACGGGAGAGCAGACACCTGTGCTCGGCCAATGGAGAAGCAGCTCCGCCTTCAAGGGGGACGACGTCATCTCTTCAGCTTCCATAGATATATACACGTGTATATATCTATGTTCAGCTTCCAGCACAACTGATCTCAGATCAACTGGTGGCGTAGTGGACGTCTTCCTGGCTGTGGACTCTGACATCGCCGGTTTGAGTCTAGGTGTTGGATCTCTACTAGACCACCGTCAACCTGAGAGGCTCACCTGGGAATTTTGTCACTGTTGTGTCTCTGTGTGTGTGTGTCTGTGTGTGTGTCTGCAGGACAGACCATCCAGAACAAGTTGAGAGCGTGCACCGTGCTCACCATCGCTCACCGCCTCAACACCATCATGGACAGCGACCGTGTCCTCGTGAGTCCTCCAGTCCTCCAGCGCCCTGAGACGACGACTGATGTCAAAATGTGTTTTTGTCCGTTCTCCCTCTGCTCCCTCTTTGCCTCGGCTTCTTCTTTACTTTCTGTCTTTATTTATTACTTCATTACTATCTTTCTTCATTTTCTTTCCACACCTCCAAACCTTCCTCAGTCCAGTTCTCAGCTTGTGACGATGCTCTGCCTCCAGCTCTTGTTCTGCCATGTTTTTTTTGTGAAGTTGATGATAGTATTTGTTGAGTTAGAAGACACAGATGGACTGAAGCACATTTCATTATATTACCCGAGAGGGTGTGCTTTAACGTCATTTGAGCATGACGGCGATGCGGTCAGGACCGAGGCGCTTGCGCCGAGGTCCGCAAGCATCACCTTATGTCACATCAATTCCTTTATAGGTGTGTTCCTCATTTCTTTTGCATATTGTTCCTGACATCTCACTCTACCTCTGGTATCATTTTGGTAGAATTTCACTGTAAAAATTTGGAGAAAAATCATTTTAAAGTCACCCCTATATCAAAATCCAGTTACAGTATGCTGACCTTTGACCTTAGGTCACATCAATTCCTTCATAGGTGTGTTTCTCATTCCTTTTACATACTGTTCCTGACATCTCACTCTACCTCTGGTATCATTTTGGTGACATTTTACTGTAGAAATCTGGAGAAAAATCATTTTAAAGTCACCCCTATAACACAACCCAGTTACAGTATGCTGACCTTTGACCTTAGGTCACATCAATTCCTTCATAGGTGTCATCCTCATTCCTTTTACATATTGTTCCTGGGGTCTCACTCTACCTCTGGTATCATTTTGGTGGCATTTTACTGTAGAAATTTGGAGAAAAATCATTTAAAAGTCACCCCTATATCAAAACCCAGTTACAATACGCTGACCTTTGACCTTAGGTCACATCAATTCCTTCATAGGTGTCATCCTCATTCCTTTTGCATACTGTTCCTGACATCTCACTCTACCTCTGGTATCATTTTGGTGGCATTTTACTGTAGAAATCTGGAGAAAAATGACATTAAAATCGCCCCAATAACAAAATCCAGTTACAGTATGCTGACCTTTGACCTTAGGTCACATCAATTCCTTCATAGGTGTCATCCTCATTCCTTTTGCATATTGTTCCTGACATCTCACTCTACCTCTGGTATCATTTTGGTGGCATTTTACTGTAGAAATTTGGAGAAAAATCATTTTAAAAATCTCACCCATAATGACTCAATCCCACTCACTGTATGCTGACCTTTGACCTTAGGTCACATCAATTCCTTCATAGGTGTCATCTTCATTCCTTTTGCATATTGTTCCTGGTGTCTCACTCTACCTCTGGTATCATTTTGGTGGCATTTTACTGTAGAAATCTGGAGAAAAATCATTTTAAAGTCACCCTATAACAAAATTCAGTTACAGTATGCTGACCTTTGACCTTAGGCCACATCAATTCCTTCATAGGTGTCATCCTCATTCCTTTTACATATTGTTCCTGGGGTCTCACTCTACCTCTGGTATCATTTTGGTGGCATTTTACTGTAGAAATTTGGAGAAAAATCATTTAAAAGTCACCACTATATCAAAACCCAGTTACAATACGCTGACCTTTGACCTTAGGTCACATCAATTCCTTCATAGGTGTCATCCTCATTCCTTTTACATACTGTTCCTGACATCTCACTCTACCTCTGGTATCATTTTGGTGGCATTGTACTGTAGAAATTTGGAGAAAAATCATTTTAAAAATCTCACCCATAATGACTCAATCTCACTCATTGTATGCTGACCTTTGACCTTAGGTCACATCAATTCCTTCATAGGTGTCATCCTCATTCCTTTTACATACTGTTCCTGGGTGGATGCATTATTTGGCAGAGCTGTACAGTGAGGTGCTGAAAAGTGCATGCACCTGTTTTTCCAGGCTAGAAGAGTAGCACATGTATGAAATTCACACTGTTAAGCCAAAACAGCCCAACATATGAGCTGGTCAAACCATGTGATTCAAAGATATCCAGCCATAAAGTTACAGGGTGGATGCATTATTCGGCAGAGCTGTACAGTGAGCTGCCGAAAAGTGCATGCACCTGTTTTTCCAGGCTAGAAGAGTAGCACATGTATGAAATTCACACTGTTAAGCCAAAACAGCCCAACATATGAGCTGGTCAAACCATGTGATTCAAAGATATCCAGCCATAAAGTTACAGGGTGGATGCATTATTTGGCAGAGCTGTACAGTGAGCTGCATGTTTGTGTGTTTTCTTCAGCTGCAGTGAGTTGACCCCTCAGGGCCACCGTACCGAATCACTAAAAGCAAAACTGTGACTCCTTTAAAAACTGTTGTGACATTTAAGGCTGCTGGTCACAGCGCCCCCCGGTGGACAAACTCTGGACTAACTAACAGAAACATCGACTCTCAACTAGGTGTTTATCATCATTTTAATGTCATGTTTCTTATTGGCTGATTGACCTCTCTGACCTCTGACCCCTGTGGTTGACATGGAAGCTGTAGCTAATAATAGGTAATAATAATAGTGATAATAGTGATACACAAAGTCAAAGTTGTGTAATACACACAGACACAGGAGGCTGCAGGAGAAGTGAAGGTTTATTTCAGACAGAAATTAAAAATCAATATTCCAGTCATGACGCAACAGATGAAACATCATCATCATCATCATCATCATCATCTTCATCATCTTCATCATTATCATCACCCCTCTGACTGACGGACAGTTTGGACGCTTGTTGTTGTGCTGTAGGAGAATGAAATTGTGAAGTGTGTGTTTTTGTCTCCAGGTTAAGACGAGGCGTTCAGGGAACATCAGAGGCAAAAAAAACAAAACAACGAGCGTCCTGCAGAGTTACAAACAGCTGCTGGGAACGGTTGTGTGTGTTCGGGGCCGTTATTTGATTCTCACTGTGTAATCACACATCTTCTGTGTGTGTGTGTGTGTTTTAGCTCAGATGTGATTAGCGCTGCAGCAGCCGAGCGTGACTGGGAGACATCGGCCCGGATGAAGAAAGACAAACATCACACACACGATTCTCAAACTCGTCCTCTGACTCCGGTTTACACATTCAATTCTTTTTCTTTTTTATTTCCAGTCTTTTTCTGTTTCCGACCTGATTTCACACGGTCAAAGACTAAAATCCTGTTTTTCCCACACAGAGCAGCAGACTGACGGAGCTGGAAGTTCAGAAAAGACAAAACCTGAGAGTGAGAACAATAGAAGAAACTGTACGGAAGCCTGAAGCAGCCAAACATTCATTTTTTTTTTTTATTGGTTTTTCCAAGACAACGCAAAAAATATTCTCAACATAAAAAAACGAAACTTTGATTTCCTGACATCAACGACTGAGTGAAGCAGAATCAGCAGGAAACACTGATCAGATGATAAACCACCTGGTGGCGAGTGACGGTACTGCACGTCGGCTTCAACATGAGTTAGAAATAAATTACAATTATTTATAGCAATGCATTTACATTAAAAAGTGATAAAACAGGTTCATTAGTGACATTTACTGTTTGTTTGAGGTGGATTTTCATTTGTTATGAAATAATGCATGTGTTTTATAACCAGGCAAACAGAAAGGACGAGGATTCAACAGCTCATTATTCACATAATAATGTTAAGGTTGTTCTGTGTCACAATATATGAATAAATTATATTCTAATATATTATCATGGTACATTTATGGACTGGTCACAGATTTTACATTCAAACATCCAGCTGCCTCATTATGGGTCCAAGTTTTCTCTTTGTGTCGATGTGTGTCTGCTTTACTGATACACGCTGATAAGTGACTCTTAAAGGGACAACGAGGAGTTTTGGAAAGCAAAGTGTTTTCACACTACATTTCCCATGAGCCTCAGTGCGCACAGGGAAATTGTGGGACCGCCGGACAAAAGCATTTGCCAAGAATATTTTCGTTGATCAAGGATGAAAGTCCGAGGTTGGAAGACGATCAGATACCGTCGTAGTTCCGACCATAAACGATGCCAACTAGCGATTTGACGGCGTTATTCCCTCTGACCCACCAGGCAGCATCTGGGAAACTGAAACTAGGAAATGCTGCACGGGCGAGTCGACCACTAAATAATTATATCAAAATAACTACAAAGACAAAACAATATTTAAAATGAACCTGTTAACAAGTGGTAACGTAGATTCATCCACATTAATATGAGACTCCTCGCTGTCCCTTTAATGAAATTTGTCCGGACTAAAAAAAACTCATCAGGTCAAAAACAAACTGAAATTGAAAACTTAATAAAATCTAAATATCTTGTTTGTTTTTTTTGTTTACCGTTGTGTATTATCTTTATTATTATGAATTTTCATTATTTAATTTCTTTGGGAAAAAAATGTCATGTCAAGTAGAACATGAACCTGTGCAAGTTTAATATGAAAAAAGTCTATATATCATTCTCAGAATCTTTTTTATTATTGTTATTATTTTGTGTTTCACTCTCACTTTTGTCTTTAATGAACTTCAGTCAAAGGTTAGACACACACACGTGTATATTCCCAGGTTTGAGTTTTACATTCGATCAGAGACATTCATCATATATATATACACACACATCGTAGTAAATAGTATCAGATTCCTGTGGTTTCATTCTCTCTGAAGGTTCCTGAGTTGAATATGGCTTCAGACACTCGTTGGACCGAAACATCTGGACCCGGCGCCGTGACACCTGCTTCGGATTCATTTAAACTTCACAATTAAAATCTTTTACTTTTTTAATCCACTTAA
Organism: Decapterus maruadsi; assembly: GCA_030347415.2. Taxonomy (NCBI): domain Eukaryota; kingdom Metazoa; phylum Chordata; class Actinopteri; order Carangiformes; family Carangidae; genus Decapterus; species Decapterus maruadsi. The sequence continues at coordinate 29,917,144 of CM064895.1, read as the reverse complement.
AAATCCCATTGACCATCAGTCGTCGCGTCTCTTCAGCCCCGAACCTCGTCTCACAGGAACGTTTAAAACCTGCCGCTCCAATAACTGAACAGCGACTTTTCTTTTATTGTTGATAAAATGATTCAGTAAAAAAAACAAAAAAACAACAGAAAACAAAAAAAAAACACAGTAACAAAGTGTGAAAACCGATTTCATGCAGCAGAAACATTCAGTTGGATTTGACCTGATGTTAAACAGCAAAGAACAGATGACGACAAACTTCATTTTTAAGACGATTTAAAATCATTTATAAATATTTTTTTTTTATTTATTCGTTTTTTTTTTTTGTGTGTGTCTCGGTGCTTTGGATTGTAAAAGTTCTACTTCAGTCTACTTTATGCAGTCATGTTTAATTTGGGATTAAATACCATCAACATACCAATACAGTGTAGTAGACGCTGTTATAGACAATCTGTAAAATGTATTGATCTCTTAATATTTATAGATTATCATATTATCTGAGTGGCGTCGATACAAAGCTACTTCAGTCACTACTGTATTTACATTCAGAGATATTATTATAAATACGTGTCTTTCTCCCTGGCTGCAGGGTTTTACATAATCAAACATATTAACATGTTGTTCTTTTATATATATATTTATATTTATATATATTTAAAACTCACAAACATCCATATATATACACAGTGTAGTAAATGTTTATATTTACATACAGTAGCGTTCAGTCACGTTGTCGTGTGATCGTCTGGAGTTTTCCCGAAGGCAGAGGAAGTATTGCTTTGAGTTTTATTGGCGTTTTCCGAGCGAGCTGGATGAGACTCTTCCTCCTCTTCCTCCTCCTCCTCTTCCTCACCCAGACCCGGCCTGGACTTCGCCCCGAGGCGTTCTCTCGTCCTCCATATTGCTTTCAATATTGCTGCGTTGTCTGATGTGGAGGGAGGAACCCGGGTGTTGCTTGTGTCTGTGTCGGTGTTGGTGGTGGTGGTGGAGGATAATTGAGAGGCGCTGACAGAGTTTAATAAGGGTGAGGGATTAAACAGGGGGTCGGGTCCGTCGCTGGATGCGGTCTCGCGGTACACGATGGGGGTCAGAAAAGATCCTGAGGGCCCAGGTGGATGATTATCGGCGTGGCGATGGTCTGCGGCTGGTAATAGGCACTGTCGATGTACAGGCCACCTGCAGGACGGGGAGACAGCAGCGGGTTAACACAGCGGCTCACATCGTTAGCAGAGAGTTCACAGCACCTCCTCATTCTTTACTGTGTAGTGAGTGAGTGCGTCACTTCCTCCATCGCAGGTCTAAAAGAGCTCCCAGGATTCCTCCATCGCCACGGGAACGCTCGGATTACAGCAGATCAATAATCACACTTTCATGGAGTCGTGGTTCATTGGTTACTGATACTAGATAGATAGTGCTGCTTCTCTTCTCCCTTCCTGTTTGTGCAGAACAGCGATCGATAACCTGACTACCTGAGCGTGATGCAGCTTTAAACGGCTTCAGTAACAAGAAATAATCAATAAGCAGAAGATGCGATTTGATCAGAAAAGGTTACAACAGTCACAGTGTAAAAACTGTGATGGAGCTTCATCTTCCCGCCAGCCGCGTTTCCACTACATGGTTCCATTATTATGTAAAAGTACCTGGAACCTGGTACCCGGTATTTTTTTAGTACCTGCTCGGCCGCGGTTCCAAAACGGGTGAAGCGGTGACAACATTACAATAAATAAATGTTGAAATGAACAAACTATGCCAGTCTGGTCGCTTTTCCGCTGTTTTGCTGGACTCGATATCTTCAGATCTCAGCGTCTGGCTCAGGGATTTATAAAAGTTATTACTCCTATCAATAAAAATAATGATCAACACTTTGAGAGTTGGATTTAACTTCATAAATAAAGCAGATTTTCTCAGAGAGAATCTTTGATACGTCTCTGATGCCCGACCGTGTTATGGATCAGGACTGAAACTGATTTGCATTAAAAATTACCGACAAAGTGAAAATGTAGAAAGAATTTCACGCTGTCGTCGTTCTGTCGATATCACTGATCAATTATTATGATCCAAACAGAATTCAAAGGGACCGTTGGTTCAGTTTGGTTTCTCTCCAGCAGTGTGTGGCGGAGATAAGACGTTGGACATTTGTGGTGTTTACGAAACCAAAAGGATATAATAGTAAAGTAATAGTAAAAGTAATAGCAGGAAACAGTGTGGAGCGAGATGGCGAGCATGCCAACATCAGTGGAGGACGTTGTAATGGAGACTGAGTTAACACTGACAATGGTCTAGGTGAGAAGAAGCTGGACATGCCAACATTAGCTATGTAGCGGCTATGTAGCAATAATAGACAAATAAATCACTTGAAAATGTCCACAAAAAAACAAAAACAAAACAAACAAAAATAAACAAAGGAAAAGTGAATAATCTGCAGTAAAAAAAACTCAAAAAACAAAAAGCACGTGAAGACATTACAGAAAACAAGTTACTCAGCTATTGACAAAAATATCTGTTTATTTATTTAAAAAGAATATTACCTACAAACAAGTCAAAATAAAATCTCTTTGAGACAAACAAAAAAAAAGAAAAAGTTATTTCAACTCAACACAAAATGGCTCATACTCAACAAAAAACTGTAAACTCGGACATTCAATATCCAAACAGAAAAAGGAAAAAGGTCTCAGTGCAACCGATTATTGTAAACCTGTTTTTTTTTGTCTTTTTTTAAAACTTTAACATTGTTAGAAAACAGAAAGAAAAAAAAAGATATAAAACAATGTTCATATCCATGAGTGATCGAGGAATAATTAACTGTTTGTCAAAGAAGCTCAGTGACACGTTTAGTTTAGTTCCCTGAACAGGCTCTATTACGTAGTTCCCTACACAGGTTTTACAGCAGGCGGTGTGTTTAGTTCCCTACACAGGTGGTGTGTTTAGTTCCCTACACAGTTTTTATAACAGGTGGTGTGTTTAGTTCCCTACACAGGTGGTGTGTTTAGTTCCCTATGCAGGTTTTACAGCAGGTGGTATGTTTAGTTCCCTACACAGGTTTTACAGCAGGTGGTGTGTTTAGTTCCCTACACAGGTTTTACAGCACTTATTCTACAGCAGGTGGTGTGTTTAGTTCCCTGAACAGGTTCTATTACGTAGTTCCCTACACAGGTTTTACAGCAGGTGGTGTGTTTAGTTCCCTACACAGGTTTTATGACAGGTGGTGTGTTTAGTTCCCTGAACAGTTTTTATAACAGGCGGTGTGTTTAGTTCCCTACACAGGTGGTGTGTTTAGTTCCCTATGCAGGTTTTACAGCACTTATTCTACAGCAGGTGGTGTGTTTAGTTCCCTGAACAGGTTCTGTTACATAGTTCCCTACACAGGTTTTACAGCAGGCGGTGTGTTTAGTTCCCTACACAGGTTTTATAACAGGTGGTGTGTTTAGTTCCCTATGCAGGTTTTACAGCACTTATTCTAGAGCAGGTGGTGTGTTTAGTTCCCTGAACAGGTTCTATTATGTAGTTCCCTACACAGGTTTTACAGCAGTTGCTGTGTTTAGTTACCTACACATGTTCTGCAGCACTTGTTCTACAGCAGGTGGTGTGTTTAGTTCCCTGAACAGGTTTTTATAGCAGGTCATGTTTTTTAGTTCCCTACACAGGTTCTATTATGTAGTTCCCTACACAGGTTTTACAGCAGTTGCTGTGTTTAGTTCCCTACACATGTTCTGCAGCACTTGTTCTACAGCAGGTGGTGTGTTTAGTTCCCTGAACGGGTTTTTATAGCAGGTCATGTTTTTTAGTTCCCTACACAGGTTCTATTGCGTAGTTCCCTACACTGGTTTAACAGCAGGTGGTGTGTTTAGTTCCCTGTAGTGTAAGATTTTATTTTTGCTCTGGTGGTTTTTACGTTGGTTTCCTACCTGGTTATTTCTTTAGTTCCCTGAGCTCATCACGGTTATCGTTCAATTAGTTCCCTGATTAACTACATTTAATTGTGTATTTAACGTACTTTGTTTGCTTCATGTTTCTTTATTTCCCACTAGTGACTAAAGTGAAAAATACTTGTTTAACTCTTTAGCTGTCAATTTTTTGTTTCAGATTTAGTAACTAGGGAACTTTCCAGCTGTGTGTCTACTGTTTAGTTCCCTCATTTTCCTTTAGTTCCCTACTTAAAAGATTCAATGGTTTTATTCCCTACTATGGATCTGATGTTTTCATTTTCTGCTGCACTTAACGCATGTTTTAGCTTCTTATGGTTTAGAATTACTCTGTGTGTCGGTTTCTTGTCTTTGTTCCCTGTATGACATTTAGCTGTTGTGTGTGTGGTCACTGTCTTAACGTGTTTAGTTTACTTTTTCAGCAGATTTGTGTTTAGTTCCCTGGAGCGAATGTCGTTCAGGAGGTTTCCTGACGTAGGAGGTTAATTAGTTCCCTGTAGGCGACAGTAGAGTTCATCAACCTGGAGCAGATGTTTAACTCCCTGCTGTGTAATATTTACCTGACCCGTCTTTTCTGTTTCAGTGAACTCAGTTTTTTTTTTCTCCTTGTGTGTGTGTGTTGTGTAATAGTTTTGATGATCAAAGAGCTTATTTGTCAAAGTAAATTAATAACGCTGATGCACAACTTTCTAATGGCCAATTTAATCCGGCTGGTTGCTGCTGCTGCTGGAGGAGCCTGGAGGGAACGAGCTGCTGATGAAACGTCTGTGAGAGTCAGTGTTGGAGTGTGAACTCAAAGTCAAAGTCAGAGGGTTTCCTGTGAGGGAGGTGGGAGGTGGAGGTGGGGGAGTGGGGGGTGGAGGTCCTAATAGGGGTAGATGTTGGTGACGGGGTAAGCTGTGGGGTATCTGATGACTGGGACAACTACTGAGGGCAATCTGGAGGGGAAACCTGAAGAAGAGCAAAGGAAAAGGAAAAACAAAAGAACTCAAATGTTGTGATGATGACGATGACGACTTAAAGGGATAGTTCAACATTTTGGCAAATTGGACCATTGCCATAACCCCTATAGTCATAGCAGTAGGTTCGTTACCTTTATTTGTTGGTGCAAGCTATTTTTAGAACAGCGGAGCAGAACCGTGAGCTGCTCAGAGCTACGCTACGGAGGCTCATGGGATTTATGGGTTTCCCTTTGTTTTAGAGGTAAATTCATGCAAAACCACTGATGCATGTTGCCTCCAGGGTCAGTTTTCCATCATCAGTCTCTGTATTTCCCTCTAAAACAACTCTGTGTGGTAACGTTGTGTTATTATCTCATAGTGTGGTGAATGTGCAGGTCACAACTTGTCCACAAGAGCGTTGTGGAGTTGTTGGATTGTGTATTTGATGAGTTTGATGAAGGGAAACCAAGAAATCCCATAATGAGCCTCCGTAGCGTAGCTCTGAGCAGCTCACGGCTCTGCTCTGCTGTTCTAAAAACAGCTTGCACCGACAATTAAAGGTAACGAACCTACTGCTATGACTATAGGGATCATGGCAATGGGCCAATTTGCCAAAATTTTGAACTATCCCTTTAATGGATGGATTATTGATCAGTTATCTATTGTAGGATCATCATTAGGTTACTGTACCGTAGGCGGGGAGGGCGCCTGCAGGGCTGTAGCCGTAGGGAGCACCGAAACCTGGAGGGGAGGAGGAGAGAGACAGGAGGTATGGATCAGTCTAAACGCTGCAGCAGTTAATCTGATGATCAATACAGAACAACTCATCTGCAGCTCCGCGTGATCAGTTATCAGTTACATGTAGATATGTGTTTAAGCTGCAGCTTGTTTACGATCAGCGACAACAGACACAGACACAGTGATGCGTTCAGGAGCTGTGACGACACGTCAACGACCAGTGACCAAATTAAAACTAATCAATAATTGTGATGATGTCAGATAATTAATACAGCTCTTCCTCTTCGTTCTCCCTCCTCCTCCTCCTCCTCCTCCTCCTCCTCCTCCTCCATGTCTCACCTGGGGGGATGTATCCATGTGTGGGGGGGCTGCTGATGTACGGCGCTCTGGGGATGACGGGGACTCGTGGAGGTCGGGCAGCGAGGGCCGGGAGGGTCAGCACCGAGGTCACAGGTCGCTTTGGCTGCATATGCACACACACGCGCACACACACACACACACACACACACACACACACACACACGGTCATTGTCATTGATTTGTGAAAATGTCTGCAAATCAGGAAATTTGTGTTCAGGACCTTGGATTTGTTATGTGACGTCTCGCTGTGGCTCATCCAAATTAAATTGTTGTTTTGCTAAAAGAAGCTTCGTTTTTCAGAAAATGTGGAAAAATATCAAACCGAAAATGATAGTGATAATTTATGTAACAAACTGAGTCAAAACAATGTCATTCAAATGATCCATGCCATGTTATACAAGTGCAAGTTACAACAACATATTTGCATGAACAACAGCAGAGGTGGGGAAGTCGTACTGGATTTACGTCTGAGACATGATTTATTATTAATAAAAAATATCAATATTGGGGGGCGTCGAGTGGAGCAGGAGGTTAAGCAGACGCCTCATGTAGAGGCTACAGTCCTCAACCCCCCTCTCTCTGTCTCTCTCAACTATACTATCAATAAAGGCATCAAAAGCCCCCCACAAAAATATCGTATCACGATATAAAGTATCGCGATATATTGCCATATCAATATTTTTGCCCACCCCCACTTCAATCAATCAATCGATCAATCAATCAATCAATCAATCAATCAATCAATCAATCAATCAATCAATCAATCAATCAATCAATCAATCAATCAATCAATCAATCAATCACCCTGTGTGTTCACTCACTGGAGGGTTCGGCCGTTTCTTCTTGTTGCTGGTCGACTTGCAGCCGGAGAACAGGCTGTTGAGAGCGGCCAGCGCCGCGCTCGCTTTGGCCACTTTCTTATTGGGACCCGTCCCTCTGAAAACCTGTTTGTCCACCTCCACCTGTCGCACACACACACACACACACACACAGACTTAAAGGGATAGTTCAACATATTGGCTAATTCCCCCATTGCCATAATCCCTATAGTCAGAGCAGTAGGTTCGTTACCTTTAATTGTCGGTGCAAGCTATTTTTAGAACGGTGGAGCAGAGCCGTGAGCTGCTCAGAGCTACGCTACGGAGGCTCATTATGGGATTTCTTGGTTTCCCTCATCAAACTCATCAAATACACAATCCAACAACTCCACAACGCTCTGGTGGACAAGTTGTGACCTGCACATTCACCACGCTATGAGATAATAACACAACGTTACCACACAGAGTTGTTTTAGAGGGAATTACAGAGACTGTTGATGAAAAACTGGGCCAATTTGCCAAAATGTTCAACTATCCCTTTAAAGCACCAGTAGACATCTTTGTTTCTTAGGATCATCACATCATCATAAAGCTGGATTCTGTTGTGAGACGTTTGGTGATGTTTGAATTGTGTGGGGGGAAAAAACAGTGAACGTTTCCTGGTCAAAGATTTCAGTTAAAACATTTTCCCTTCTTTTTCCTGCTGCTCGTCTTCTTGTGAAGAACTCCGAGAAAACCTGAGATCCAGCTGTAAAAACTAAAATAAACTGAGTGTTTGTGATTTTTCTGGGATGAAACTGTTTCATCTTCGTTGATCTCTTCATGTGAAGACGTTTTAAAAGAAGCAAGAACATCAAACACACTCCTCCCTCATCAAGACCCTCTGACTGAGTGTGTGTGTGTTGTGTGTGTGTGTTTGCACCTCGATGATGAAGCGTTTGTCGTAGCTGCTGCCGCTCTCTGAGATCAGCTCGTACTTGAGGCCGCGGCGCTTCTCGTTCAGCTCCATCACGGGGTTTTTACCTCCAGCCGTCAGGATCGGACCCGGAGCTCTGGACTGAGGACGGACAGGGAATCAACATCACGTCACACGTCATAACTCATTTCTTCATGTTACACTGATGATCTGCAGTTTGTTGTTGCCTTCATTCAGACGCCTTTAGCCCCGCCTCCTGTGTGACATCACATGCATTTAGCCACAGCGACTTATCATCAGTCCATTAAAGGGATAGTTCAACATTTTGGCAAATTGACCCATCACCATAACCCCTATAGTCATAGCAGTAGGTTCATTACCTTTAATTGTTGGTGCAAGCTGTTTTTAGAACGACGGAGCAGAGCCGTGAGCTGCTCAGAGCTACGCTACGGAGGCTCATGGGATTTCTTAGTTTCCCTTCATGAGCCATGAGCAGCTCACGGCTCTGCTCCACCGTTCTAAAAATAGTTTGCACCGACAATTAAAGGTAACGAACCTACTGCTATGACTATAGGGGTTATGGCAATGGGCAAAATGTTGAACTATCCCTTTAAACTGATGAGTGAAGGAGCCAAGTGTCCAGTCATCGCCTCAGTGATGTGTTTAAGTGCTGCTGTGACGCGTGGGAATCTCCATCACTTCACAGGTTTGCACCAGCGGACACTGCCCGTCTGTGCCTGTTAATTATCCCAGTGTGTGTGTGTGTGTGTGTGTGTGTGTGTGTGTCACCTCCTGTGTGTCTGTGGAGGAGGTGATGGAGGTGGAGCTGGAGCTCGTCGACATCCTGTCGTTCTTCCCTTCGCCGTCTGATTTCTCGTCGGCGCTCAGAGAGTCGACGTCTCCGTCGCTGCTGAGCACGAAGCCCAGAGCCTGCAGCGCCTGCACGCGCACACACGCACACACACACACACACACACACACACACACACACTGATTACCTGTGTCAAACCTCCTGATTAGAAAACGAGCTCAACTTGATAAACAGGAAGTCAATCCCACTTCCTGTCAATGCGTTACCTTCAGGGCCACCTGCAGCTTGGCCGTCCTCTTGGAGTTGCCCGTGGCCTGGTACGTGGTTCCCTGGATCTCCACGGACATGGTGAAGACCGGAGCGTGGACGGGGCCGGACTGGGACAGCAGGCGGTACTGGAGGCCCGGGTGGATCTGGTTCAGACGCATCAGAGCGTTCATGGGATGGTTCGGGTCGGTCATCCTCCAGTCCAGGACTGAGGGACGGAGAGAGAGAGAGAGGACGGACTGAGACACTGAGGTCTGGACTCAAACACATCCTCAGACTCCAATCAAAGATTCATTTAAATTCAAGAAACTTTATTAAAGGGATGCGGCAACATTTCTTTTCATGTCTTGCCTCACTCCCGAGGCCATGACCAGCAGATAGACACCATCCTTTTCACTGTGCGTGCAGTAACAAGGGAGATAGAGCCGTATCGCCGGTAATTAGCTTAGCTCAAACACTGGAAGTGTATGGGTAGTGTTAGCCTGCCTCCTACCTGAGCTGAAATCAGCAGTTTTAGCTCTAAACTCTGTAAATATATCACTTTATCAACATTTCAAACATGTTTAGGTGAGAAAGTAGCCGTTTAGATCAGCAGTGTGTCGTTAATTTGTCTAAATACCAGCTGTTTACTATTTTGTTGGCCGGATGAATTCGGCGCTACTCAAGCTAGCCGTTGTTACCAACGCACTTCCGGTTACTTTCACAAAATAAAACACCCGTTGCCCATTACATACAGAAAACCATGACGATAGAATTTGTGCTTTTACTTTGAAACAGGAAGCTAACCTACCCTCAATGTAGCTAGCTTGAACCAAAATAAACCATCTTAGCTTGAACCCTCCGTTTTGACCGATCTCGTTCCGTTAGCGTTAGCATTTGACCGCTCAAGATGCCTTAGCGGAGAGACGAACATCGGTGCCGGTTTCCGTTTAGAGTTGCTGAAGAGTTTCTCTGATGACTTTAGGTGGAGGCAGGCTAACACTACCCATACACTTCCAGTGTTTGAGCTAAGCTAAGGCTAACACTACCCATACACTTCCAGTGTTTGAGCTAAGCTAATTACAGGCGATACGGCTCTATCTCCCTTGTTACTGCATGCACAGTGGAAAGGATGGTGTCTATCTGCTGGTCATGGACTCAGGAGTGAGGCAAGACACGAAAAAAAATGTTGGCGTATCCCTTTAATTTATTTACTTTGTTTCCGACCGCAACAACAATGAACGTGAGCTGTTTCCTCGTCTGAGACTCAGACATGATTAAAAAGTGATGGATGTGATTCTTCAGATGAACTTTTTCTTTTCTGACATGATGAGATTTTTGTTTCAGGAAACGAGATGAAAAGACTTTTTTTTTTCTTTTTTCTTGTTGTTCTTGTGTTTTAACTGAATATTATTTCCTTTATTTCCTGGCCTGCAATGAATCCTGGGAAACGTTGCCTTCATCACTCAGGAGAAGAAGCAGCCTCTGAAACCGCCGAGCTGCACGTTTATCAACTTTCAACACTGTGATGATATTGTAATCGTGACACGTGGTTGCGAGTATTTCCTGCTGCGGTCTCCACGGCGACGCCGGCTTGAGGAGCTGCTGTCAATCAACCCGGCAGCGAACGCTCGTGAATCATCCCGACAGCTTTTTTTTTTTGCTCACACTCACTCTTCGTCTTTTTGTGTTGGATCCTCCGGCGGTGTAACGACCGGCCGCGGTTCAGCGTGGCGAATATGTGAAGGTGCTGATGGACAGGTGGAGGAGAGGGGGAGGTGTCGACGCTCTGTACCAACACGTGTGTGTGTGTGTGTGTGTGTGGGAGGCAGTGATAATTGCGTGCAGTACTAATCCCTCTCTATCTCTGCCTCTCTCCTTTGAACTGGAAGCAGATGAGAGTTGCCCGAGACGATCGTCCCACCGAGGCTCAATTTAATTACTGTGACATCCACAGACAGGAGGGGGAGTGGGGGGGGTCAGCTGAGTTGTGTTTTAGGGGGTTTTCAAACCTATATATTTGAGTTCAGACTCTTCTCTTCTGTACAAGTCGTCTAATCTGATTTTGTCATATAAGGACTCTTATAGTTCTCTTATAGACGTTACGACAGTAGTCACGGCTGCCGTAAATCGTGTGTGTTTACGTCAGACTCCCGCTCAGCATGTTGTTGTTGTACTTACCTGTCCGGCTGTTCTGTGTGCTTGTGCTTATGTGTGACTGAGAGCCAAGAGTAAAGTTTATTAATTAATTCAATCGTGTGGACCTTTCACTACTTTACATGGTGTCAGAAGCTCGTGGCGGACGCACGGCTTCAAGAAGATGGCAAAGTTTAATCCCCCGGAGAGCTTTCCGTTTGACCGCCCGACTGAATGGGGAGATTGGAAGCAGCGGTTCCAGCGCTTTCGTGTGGCTACGAAACTGAACAAGGAGGACGGTGAGGTCCAAGTCAGCTCTCTAATATACGCAATGGGTCCGGAAGCTGAGAACATTTTCAAGGCATTCACTTTTGAGGCGGAGGCGGATCAAAAGAACTTTGACGTCGTGTTAAGAAAATATGGGTTCTACCCCAAGAGGAATGTAATTCACGAGCGCGCCTGTTTTCACCAGAGAACACAGCGGCCCGGTGAGAAAGCTGAAATGTTTATTAGAGCTCTTTATGACCTATCTGAACATTGTGACTTCGGAACACACAGAGAAGAGCACATCAGGGATCGCATTGTCGTGGGAATAAATGATAAAGATCTGTCCCGTAAACTGCAGTTGGAGGCAAATCTGACGCTACCCCAAACTATCCAGACCGTGCGCCAGTCCGAAGAGGTGGCTATGCAAGTGCACCAGCAGGGGGCAGCATGCGCTGCGGTGCAGGAAATTGCACACGCTAAACCCTCATACAGAGGAAAACAGCAATGGAAAAATAAAAAGAAGGAAAGTGGGGAACAAACAGAATCAAAGTGTGGAAGATGTGGGAAAATAAAGCACAGAGACCAGGATAAGTGCCCAGCCAAGAAATCTGCCTGCAACAAATGCAAAAAGGTGGGTCATTGGGAGAGAATGTGCCACAGTAAATTAATTAGAGAGGTAACAGAGGCAGAGACTGTTTCACAGACACCATACTTCCTAGGGGCAGTCACAGATTCCAACAGAGACATTGATCAGTGGACTGTACAGGTTGTCATAGGTGCAACACCAGTTAAATTTAAAATTGATACAGGGGCGGATCTAAACATTATGGAGGAAGAGACATTCAACATGTTAGTCCCTGAACAAGAACTGGTGCAGTCAAACATTCCACCAATGAACAGCCCTGGTGGTCAGCTAAATTGCATGGGGAAGTTTCAGGCTAGTGCAAAATACAAAGAGAAACACTACTCTTTCCCAGTGTATGTCATACACAGCCAGACTGCAAACAATCTGCTAGGCAGAGACACAGCATGTGCAATGGGACTAGTTAAACGCATTGAGGAAGTGCACAATGCATTCGGTGAGCACGGGACACTCAGGACAGAGCCTGTTAAAATACAGTTAAAAGAGAACGCTGAGCCATACGCAGTGCACACGGCACGGAGAGTCCCCTTGCCTCTCATTCAGAAAGTAAAAGAGGAAATACAGCGCATGGAAGAGAACGGTGTAATTGAGAAAGTAACGGAGCCCACGGACTGGTGCGCACCCATGGTGCCAGTTCCAAGGCGGAATGGCAGGTTACGCATCTGTGTGGATCTGAAACGGTTAAACGAGGCTGTAAAGAGAGAGAGATATGTCCTTCCAACTGCTGAAGAAATAACTGCAGAGTTGAGCGGCGCCACCATGTTTACATCACTGGACGCTGCCTCTGGGTTTTGGCAGATACCTCTTCATCCTGAAAGCAGCAAGTTAACCACGTTCATTACACCCTTCGGGAGATACTCATTCAAACGTCTCCCATTCGGCATCACAAGCGCTCCAGAGATTTTTCAGCGAAAAATGACAGAGACCCTCAACGGTCTTGAAGGAGTGGCTGTATACATGGACGATATACTCGTGTATGGCAGCACTGCAGAACAGCATGACCTGCGCTTAAAGAAGGTACTGGAGAGAATAGAGTCCACTGGCCTAAAGTTGAACAGAGACAAATGTGTGTTCAGACAGAACCAACTTCACTTCCTTGGCCAGGTGATTGACAAGTCAGGAGTAACGCCCGACCCAGACAAAGTAAAAGCAATCCGGGAGCTTCCTCAACCACAGAACGTCCATGACTTGAAACGTGTCCTAGGGATGTTCACGTACCTGGGAAAATATATTCCCCATCTGTCAACTGTGGCCCAACCACTGTATGAACTGTTGAGGTCAAAGACTGCGTGGACATGGGACCACCCTCAACAGGATTCGTTCCAGCGTGTCAAGGACATCCTGTCCACGTCTCCTGTACTGAAGTTCTATGATGTGAACCGACCGACTGCTGTTTCAGCAGATGCCAGCAGCTACGGCATCGGCGGTGTGCTGCTACAGCAACATGATGGGGACTGGAAACCTGTCGCCTACTGTTCACGCCGCCTGTCCGACGCAGAAACCAGATATGCCCAGATAGAAAAAGAATGTCTGGCCAGCGTTTGGGCATGCGAGAGGTTCGAAAAGTACCTTGTTGGCCTTGAGAACTTTAAGTTGGTCACTGACCACAAACCCTTAGTGCCACTCATGAATAAAAAGGATCTGGACAATGTCCCCATACGGTGTCAGAGACTCCTGATGAGACTGATGAGATTCAAACCGACTGCTGAATATGCACCTGGCAAGACCCTCACTGTAGCCGACGCCCTCTCACGAAGTCCGCTACAGTGCACAACAGAGGAGGGTGACACTCATTCAGATGTAGAGTGTTACATTGCAGCCGTTGTTGGCTGCATGCCAGCTACACCACACAGGCTGGAGGCCATACGGGCAGCCACAGCAGCCGACAGTAACCTACAGACGGTGCTGCGGTACATTAAGTCGGGTTGGCCAGATTATGTAGGAAATGTTCCTTTAACCATCAGAGAGTACCACCCCATTAAAAGTGAACTGTCAGAGTACAATGGGATCGTCACAAGAGGCTGTCGCATGTTGATCCCACCCCCTTTGAGAGCAGACATATTAGATCGGATCCATGATGGACATCAGGGTCTGACTAAATGCAGAGAGCGGGCTAATACATCAGTGTGGTGGCCTGGCATCTCATCTGACATCAAGCGGAAAGTAGAGACTTGTGTGGTCTGCCGTGAGATGAAACACACACAGCGTAAAGAGCCCCTCATCTCAACCCCTCTACCTGACAGGCCCTGGAAAAGACTCGCTATAGACCTGTGCGACTACAACAAACACTCTTACCTAGTAGTGTCAGACTATTTTTCTAGGTTCCTCGAGATCCTCCACATGCCCACAACCACTGCATCACAGGTGGTGCTGAAGTTAAAGGCGCTGTTCGCGCGTTTTGGTTGCCCGGACCAGGTCGTTTCGGACAACGGACCACAGTTTGCATGTGTGGAGTTCCAGGAGTTCGCTAGAGAGTTTGACTTTCAACACATTACTTCAAGTCCACATCATCCCCAAGGGAATGGACATGCAGAGAGGGGAGTGCAAATCGCAAAGAGGATCCTAAAACAGAAAGACCCTCTGCTCGCTCTAATGTGTTACCGTTCTACTCCCTGCATAACCACAGGTGTCAGCCCTGCTGAACTGCTGATGGGGAGGAGGATCAAAACAACTCTTCCTTCACTTGAGATCAACCTCCAACCCAAATGGCCAGATCTTCAAGCCGTCAGGAGCAAAGATGAAGAGGAGAAACGGAAACAAGCATTCTACTTCAACCTGCGTCACGGAGCAAAACCCCTGCCACTGCTGAGACCTGGTGATCCTGTCATCACCAAGCTGGATCATCAGAGCTCTTGGGGAACACCCGCTGTCGTTGCCAGCGACAGCACTACTTCAAGATCTTATGTCATTGAGACGCAGCAGGGTGTGACCTTGAGACGCAACCGTCGTCACCTGCAAAGTGTCCCTGCATCGGCGGGAGATACACCACCTCCAGCACCACAAGGACTACAGCCTGAGGTTGCTATGCAGCAGTCTGACCCGGCTGTTGTTACTGCCACTGCTATTCCGGCAACTAGTGTCCAGCCGTCCCACGCACAAGATGGACAGTTGTTCACTCGGTGTGGCAGACTGAGCAAACCTGTGGACAGATTGAATCTGTAAGGGTGTACGAAGAACGCTGCCCTTACAGAAAGAAAGAAAAAAAAAGATGAGATGATTTTCACTCGTTTGAAAAGTGAAATAGAAGTGAATGTATTCATTTGCACTGTTGACTGTTGATATTGTTTACATTTCATATTGTTATTGACATTGAGTGAATTTGCATGTCTTTGGCAATTTGGTAATTTCACAGAGTAATCTTGTTTTGTTTACAGGAGGTAAAGAAAAAAAAAAGTAAAAAGAGGGGAGATGTCATATAAGGACTCTTATAGTTCTCTTATAGACGTTACGACAGTAGTCACGGCTGCCGTAAATCGTGTGTGTTTACGTCAGACTCCCGCTCAGCATGTTGTTGTTGTACTTACCTGTCCGGCTGTTCTGTGTGCTTGTGCTTATGTGTGACTGAGAGCCAAGAGTAAAGTTTATTAATTAATTCCGAAGTATCGTGTGGACCTTTCACTACTTTACAGATTTAAAGGGAACTTAAAGGGAAATGCCAACATTTTTTTTCATCCTCACTGCCGAGTCCATGACCAGCAGATAGACACCATCCTTTCGACTGTGCGTGCAGTAACAAGGGAGATACGGGCAGAGCTGGCACACTTCTAATTAGCTTAGCTCAAACGCTGGATTCGGTAGTGTTAGCCTGCCTCCACCTAAAGTCGCTAATTAGCTTAGCTCAAACACTGGAAGTGTATGGGTAGTGTTAGCCTGCCTCCACCTAAAGTAGCTAATTAGCTTAGCTCAAACACTGGATTCGGTAGTGTTAGCCTGCCTCCACCTAAAGTAGCTAATTAGCTTAGCTCAAAGACTGGAAGTGTATGGGTAGTGTTAGCCTGCCTCCACCTAAAGTCGCTAATTAGCTTAGCTCAAACACTGGAAGTGTATGGGTAGTGTTAGCCTGCCTCCACCTGAAGTTGCTAATTAGCTTAGCTCAAACACTGGAAGTGTATGGGTAGTGTTAGCCTGCCTCCTACCTGAGCTGAAACCAGCAGTCAGAAGCTGATTTCATTTTAGCTCTAGACTCTGTAAATATATCATTTTATCAACATTTCAAACATTTTTAGGCGATAAAGTAGCCGTTTAGATCAGCAGCGTGTAATTTGTCTAAATACCAGCTGTTTAGCGCTACTCAAGCTAGCCGTTATGACCAACGCACTTCTGGTTACTTTCACCAAATAAAACACCCGTTGCTCTTTACATACAGAAAACCATGACGATAGAATTTGTGCTTTTACTTTGAAACAGGAAGCTAACCTACCCTCGATGTAGCTAGCTTGAACCAAAATAAACCGTCTTTGCTCCCGTTAGCGGCATTTGACGGCTCAAGATGCCTTACCGGAGAGTTTTGTCAGCTCTGAGACGAAGATCGGCCGCCGGTTTCCATTTAGAGTGGCTGAAGAGTTTCTCTGATGACTTTAGTTGGAGGCAGACTAACACTACCCATACACTTCCAGTGTTTGAGCTAAGCTAATTAGCGGTGATACGGCTCTATCTCCCTTGTTACTGCACGCACAGTCGAAAGGATGGTGTCTATCTGCTGGTCATGGACTCAGGAGTGAGACAAGACATGAAAAAAAAAAGTTGTCGTATCCCTTTAAAAAATGCAGGATGGTGGAAAAAGCTTGAATGTTTGCAATGAACGTAGCGTGAGGCAGTGAACGCATCATACATGTGTTTTACATGCTGAATCTTGCACAAATCAAAGCTGCAACAACAACAACTGTCTCATTGTCTGCGTCTGTTATGCGTCTGTCACCTTTCATCCTTTTGATGAAGTCTCTGTCGTCCAATCCCACGTCGTCCCGAAGCCTCTTCTGACAGGAGCCTGCAGAGGTCACGTCAGGTCACACACAGGATTGAACACATCAATACTTCATTAATACACTTTTACACATTCATCGTTCTCCAGATAAAAGTCAAGACAGAGGAGAGTGGATGCAGGAAAAGGGGAATAAAGTGAGGAGATAAAAATAGAAAACCAGACACACATGCACACATACACAGATGAAAACACACACACACAGAGACAGACGGGCTGTCACACTCACACAGATCCACATGAAGATGAGACAATATGAATAAACACACACCTTCTAACAGCCTCGCTGAGGGTTTGCTGGCAGGGAGAGGATCCATATTCAAGACCTTGTAAAGCTGTCCAAAGGCTAGGAGGCGTAACGCATGCTGAAAGACACACACACACACACACACACACACACACACAGAGCAGACAGAATAAGGGCACATCACTACAGCGCGCAGGGAGAAGCCTGTGTGCACTCACAGGAGATCAGAGAAATAAACAGGCTGCAAAGATACCATTTATTCTGCGATCAATACGCTTTAATTATCTGGGAAGCTCTCGGCCCCGCGTTACCGAGGCGATGAGCACCTGAGTCCTCTGGGAGGAAGAGGACGTATGGATGAACACTCGCTGGGCACTAATCAGGAAGGAAGAAGAAGAAGAAGAAGAAGGAGGAGAAGAAGAAGGAGGAGGAGGAGGGAAAAAAACAAAAAAACAGAAAGAAAAATATTCCCAGATTTCCATTTCAGGACGTTTCATCCGACTCCAGAGAGAGGGAGAGAGGAAGCTGCTTGGTGTCTCCGCCGGGGGGGAGACTTTGTTGTGCAGCAGCAGCAGCAGCAGCAGCAGCAGCAGCAGCGGCGGCGGTGGTGGTGGTGGTGGTGGTGGTGGTGGTGTGGGTGTAAACGAGGAAGAGAGTTCCCACGCTCATTATGTGGCTAATTAGGCTGCCGGTTCGTCAAGCCTCCACGGCACCGAGGACGGGGGGGGGGGGGAGGGGGCTCATGCTGATCTGGGGTCAGAGTCTGGGGCTTCTGAGGCCACTCTCGATATCTATTTATAGCGCTGACGTGAGCGTGGGGCTTCGCCGGGTGCGGGGAGGCCGAGGGGACTTTAAATAACCCTCCTTCAAGTCACTCAGTGTAACGTTAATCGTCTGGTTTTCTGGAAGAAACGCTGGTGCAGCATCGCAGAGACAGAGACGTGTCCAGGCCTCAGGAGGAGCAGCAGGTATAAGTCTGCAGCAGCTTTTATAGCAGGAAAAAACAGGAAGTAGGAAGTTTTATGAGGCTCTGAGGGCTGCGTGTCGAGACCGCAGCGAGCAGCAGCTCCAATTAAAGACTCTCCTCAGATCTTCATTCAGCGCTCCCAGTTTGGATTTAAAACTCAAAACCTCACAAGAACTTTCTCTAAAGGGTTCGAGACAAACACGGCGAGGCGAGAGTCAGGCGCCGGTTAATGGAGGCTGGTGATGTTCAGACGGGAGGATGCCGGCGGGGGAAGGAACGGTAACGGCTCCTGCCCGAGTGCCTTTGAGCCGAGCGTTAAACCTCCAACTGCCCCAGTGGGACAGCAGCTAATAAACCAAGGTTATCATCACAGCTTTAATTATAAGTTGTTAAAGGTTCATCTGCGTCTGAAGAAGAACTGGATCCAAGTCCAAAATAAGAAACAAACTTTTATGTCAGACAGTTTCTCAGCTCAGTGAACATTTAAAAGTTGTGTTTCTGTCTGAAATCTAAACATCCAAACACGTGATGTTACTGTTTCAGGTGAAAAGGTTGATGTTGCAAGTTTTATCATCTTCAACAAGAGAACTTTCAGTTTTTCTCAAACCCACAGATCCCAGACGAAGAAGCGTCGTTTCACCAGTTTGGCTCTGACTGGAGTTCCTCAGGGTTCCGATCTCGGCCCAGTTGCATTTTCTATCAATACCCGTCTTTTTGGACTGTTATAGTCATTAGAGCTCATTAACATAAATACAATGCCTCATTGTTTTAGTTAAAGGTACATTGTGTAGGAATTACTCCAATCTAGGAACTCAATCATATTTTTCGTGCTGCATTCACGCGAAATTGGGCAGACGGACGACAGCCGCTGCACGTTAACGGCATAAACAAGCCTCTGTGTAAACAAGTGGCCCGTCAGCACGAGGCAGAACAATATGTTGTTGTTGATGTGTAGACTACACATAAAAATAATTCTGAATCAAAATATTTAGAATTCATTACATCTAGATTTGAAAAAGGGTGAGAAACCATGTGCACTGCAAAAACTCAGACTCTCTCCAAGAATATTTGTCTCATTTCTAGTCAAAATTAATCTCTTTCCACTTAAAATGAGACTTGTCACCTAAAAATTCCCTTTTTTTTTTTTTTTTTTAGATCATTTTCACTTGTTTCAAACAAATTTTCACTTGAAACAAGTTTTTTTTGCTTGTAATAAGAAAGAAAACTTGCTCCACTATCAGATTTTTCTACTTATTTGAAGTAAAAATATGCTTTAAAGAAGTAAAAAGCGTTTAACAACAAGCTGCTTTTTAATGTAATGATTGTTTTAATGAAATTACATTTTGACTAGAAATAAGATGAATATTCTTGGTAAGATTTTGAGTTTTTGCAGTGTGTGATATTGTGAGACACGTAACTCAGATATTTCAAAACTAGATTTCTGATGTAAAAATATTTAGAAATTGATTGAATTTGACTCTTGAGAAACAATCGAGCAGTTGAAGCACTAGCAAATATTTTACTTTGAAAATCTGGTCTCTGCAGAGCAGGAAGTGGCCGATGAAGTGGCTGACGGGTAAACGTGTACCGACCTGGGCGCTGTGAGTGACGGCGCCGGCCTGCTGGGCGCTGAGGTGGGACAGGACGTCTGTCGGTTCCCTCTCACAGGGGTCGTGAACTCCTGGACCTCCTGCGGACAAACAAGACGTCAGTGTCTCTAAGTGCTCTGAGGTCAAAGGTCAAAGGTTTCCCAGTCAGGTCGAGATCAAACGCCTCTCCGTGTTTATTTCTATGCGTGACCTCAGGAGAAGAAGGTTTAGTTAATACACAGAGCGATAATAGTTTAAAATCTCTGCACCAACTTCCTGTGAATGAAAGCAAAGTTAAACTCGAGCGTCTTTCATGTTGCTGCGCGGCCGCGGGGCGTCTCCGTCCTAACATGGAGCAGCAGTTACTACACTGCACACACACACACACACACACACACACACACTGGTTTATCATAAAACACACTCATTAGAGAGTTTTCTTCATCCTCCTGCGAGTGAGAATCTGTTTTCTGTGCTCGTCGGATTCTCAGTTTATTTACTTACTCACTTTAAAACCTTGTTTTCAGTCTCCGGGCTGATTCTTCCTTATTTTTATAAAAACATAACATCAGATTTTTATTTGTCACCGTGGGGGGAAAGTGGAGCAGAGAGACGCCCGACTCGACGCCTCCTTCAAGTGACAGACAGACAGACAGAGTTTCTGTGTTTTTACACTCGGATCGCTGAGAGACTGTGGCTCCGTCTCCGATCCAACAGCAGCGTTATGTAACTGATGTCAGGGAGCGGCTCACGCTTCACAATGTTTACAGAGAAACTAACGAGACACGCTGATGATATCTATCTATCTATCTATCTATCTATCTATCTATCTATCTATCTATCTATCTATCTATCTATCTATCTATCTATCTATCTATCTATCTATCTATCTATCTATCTATCTATCTATCTATCTATCTATCTATCTATCTCCTTTCTCTCTATTTCTTTCTATCTTTCGACAGTATCTCTGTCTCTTTCTATCTATCCATCCCCGTCTCTCCGTCTCTCTTTCTGTATTTTCTTTCTTTCTAGCCCTCTGTCTTTTTTCTTTCTTTCTTTCTTTCTTTCTTTCTTTCTCTACTCCTCTCTCTGTGTCTTTTTACTCCTTTCTTTCTAGCCCTGTCTTTTTTTCTTTTCCTCGCTCTGTGTCTTTTTTCTTTCTTTTTTTCTTTCTAGCCTTCTGTCTTTTTTACTTCTTTCTTTCTTTCTCTACTCCTCTCTCTGTCTTTTTCTTTCTAGCCCTGTCTTTTTTTCTTTCTTTCTTTTCTTCTTTCTTTCTTTCTTTCTTTCTTTCTTTCTTTCTTTCTTTCTTTCTTTCTTTCTTTCTTTCTTTCTTTCTTTCTCTATCTACTCCTCTCTCTGTGTCTTTTTCTTTCTTTCTATCCTACCTTTCTCTCTGTCTTTTTCTTTCTTTCTTTCTCTATCTACTCCTCTCTCTGTGTCTTTTTCTTTCTCTTTTTTTTCTTTCTAGCCATCTGTCTTTTTTTCTTTCTTTCTTTCTTTCTTTTTTTCTTTCTTTCTTTCTCTATCTACTCCCCTCTCTGTCTTTTTCTTTCTTTCTTTCTATCCTACCTTTCTCTCTGTTTCTTTCTTTCTTTCTTTCTTTCTTTCTTTCTTTCTTTCTTTCTTTCTTTCTTTCTTTCTTTCTTTCTCTCTGTGAGTGATTCTGGTCCTTGAGGCCTTTTATTTGAAAACCTTTGACCTTTAACCTGAAGGACGTAAACTGCACCACGTTCAGGAACCAAAGCCTGACGTAAACATCAGATTCAGCTCAAACATGTGAACATCATGAAGGAAACATCCCGGACGGTGGAAGCTGCTGCTGGCGGCGGCGGCTGGAGTCGTATGTTGAGTTTTAATCATCGATGATTCAGTCTCTGGTCACTAACGGTGGATCATCGTTCTAATTGCTGCATGTGGTCAAACACCAACCTACAGTTCTGCTCCTTCACATTCAACAACACATTTTCTTTTCCCAGCGAAACAGAAGGTTCCTCCTCCTCGTTCCTTCGAGTGCCTTTTTAATTTCAGTGCCAAACTTAATGATTTCATTCCTCCGCTCTCAGCTTCTCTCTCTCTCTCTGGTCTTTCACCACTGACGGCTCAAATATATTAATTTCTGTCAGCGCGACTTTCATCGTCTTCTACTAGATTAAAAACGGTTTAATGTGTTGAACAGAGCGACTATCGGAGCGACGACCTCATTCATGAGACACAATAATAGAAAAACTAAAGACTGGCATTGTCCTGTCAACACAAAAGATCTTTCTATTTCACCCTGAGCTCTTGCTATCGGAGAAAACGGTTTAATATATAATTTCTCTGTCAGTTAAACCGACCAGATCAAAAACTCTCTCGTTCCCTCGGCGTCTCTGACAGAAGGAAGGTAAACAACGTGGCGCTCCAACCAGGACTCCGTCCACGCAGCTGCTCCCGACTCCTCACTGGGCTTTTTTTTGTTTTTTTTGTTTTATTTTCTCCCAGCATGCTCGGCGCCGTGACAACTGAAGGACACCTGTCTGGTTTTACACCACGGCCGTCTCCTCTCCAAGGCTCCTTTAATCGCTTGATTCAATGCACTACAGTGATTCAGACCCAGAGAGTCAGAGGGAGACACACCTCTACAAATACACACTTAAGCCCAAAATTATTCATAGTCTGGTCAAAAACAAGGGATTTCTTCATTTTTTCAGTTACAGATCAGTATCGCAATGCAGATTGGACATAAATAAGAAATGGATGAAAGCCTGGGGCCATGACCAGTTTGTTTAACACAGTGAAAACCCGGTCAAAGTCAGTAGCGTCAGAGACAGACCACGCAGATCGTTTTGAATGGGGACACCCGTAACGGCGATGATGGTGCAGATAAACACCGCCCCCCCCCCGTCACCGGCTGCCTCGGGGCTACGACGTGCTGTACGTACAGAAATCACCACATTTACATCAATAAATAAATGTTTTACAATGAACCAAACGGTCTACGTTACGTTAGACTGCCGCTATCAAAGAACGTCTCTGCCGATGCGTCGCAGAGCGAGCTGGCACAGAGTCAACCGTACAGTGAAGAAGATGATGATCTCCTGAGGAAAAAGAGCGTTTTAAAGGCCATTCTGCAGTAAAGTCGATATTTTTTTTGTTTCTTTTTGTATTTAATTTCGCTGGTGATCATGTATATACGTTTTGTTTTTCTGTCCTGCTGTCACACAGACAAAAAAATATATTTCTGTCAGGACCACTATGTCAAAATATTATTTACTTGCATTAAGTTTTATTTGACCATGATGTCCCCCCCTGTTTCCAGACAAAAGCCTGAGGCAGGAAGAGCACCTTCCTGCCTTTCACGAGCCATCATGAACGGCATAAGGATGACAGAGCAGAGCAAAAAAGATACAATGATTAACAGATGACAGTTAGATGGGCCGCAAAAAAGCCAGCAGGGAAGCAGCAGCAAGGGAGGTGACGTCGGCCTAGAGCAGTTTAAATAGAAGTTCCAAAATAGGAAAAAGTCAGCTGAGCCATCATATCTGTCAGCTGTGCTGATTAGTAGATGGCCTACAACAACGGTTAGATTCGGGCAGATGGAAAAATACATAGTCCATAGTAGATGTACAACAACGGTTTGGGTGGATGACGACTTTCGTGATGCGGTTGCGGATGAAATAACTGTCTATCCGCGCGAGATGTTGACAACGATCCGAGCTCTGCTACCTCGGCTGTGCTGAAGGAGCTGAGAGCCGTGAAACCTCAAGTTGTTGTTTGGAAGAACAAAGTTATGAGTTGTCAAGGTTGCTAGGCAACAGATGCGGCGATTTGTGACAAGACGGTACGAGCTGGTGACACAAGGAAAAAAAAACACATCTGTAGTGCAGACGTCTTCGTCTTTGTCTCGTCCCTGAAATGAACTGAACTGGGACTCGGCTCATAGGTAACACACACACACATACACACACACACAGACACAGGAAGTCGAGGTCAGTGAGCAGCAGAGTGACGTGACACTCCGAGGCTGATCCCAGACCAGATGATCAGAGCCGAGGCCTGGACAGAGTCGGTCAGACCTCAGGCAGGTTGCTTCGCTCCGGTTCTGCTCCGGTGGCGCCGAGCAGAGCCGCTCCACGCCGCTCCACGCCGCTCCGCTCCGGGTCGGGAGTTCACCTCGGCTGCTCCCGGCGGTCCGAGCCGAGCCTCGGCTCCCTGACTCATCTGACAGGCTGCCAGTTTCTCTTTGAGGTCGACCGGTCGTCTGCAAAACTCAGAGAGGAGCCGAGGAGCCGCTCGTCCTCTGAGCTCAACTTCCACTGGTAAAATCATCTGTTCACCACCGTCCTCGTGCAGCAGCCTCGAATTTTTGCTTATTTATTCAGAGTCTGTGGCGTTTTCTCCTGTGTTGTATTCCTCTCTCCTGCTCTCCTTGTGTATTCATGGTTATAAAACCTCAGCCTTGTGCTGCACAATCGTTCAAGTCAGTGACGTCCTTTTGTTTCAGGACGACCTGGGCTTCATGTAGCGGCGTCATATGAAGCTAGAAAAAGCTTTATGATCAGAAAAAGGAAATTAAATCTCATTTATATTTGTTGGAAACACACAGAAACGTGTTTGTATACACACAAACATGTATAACTGTTCTCTGAGGTCTTGGGGATTAGGGGGAAATAGAATTAAAGGCTCGAACTACGGTGCAAAATATATTATTTATGTTATTTACAAAAATGCTCCACTCGTCTCGCAAGAAAACAGCGTTGTGTCTGCAACGGGGCAGAGACACATCACAGACGTTTCCAATGGCTGCACTGGCTTTTTTGTCTTGTTTTCTGCAGCGAACAAACGTTCTCCTTCCATATGTGGGTCGTGTCTTGGTTTAAATGGTACATTTACGCATTATTTATTGCATTTACGGCAGATTTTCCCAATAATTGCGATCATACAAGGCAACAGAGCGACAATCTCGATGTAAATTAACTCTCTCTCTTTGGTACATCTGGTACAGACTAAGCTACAGACTCACCTCACTCTTTTTTTTTATTTTTATGGAGCGGTAAATAATTCACTTTTTGTGTTTTTTGTTTGAAATAAAAATCAGGTTCTCATCACAAAACCTGGCATTTAAGGGGTTAACATTTTGAAAATGATCGATTATTTGCCATCTATGGTGAGAGCTGAAGTTACTGATAGAATTCATTAAAAAAAAATTATGAATTACATGTTAATACATAATATTTATATTACAGTCTTTATTTATGGGCACTTTTTGCCCTCAGGGTCATTTTAGGAGCATTTTCTGTACATGGGGTTTTTAAAAAAAAAAAAGAATGCATCATAATCTATTTTTATTTCAAGTTTTGATGCTCCCAGACTCTGATAATCCTGCAAAAAAGCAGACATTTTGCATTTATGTATGTATTATAATTAACTCTCTCTCTTTGGTACATCTGGTACAGACTAAGCTACAGACTCACCTGTGGACTTTTAAAAAATTTTTTTTTTATTTTTTTATGGAATAGTAAATAATTCACTTTTTGTGTTTTTTGTTTGAAATAAAAATCAGGTTCTCATCACAAAATCTGGCATTTAAGGGGTTAACATTTTGAAAATGATCGATTATTTGCCATCTATGGTGAGAGCTGAAGTTACTGATAGAATTCATTAAAAAAAAAATTGAATTACATGTTAATACATAATATTTATATTACAGTCTTTATTTATGGGCACGTTTTGCCCTTAGGGTCATTTTAGGAGCCTTTTATGTACATGGGGGTTTTGCAAAAATAATAAGAATGCATCATAATCGATTTTTATTTCAAGTTTTGATGCTCCCAGACTCTGATAATCCTGCAAAAAAGCAGACATTTTGCATTTATGGAAAAGTAAATACTTTTTGTAAAGGCCGAAGTGTCTCGCTTTCAGTAAAAAAAGCTTGACGTCGCTATCATTCGCCGTTTTGGAGATAGACGCGAAAGAGTAAAACACCTCCCCGACCGACAGCACCGACCTTTATGTTTCTAAAGCGACTCACCTGGCAGCAGAATCCCTGAGGCGATGCACTCCATGACGCGGCGCAGAGCTTCACCCGGACCCAGCGGCCGGTTGCAGGTGGCGATGGCCTTTTCACAGATGAGCTCCAGAGGCTGCAGAACGGAGGGAAACTCTAGATCAACTCTACATCCTGATCCAGAATAATATTCACATTTTCCATTATTTGGACATTTAAAATTGAAATCAAATTTTTATCTAATTACTTCTGTATCAACAATTAAGTCTGTGGCGTGCAGGCTAGTGTTGTAAAAACACTACTATTATGATACTCCAATTTCAAAATAAAATCCAAATTCTGTCTAAATTGTGTTTATGTGACAGCAGCAGCTACAGTACAGGAAGTGGTTTTCAGTTATGATTATATAAAACTGTCCTGGGCCTTTTTTGGCACATTTTATCTTCGGTATCAACTAAAAACTGTCTTGAATTTAAACAAAATTATACATTAGATCCAATTTACCACTATTTTCTTTTCTTTTTTTGAGAAATCTAGAATTTTTAAAAAACATTTTGCGAAATTTTACAACTTTTTCCTAGAATTGTTCTGGAGAAATTTGACTTTTTTCTAGAATTCTTTTTTTTTTTTGTGAGAATTGTTACCAATTTTTTTCTCCATATGTTTAATTTTTTTTTTTTGGAGTAATTGTCACCACTTTTTTTTCCAGAGATTTCTCTACAATTTTCCAGAAATTCATGCCATTGACGCTACATTGAACCTACATTGACTAAAAAAGTAACGTTCTTCAATTAAGTCTAATTGTTGATTCTTGGCACATTTTATCTTCCGTATTGACTGATGTTTCTCTTTAATTTAAACACATACGTAAAAAAATTCAATTAAAACTATACATTAGACATTATTACATTACATCCAATTTATACTGACTAAAAACAGATTTTTCTCCTTTTTTAAAAAATTGTAAATTACATCCAATTTAGATCAATAAGAGACTCTGACTGACTACAATTTTCCAGAAATTCATGCCATTGACGCTACATTGAACCTACATTGACTAAAAAAGTAATGTTCTTCAATTCTCTGAACAAATATTTGTGAATTTCTGGCATTTGCATCACATTTTTTTCCACATCCTGGACATCGACCTGGACGCTCCTGTCACTCTGATAAGTGTGGTCACCCACCCATCCTTTGAGAGGCTGCCACACCGGCAGTCTGTTGCACATGTCTCTGAGGACCCTCAAGACGATGACGCAGGACTTGAGATCCGTGACTCTGGCCTGAGGAGACACACGGAGCAGAACTCGTTCAACAAGACTCATCCTGCACTCACACCGTCCTGAAAATTCACTGTTCACAGCTGATATCAGCGTCGGAGCGGGAATCGAACACGGTTCACTGGATCTAATTCAGTTTCTTTGGAGAGAAAACGACCTGAAGGACCCGAGGATTGGTTTTGGTTTGTTTCAGTTCTCATCTGTCGTCCCTGGACAGATGTTGCAGATGTTACAGTGTCTCCATAAAACAACATAAGATTGAATAAAAACAGTGTTACATTATCAGATACTTTTTAAAGGGATAGTTCAACATTTTGGCAAATTGGCCCATTGCTATAATCGCTATAGTCATAGCAGTAGGTTTGTTACTTTTATTTAAAATAATAAAAACAGCTTGCACCGACAATTAAAGGTAACAAACCTACTGCTTTGCGTTTTGCATGAATTTCCCTCTAAAACAACTCTCTGTTGATTTCTCAAAAACAAAATGTAAATCTTGGCATAGTGCTTTAAAATAAAATAAATCACCGTCTCTGCATGTGAACAAGAACATCCTCATCAAACTTAAAGGGATAGTTCAACATTTTTTCAACAAATTGGCCCATTGCTATAATCCCTATAGCCATAGCAGTAGGTTTGTTACCTTTAATTGTCGGTGCAAGCTGTTTTTAGAACGGCGGAGCAGAGCCGTGAGCCTCTAAAAACAACTCTGTGTGGTAACATTGTGTTATTATCTCATAGCGTGGTGAATGTGCAGGTCACAACTTGTCCACCAGAGCATTGTGGAGTTGTTGGATTGTGTATTTGATGAGTTTGATGAAGGGAAACCAAGAAATCCCATGAGCCTCCGTAGCGTAGCTCTGAGCAGCTCACGGCTCTGCTCCGCCGTTCTAAAAATAGCTTGCACCATATTGTACCATATACATGTATCATACTGTATCGTATCTTATTGTG
The DNA here is from genome assembly GCA_030347415.2 of Decapterus maruadsi. Taxonomy (NCBI): domain Eukaryota; kingdom Metazoa; phylum Chordata; class Actinopteri; order Carangiformes; family Carangidae; genus Decapterus; species Decapterus maruadsi. The sequence goes on along the minus strand of CM064895.1, from coordinate 29,889,335 downwards.
TTGAATCGTATCTTAGCTTATTGTATCGTATATTATCATTGTATCATATCTTATTGTATCTTTAACATGATTGAAGTGATCGTTTGCTGTTGCACGTGGAAGCGCAGGGCATTCTGGGTAACAGAGACACTTTGTGGCTGTGCTCACCTGGAACCACTTGGCGTGTCGGAGCGAAGCCAGCGCCGCCTGGCACTGAAGCCTGTCCAGGACGTCGTCATCCTCCTGCTGCTCCTGCTCCTGCTCCTGCTGCTGCTCCTTGTCCTGCACCTCCTCGTCCTCCTCGTCCTGCTTGTCGTCCTCTGGAGACAGGATGAGACGACACAGACTGAGCGTGACCTCTGACACACAGACACACAGGTCGACAGCTAATCATTAGGGCACCGGCCATCGCCAGGGCACTCGACCCAACAGCTATGAAATAGCTGTTGGGTCGAGTGCCCGGCGAAGCCGGGCACTATTGTTATTCTGTGGATTTTTTCCTAGTTTTTTTTCATCTTCCGGACGATTTTCTGTCGACTACTAGTCCTGCAACTCGAAGAGTTGCAGGACATATTATATATCAAAACGTGTGTCCTGATCGGGATCGAGTTGCTATTACTTTTCTCAACAGTATACGAATTTTTCGCGACGTAAGTCGCGAAAAACTGCGCAAAATTTTGCATTGAAGTCTATGGGACGAGCGAAAAAAAAGGAGCAAAAAAGACCAAACATTGGAGTTTAACAAACGTCTACTGCTCAGGCATACTTTCCCGTAGAGACTCCGTTTAAACTTTAAATAGTAGACACAAGTCTTGTGTATTGTCGTATTACTCCACGTTTTGATAGGTTGTATAGTTTTTGATCAATCCCTGATCAATGACCATGATCATTTTTGGAGAAATTATGAGATTATAATGGGTGTGTATTGCACGGAATGTTCGTGCTAGAGTGCGTGATGTCATCAGCTAGAGTGGGGGGAGAGCCCAGAAAAACTCCTGATTCTTTCTCTTTCCAAACTCCTCTTGGACACAATTTACACTGTACACACATAATTTTTCACAGTTTTGTAGACAAACTTGTTGTGTCTCCCACAATGTGTTCAAAATATCAGAGAGACTTACAGAATTTGAATTAGCAGCCTCTGAGTGCGGCCATGTCTGTCTCTTTGCCTCATTGACTCCAATACAAAAACTTTCTGAGAGGAGCAGAACGGACCGATGTTTTAAAACTGCCCGTGTCACCAAAATATTTACTGTAGAAACACCAAATCGTACCAAAATTTTCAGGAAGGCCTTAGGGCACCGTTGATCCGTGTTTTGTTCTGATAGGAGCTACCGTTTTGTCAGAATAAGCCTAAATGCGAGACCAGTGCAGAGGCAGAAAATCAGTCTTTTTCTCTACGTTTCTGTCTGCCTCAGCCTGGGGGCCCCTATCGTCATTGACAACCAGCTCAAGTTGTCATGGTAACCTCTGATCCTCAGGCCAGGGTCGTTAACTCCATAAACAATCCACCTGGAGCTCGTTAAGATGTTTGTAAACACAGACACACAGCTAAATCAGACTGTTACAGGATGCAGCTCAGTCACACACACAGACTCTAGAACCAGCTTCATGTCATTACAGTTACACACACACACACACACACACACACACACACACACACACACACACACACACACACACACACACACACACACACACAGGTAACATACAAATGCGCGCGTCACTAACACACACAGGTAACTTCCTGTGATTACAGTTAAAGACACACAAACACATCAAATGCGCGCGTAAGCGCGCACTCATCTCTCACACTCTAACACAGGTAACTTCATGTGATTCAAGCTCCTCCATATCAGTGCTTATAGAAAGATGATCATGTGTCTGATCAGCTCTGTCTTGACCTTAAGATCGTGGGTTTGATTCCCATGTTGACAGAGATGGTTAGAACGGCAGTAGCCCCCGGTGCCCTTTCAAAATTTCCCGAGAGGAAATTTTCTAGTTATCATTATTAGGCAAAACCCACTGATCTGACTGAGAGAGGTGCTTTTCTGGGAGAAGGAGGTTTCTCATGCACAAGCCAGGTTTTATCCATCATAACACTGGACAAGGAGTAAAAAACCGGAGTAGACATGAGCGCATGCGTCTCGCTGTTTCCGGCCGGAGTCTCACTCCAGATGCAGATCAGTGGCTGAAGGCGATGGAGCACGCCAGATTAGTGTGTTATCAATTACAACGCAGGACGAAAATGAGAGCATGGCGACGAGTCGGGGGCCAAGAGGCCAAATCACAGATTCAGATCAGACACACGCACTCATTACATCACATTATGCTACTTGAAGACAGGAAGTAGTTCTGGCTTTAAAGGGATAGTTCAACGTTTAGTCAGATCCTCCTCTCGCCATAATCCCTATAGTCGTAGCAGTAGGTTCATCACCTTTTATTATCGGTGCATGTTGTTTTGAGATCAGCGGGGCAGAGACGTGAGCTGCTCAGTGAACGGTCCCTCATCAAACTCATCAAATACACAATCCAACAACTCCACAACGCTCTGGTGGACAAGTTGTGACCTGCACATTCACCACGCTATGAGATAATCGTGTATAATTGGAGATTAGAGAGTTGTTTTAGAGGTACATACAGCCGGAACTACATAAGCGCACTTTTACTGCAGCTACTCCTGAAGTAGCTCCGAGCGCTTCATGTGTATCATTATCTCTGGGCAACAAATTAAATCAAAGGAAACTGGACTTCTATTTGTCTAGGAAGACGTTTCACCTCTTATCCAAGGGGCTTCATCAGTTTGCAACACATCAGTCTGAGATATTGATGACCTGGATGAATGAGAATATCCATAGATGTGTCGTAATGTAACACGATTATCTCATAGCGTGGTGAATGTGCAGGTCACAACTTGTCCATCAAAGCGTTGTTGAGTTGTTAGATTGTGTATTTGATGAGTTTGATGAAGGACAGGGGAAACTGTACCGTTCACTGAGCAGCTCACGTCTCTGCCCCGCTGATCTCAAAACAACATGCAACGATAATTAAAGGTAATGAACCTACTGCTACGACTATAGGGGTTATGGCGAGAGGAGAATTTGCCAAAATGTTGAACTATCCCTTTAAAAGGGCAACTATTGTAGCTCTGCAGTTTTCTAGGACGGCGCCATGCTAGTATTTTCACTCTTGCGGAGGAGGGGGGGGCGGGGGCGGGGAGGTCGGTCAGATGTTTATGTCTCTCCACACCGGGTTCCTGTGGGGAGGAGGAGGAGGAGGAGGAGGAGGAGGAGGAGGAGGAGGAGGAGGAGCAGACTGCTGCCATGACTGGAGGCGGAGGCCGAGCCATGGGAGAACGACAGCAGAAGAAGAGTGACAGCAGATGACAAAGACAACATAAACATCTGAGAGTGAGAACGCCACCCTGGAAAGAAAGTGAAGGCTGATCGGTCTGGAGGGGGGGCAGCTAGAGGAGGGAGGGGGGGGGTGTTGAACGGTCAAGCAGGACGGACAAGAGGGTGCAACAGACTGCGGACCAGAGCCAAGATGGCCGCCTCTCTGCAGCTGGAAACATTATCTTTATATCACTCCTCAGCTGCAAATGATGGACGTCCCAGAGATCTCCTCTGGTGACAGAGCGCTCACACCGAGGGTTCTTTGTTTCGTTTTGTTTTAGATCAAGACGCTTCGGTGGCGGCGATGGCGCGGTGCAGCAGTCTGTTGCCGTAGAGACCGTAGTGAAAAGCTGAACAGGATGGAAGAGGTGGAAGACAAACGGAGGAGCCGACGAGAGACACGGGGGTTTCGTTCCTCCTCCCCCCCGTGTCGCTCCTCCTCCTCCTCCTCCTGCACGACCAGGAGCGAGGGCCCTCCTGTGTCCTGCCCCTGGGGATTCTGGGAAATGAGCTGCAGGCTGGTGGAAGAGGAGGAGGAGGAAACTTTTTTTCTTTTTTTTTTAATCTTGCACTCTGGGCTGCTCTCTGAGTTGTGTTTAACTTTGGAGGGAAACTGAGAAAACAAATGAAACTGGGAACTGAAGTGAAACTGAACGAAAAGACGTGAGACGACTCAGAAGTAAAAAAGAAAAATAATGTTTTGTTTTTTTTAGGATCCTCGACCTGGACTCAACATTTTAAAAACTGTCAGGAATGATATTAAATTTAATCGTCAGAGGAGTCTAGAGCTTTTCAATATTCAAATAGCCCTACAATATGAATAATATTTACATTTTCCATTATTTGGGCATTTAAAATTCAATTCAAATGTCAATCAAATCTGTGGCGTGCAGGCTAGTGTTGTAAAAACACTTCTATTATGATACTCCAATTTCAAAATAAAATCCAAATTCTGTCTAAATTCTGTTTATGTGACAGCAGCAGCTACAGTACAGGAAGTGGTTTGAATTTATGATTACATAAAACTGTCCTGGGCCTTTTTTTTGGCACATTTTATCTTCTGTATCGACTGAAAACTGATGTTTGTCTTGAATTTAAACATATATTTAAAAAAAAAATCAAAATTATACATTAGATCCAATTTACCACTATTTTCTCTTCTTTCTTTCTTTGAGAAATCTAGAATTTTTAAAAAACTTTTTGCGAAATTTTACCACTTTTTCCTAGAATTGTTTTGGAGAAATTTGACTTTTCTCTAGAATTCTTTTTTAAACTTTTCGAATTGTTACCACTTTTTTCCATATGTTTAATTTATTTATTTTTTTGAGAAATTGTACCACTTTTTCCAGACATTTCTCTACAATTTTTCCAGAAATTCATGCCACTGGCGTTAATTTGAACCTACATTGACTAAAAAAGTAATGTTCTTCAATTAAGTCTAATTGTTGATTCTTGGCACATTTTATCTTCCGTATTGACTGATGTTTCTCTTTAATTTAAACACATACGTAAAAAAATTCAATTAAAACTATACATTAGACATTATTACATTACATCCAATTTATACTGACTAAAAACAGATGTTTCTCTTTTTTTAAAATTGTAAATTACACCCAATTTAGATCAATAACAGCCTCTGACTCCGTCGGAATAATAACAGGTGATAAGAATCAGATTAAAATACATATGAATTTATATTATATTTTACTCCAGATGATCCAGATGTGCAGATGTTGGGCGTCTCCCAGGGGCAGGGTCATGACGGAGGCTCCGCCCACAGGTCCAGACCACATACAGGTAAAGGGCAACCCCCACTGAGGTCTCCTTGACAACAACATCATCATCATCATCATCATCATCATCATCATCATCATCGTCATCGTGAGACTTTTGATTAGCGACCAGAACATCAGATCAATTCAATTAACACCTTGTTTACAACATGAAATTATGGGATGTCATTCTGGGCCCAATAGAAATTGATCGACTGATATTGACGAGTGATTAAACACAGAGCACAGAGGCGTCAGATGTGGAGCAAGGGGGATTCTGGGTAATGTAGTCTTTTTTGTCAGTGTGCAGACATGGACCAGAATTTCATGGTGACCCGACAGAGAGGGGAGGAGGGTGAGGAGGGGGGAGGATGGGGGAGGATTAGCCCCTTGTACCCGGGGTCTCCTGCTGCTGGGTGTGTACAGGTTGGGGGGGTCAGGTGGTCGAGGTGTCGGTCCCCCGCGGCGACGCCCACCTGTGGAGCTATACGGCAACAAAACCAAGAGTGAGTGAGCAGAGGCCACGACAGGAAGTAGTAGGCTACATGTTAAAAAAAAACAGGGAGGGGAGGGGGGGAGGGGGGGAGGTCAACTGAGAACATGTTCAAAAGAAGACTCACATGTCAGACGGTCAGTGAAGTAGCACAAATATTATGGTCTGGCCTGAGCTTTTATGGAAACAAGATGGTTTTTCTTACCTAAACAGAAAATGGAACAATCCACTGGAGCCTGACCCCCCCCCCTCACACCCTCCTCCCCCCTCCCCCCGCTGAGTGGTTTGGCCTGAATAAGCTACTTAAACGTTGCTCGGAGCTTTTTGTGTAAACAGCAGACGAGCAGCGATTGTTCTTCTTCATGGGATTTTACACGGTGTAAAAAAAAAAAAACAACAAAAAAAGGATGAGACTCCGTGTCCTCAATCACACCGAATACAAATACGTGAGATTTCCCATCAGCCATTGCGTCATTATCTTCACTCCCTCCTGGTTGGAGAGTGAGGGACCTTCTGTGGAAACTCCTTTTAAACTTGGCACACTTAAAAAAAACACCTTGTCTGGTTTCTGGTTGAACACTCAAAAATTCAAGATGGCTGCCACGCCTGGTAAGGAAACGCCAATAAATGTTGGTCTCAAGAGCTGACGTTCAGAAGTGAACTGTCGACTTTTAAAGACATTTATTTATTTACTTTAATTATAATTGACCTGTGAAAAGTTAAAATTAAAGAATATTTTAGAAAAACTATTCGTCATGACTATGGCTAACAAACTAGCCGAGCTAAAATCTAAAGAGATCGAAGTTAAGACAAGTAAATAAGTAAAAATCAAGTAAATAATAAAAATCAAAGTTTGTTTATTTACTTTCATAATAATAAAACTATTCAAAAATGTAAAAAAAACATGACTCACAACAAAATAACATAACACTATAAGGACTATAATGACTGGTAGCTGTAAAACAAGTGAAAATCTTTTTTATTTCCCGATTTAGCGCTATTGTTATTATGTAACCTCTTAGTTTAGTTTAAGTTTTAATTTCTTTTTTCACGCGAGAAAGTAACTGTTAAGATCCCAAATATACGGCCAGTTTATCCAAATGAGGTCTGCTCTGATGTCTTTTGGAGAAGTGAAGCTCCGCAGCGACCACGACATCACAGCGGCGGTAGCTGGCCTGCAGAGCTGCTCGGCTGGGCAACCTTCGTGGTCATCCCGGGGGGGGAAACAATCGTTAATTAACTTACCCGCAGGTGTTTAGAGGTTTACTACTGGCTGGTTAAATTATATTTAGGAGATAAAAGTTGGTCTCATGTGTGGCAGCAGCATTAGTTTGTCTGAATGAAAAGTGAAGCTTCCTGTGTGTTTTGGACAGAAGAGCAGCGCTTTTACAGGAACTTCTGGTTCATTTCTGAGTTTCTTTTCTAATTTAATGCGTTTTAATCATCAGATTCAGTAGAAACAGCACGAATAAACTCTAAAAAATAAACCAGAAACGCTGTCGATGTCCGTCATAAAAACGGTCGATATCATGTCTCTCGATGTGTCTGGCTTTTCAAAATAAAAGCCACAGAGAGTCAAAGCAGACACTTCTATGTGTTTGTTCTCTTCAATCTGAACCAGGATCAGTGAATCCTTCCTCGCCACTGATGCAGGATGATACATGAAGACACCTGAGACCCCCCCCCCGCCCCCTGCCCCCCCACATTCATCCTATCGTCATGAACAGGAAGAGAGGGATGGATAGATGGAGGAGGAACCCTGTCCGAGCCGTCCATCTCCTCCCTCATGGTTTCCATCTTCAGAGACAGCTGAGGGTTTTTGACGCTGCAGACTCGGATCGCTGCCTCGGGAACGCACGACCGGACCTCGTACTTGTCCTCGGTCATCGTCTGCAAAGAAAAAAATCAATAAGATTAAATAAAAATGAAACATCACAGTAGAATCAGCGACTCTTGATGACAACGAGCTGCTTCAATCAAATCAAATGTTCACAGTCTTTCATACATTTATTTAAATCAGACTCGTATTAAACCAATAAACAAATATTAAACAAGAATCTGGTCATTTTGATGAAAAACCACAAAGAAACTAAAGACACAGTTTGATCTGAGATGTAAATATTGTCTCTTTTACTTATGAAGTCATCAAACACAGAGAAGGAACCAGACATAATATATATATATTATAATAATACACAGACATATTCATTCAATATTTATTAGGCTATTTATTTCGCCCACTGGCCACTTTATTTAACTACATGTGTGTTGTGTGTATTTTATATTATTGCTCAGTTCCTCATCAGGGGTAGACAATAAGGGACTTTTGCCACTGGCCCTCCGGGCCAGTGACTTTTGAAGATCACTGGCCCCGCCATTCGAACCACTGGCCCAGGTCAACAGGTATCGATCCCCATATTAACGAAAAACAACATATCCAAGCCAATTCCTGCGATATCGCCATTAAGGCTGGAACTTTCTTATATACTGATAACAATACTACTAAATTTCTACGATTCTTGATACTTATTCAATACCACGCAAAAGGAAAAAAAGTCAAATTCAAGATTTAAAAGGTAAAAAATTCAAATTTCACTCATTATCTACTCACCCTCATGTCTACTAAGAGCTGTGAGAATGGACAAATCTTCATGACCCCCAATAACTCAGAGAAAAGGAGGACTTCAAAATTCTCACAGCTCTTAGTTATTTAAATCAATTTTGAACTATCCCCTTAACAAATAAATAACAGTTTCATTAAACAAATTTAGCCTCCATTAAATCCTCCAAGAATATAACTGGTGTTCTCATTCATTTTTAGACAGATTGGTGTAAAACTGATTCATTATTTCATTTTCAGCTCAGTTTTGCAAATATGGTCTAAACTAAACACCGAACAGAGCAGTTTGATCTGAGATGTAAATATTGTGGTTAGGAAAAAGGTTTTTATCAGTTCTGGAAACGATCTTGTATCAGCAGCAGTGATATATAGTAAATGAGTGAGCTGCAGCTGCTTGCAGGTGGTGCTGGCGGGCCAGGACACAGCGCTGGATGCGCACAGAAAGTAATGTCTCTGTCGGCATCGGGTCGGCTCTTAGCACTAATTATTTGAAGTTATCATTTCAAACCACGGGGATTTAATGTGAAATTAGTTTTTATTTACTTGTTATATTTTTTTTATTTTCACTGGCCCCACCGTTCCTCATTCTGTGGCCCTGATTTTATTTTTTATTCTATTTTATTTTTTATTTATATATAAAGTACAAGTGAGTAACGAAAAAACGAGAATGAAAAGTGAGAATGAAAGTGTCAGATCCTAAATCTGATTGAAACAGTTTGATTTGATTCGATTCAGGGTCAATGTGCACTGTTAAAATATAATTTTTAAAAGAAAAACCCCCCCGAAAACATGGGTGCACCACATTTAGCACGAAGCTAATTATCATTAGTTTATTATGAGAATAAAAAACGTTGGATTATCACTTAAAAATTATAATCTTTAAGATTTTAAAGCCGTTATAACTCATGTTTATGTTGTATTCTTATGTGTGTGCAACTTATTCTGCAATAAGCAGCACTGTTATTTAATCCAGAGCAGCATTGTGTTTATGTTGTGTGTCTTCACAGAGGAAGTCTTTTAATTGCCTTGTCATTCGCTGCAGCACAGTGACAATAAAGTTTGTTCAGTTCAGTAACTTTATTTACAGGAGGAAGTGACTGGATGGAAACTGGATTCTGACTGATTCACTGTAATAAAACTAGATTAAAGATGTTTTAGTTGTGATGAAACTGTTCTGGTGTTGCCTTCGCTGACACGTTTGTTTGTTTGTTGTTTTTCTTCCCGTTCCGTCTCCACCTGGTCTCCATCCTTCACCCTCCGCCCGCCGCTCTCTCTCTGAGCTTCACGCGGTTTCCTGCCTCCGTGATGAGGCGAGCGACGGCAGCTAATTAACAGGAAGCACGTTCAGGATCGCCGCGGTGTCGCGCTGTGTTTACAGTGCAGAGGAGGCAGGGAGTGTGTGTGTGTGTGTGTGTGTGTGTGTACCTGGATCTGCAGCGGCAGGTTGGCGCTGATGGTGAACAGCAGCAGCCTGGTCGGTTTCTCTCTGCACATCAGCACCAGCTCCAGGTCCATGTCTCCTTTGACCAGCAGGCCTTTGGCCACCAGGCCCACACGCGTCACGCCGCACAGCACCGGCGCCGGCGTCCCCGCCTCCGGCCTGAGGACACGTGGAGGACGGCCAGCGTCAGACAGGTGGCAGGTGACCACACACACACACACACACACACACACAAACATCTCTGGAAATCTCTGTTGATTTCTCAAAAACAAAATGTAAATCTTGGCTTTGTGCTTTAGTTAAAATATGCATGTGAACAAGAATCATCAAACGTAAAGGGATAGTTCAACATTTTGTCAAATTGGTCCATCGCCATAATCCCTATAGTCATAGCAGTAGGTTCGTTACCTTTAATTGTCGGTGCAAGCTATTTTTTAGAATGGCGCAGCAGAGCCGTGAGCTGCTCAGAGCTACGCTACGGAGGCTCATGGGATTTCTTGGTTCCCCTCATCAAACTCATCAAATACACAATCCAACAACTCCACAGTCACCACGCTATGAGATAATAACACAACGTTACCACACAGAGTTGTTTTATGAAATGAACTGTTGAAAAAACTGTCCCTGAAGGCAACGTGCATCAGTGATTTTACATGAATTTCCCTCTAAAACAACTCTGTGTGGTAACGTTGTGTTATTATCTCACAGTGTGGTGAATGTGCAGGTCACAACTTGTCCACCAGAGCGTTGTGGAGTTGTTGGATTGTGTATTTGATGAGTTTGATGAGGGAAACCAAGAAATCCCATGAGCCTCCGTAGCGTAGCTCTGAGCAGCTCACGGCTCTGCTCCGCCGTTCTAAAAATAGCTTGCACTGACAATTAAAGGTAACAAACCTACTGCTGTGACTATAGGGGTTATGGCAATGGGCCAATTTGTTGAAAAAATGTTGAACTATCCCTTTAAAAAATTGTTTGACTTTAAAAATTGATTATATGACACAACGCCAAGATTTACGTTTCGTTTTTAGAGAAATTAATGCGACCTACTTCGTCTCGGCAGCGTCTTCTTCCTCCTCCGTTGCCGTCGTCGTTGCCGTCGTGGCGTCCGCGGCCTCGCTGCTGGACGACGTCTTCCCTGAGGACGCGTGGAGGCCGTCCATCCAATCAGAGACCTTCTTCAGCGCTCCCTCCACCGTGGACACCAGCGTCTGCACGGCCTCCAGCTCCTCCGGCGCCGGATACACGCTGGCGTGCTTGGCCATGACATGGCGGTCGTCGTTTGCAAACGATCGGAACGACCTCTGAGGGGGAGGAGGAGGAGGGGGGAGGAGAGAGAGAAGGGGGGGGGGGTTGTCATCTTTATTTGATGTTGCTGTTAAGTGGATGACGGTGATGAACAGAGAAGGAGCAGGTTTCAGGTTCAGAGTGAAGCTCAAGGACGTTCACGCTGACGGACTTCAATGGGAATCAAACCTGTGGCCTTCGCGGCGCCCTGACCCCCGCCGCGTCGTTACCGCTCATCAGCATAAACGCAGATGATTGACAGTCAGAGAGGGAACATGAAGCGACTTAATGAGAGAAGAAGAAGAAGAAGAAGAACGGAGCCGGAGAGCAGGGTTTTTTTTGTTGTTTTTTTTAAATAAAGTTTTTCTTCTTCTTCTTCTTTTCTTCAAGGTCACATCTTAAAAAAACAAGCTGCTCAGGTATAAAAATAAATAACGCAACGTCCTGAACCTGCTTCACCTGGACGGAGCTTTGATCAGGTTTGATTGACAGCTGTGACGACGCTGACAGTCAGGATTTATCATCACGTTCAATATGACGCCTGGATATTGTTAAGTTTTTTGGTGAAATAACCCTTTAATTTAATTTAATTTAATTAAACCCTGGCCCGGAAATAACAAATTAATTGCATCATAATGTCTATCTGTCCTTTCCCCCCAAAAATTGAAATCATGAAAAGCGTGACGTGTGACCTTTAACCTTTATGAAAAACATGACGTTTCAATCATAATTAATTGTTAGTTTAGACCAGTTTTGCTCTCAGCTGATATTGTTCAAGTTTTCTTGTCTCGGTCTCGAAAGGGACAACGAGGAGTTTTGGAACCCTTTAATTTAATTAAATTAAAGTCAGAGGTTCAAAGAGGTTAAATGAATTGCATTCTCATTTGCGTCCGCGAAACCGAAAGTGTGCTGGTCGGCTCGAGCGTTTCCGCCAACTAATAATAACAAAATAATGATAGAGACAAAACGATATATTGATCGAAAATGGAGCCATTAACAAGTGCGGGTAGCGTAGATTCATCCACATTAACGTGAGACTGTTTTATAACCGAATAGAAACTCCTCGTTGGCCCTTTAAAGGAATAGTTCACCAAAAAATTAAAATTCAGTCCCTTGTAGGGATGTGCACGGTTACCCGGGTACTCGAGTACTCGAGTAGCAATCTGCTACTCGGTTATGACCTTTAACTCGGGTATGAAAAACGGCATGAGCGCAGTCTAGTGTCGGATCAGAAATTATCATGCTGTCCGGCTATTTATCAAGCAACGTGATTTTCTGCTGTGTAAAAGCGTTTTTGGAACTTTCAAACCTTTTACAAGAATCTGTGGTGGTTCCCTCGGCGACGTACGCCGTCGGGAGGGAGACGACAGGTCTCGTCAGGTCTGGTAGAAAATATACTTTCACTTTACAAACCTTCCCTGTTATTTCCTGAAACGATGTGAGGCAGAGAGGACCGAAGGCACCAACATGTGTAGTGTGGACTAATAAATAAGCACCGCTAATGATTTTAAAAAAAAAAGAAAAAAAAAGTTTTCTCCTCCGTGGCAGCCAGTTTGCTGCACTCAGCTGTAGTGTTTATTCCCCGGTAAAGATGCACATCTGCCTCATATGTGCATCTTAAACTCCAGTCTCTACTGTTATTATCCACCTGACATTGTGTGTGACTGTGGTCAGTTGTCTGTATGACGGACAGAGCGCATTTATGCACCGTCTGTCCGTGAAAGGAATTTTTAGTTCACCCGATTAAAGCTTCGGTTAATTAGTAAACTTGCCCATCCCTAGTCCCTTGTCGTTTCTTACGCTGAAGCAATAAAAAGACTTGTGAGGATTTCAAGAAGAGGTGCATTCGATTGATGCATCTGTTTATTTATTTTCTATTTTTTGCACAGTTTGAAATGAAGCAAAGCAGAGCAAATCCTGCAGCAGCTCGTCACAGTCGGACCTGAGTCTGCTCGACGACGCGTTGTCAGGGAAGGAGCTCATCTCTCTGAGGATGATGGGATGTGAGAATGAGCTCGGTGAGCGCTGCGTTTTACAGGGTTGTGAATGCATCGCAGCAGGCGTCCAAGTCCAAGGTCAAACTGTCATCCCTCTCAATCATGGCTTCCTCTCCAGCTCCTCTCTCCCCCCCTCCCCTCCCTCCTCCCCCCTCCTCGCCTGCAGCCTGCGAGCTCCCCTCATTACGGTGAGTTATTTATGACGGCGCTTTAATAATTCATGGCCGTGAGTCTTGGGGGCTTGTGCTGGAGCTGTGAGGGTCATTCATCACGACCTGGCTAATCTCTGGCTGAACTGCCGGGGGGGCCGAGCCGAGCCGAGCAGCGAGCGAGTGAGTGTGGGCAGCGGCGTCAACAACCGACACACACACACACACACACAGAGCAACATTTACAAGATTTTTTTTTTTAAAGAAAGATTAAGACGTTGTGGTTCTGGATCCCGGCCCGGCTGCGACCAGACGGCTGGGAGTTTCAGGCTCACGTCGCATTTACAAGACAACGACGTTCACTGCTTTAATTCATCTGCATCGTTGGGGTTCGTCGGTGGATGCTAAACTTGTTTAAAGGGATAGTTCAACATTTTGGCAGACTGGCCCATTGCCATAACCCCTATAGTCGTAGCAGTAGGTTCGCTACCTTTAATTGTCGGTGCAAGCTGTTTTTAGAACGGCGGAGCAGAGCCGTGAGCTGCTCAGAGCTACGCTACAGAGGCTCATGGGATTTCTTGGTTTCCCTCATCAAACTCATCAAATACACAATCCAACAACTCCACAACGCTCTGGTGGACAAGTTGTGACCTGCACATTCACCACACTATGAGATAATAACAGAATCAGTGGTTTTACATGAATTTCCCTCTAAAACAACTCTGTGTGGTAACGTTGTGTTATTATCTCATAGCGTGGTGAATGTGCAGGTCACAACTTGTCCACCAGAGCGTTGTGGAGTTGTTGGATTGTGTATTTGATGAGTTTGATGAGGGAAACCAAGAAATCCCATGAACCTCCGTAGCGTAGCTCTGAGCAGCTCACCGCTCTGCTCCGCCGTTCTAAAAATAGCTTGCACCGACAATTAAAGGTAACGAACCTACTGCTATGACTATGGGGATTATGGTGATGGGCCAAATTGCCAAAATTTTGAACTATCCCTTTAAATCCATAAGGTCAATAACAAGAACTGATCTTGACTTTGGGAATCAAATGTGACCTCATTGAACAACACAGACAGAGACTTCAAAGTGAAGCGGTTCTCAGATTATTAATGAATATTATAACAAAAACATGTGGAGGATGATTGTGTCCACACTGATCCAACTGAGGGAGGAGGTTACTGATTACACTCATTATCAGCTTCTTTAACAGATGTTCTACAAGCATCTGGAGAAACAGGAGCTAATGGAGTTGAACTCCGTTAAGGACCGAGCTAAACAACACATGTGCTGCAAACAACACAACAACACAACAGCAGCAGAAACAGAGACTCGCTGTAAGTAGAGCAGGTGACAGGATGTGTTTCCAGGGGACATGAAAAAGTGATGAACTGACGGGAACACGGTCGGGTTTCAGAGGCTTTGAGCGACACGAGGGAAAATCTGTTTTCATATTCTTCATGTGTTTCTTAAAGATTCACATTATCTTCTTCTGTGTTTGATTTTAAAGAGTCAACCTAGAAAAAATTAATACCTCAGTGTAATTTTCCATCTCCTCTCCCAGCTTCTCTCTGGAGCTCTACAACAGGTCGGTGTCAGCCAATCAGAAGAGAGGAGGAGGCTCGGAGCATCTACCTTTATACTGTATGGAGCTTTAACACAAACATCTACCTTTATTTTGAAGGAACTTTAACACAAACGTCTACCTTTATTTTGAAGGAGCTTTAATGCAAACATCTACCTTTATTTTGAAGGAGCTTTAATGCAAACATCTACCTTTATTTTGAAGGAGCTTTAAAACAAACATCTACCTTTATTTTGAAGGAGCTTTAACACAAACATCTACCTTTATTTTGAAGGAGCTTTAACACAAACATCTACCTTTATTTTGAAGGAGCTTTAACACAAACATCTACCTTTATTTTGAAGGAGCTTTAACACAAACATCTACCTTTATTTTGAAGGAGCTTTGACACAAACGTCTACCTTTATTTTGAAGGAGCTTTAACACAAACGTCTACCTTTATTTTGAAGGAGCTTTGACACAAACTTCTACCTTTATTTTGAAGGAGCTCTAATACAAACATCTACCTTTATTTTGAAGGAGCTTTAACTAACATCTACAAACTTTATCTAAACATCTACCTTTATTTTGAAGGAGCTTTAACACAAACATCTACCTTTATTTTGAAGGAGCTTTAACACAAACATCTACCTTTATTTTGAAGGAGCTTTAACACAAACTCTACCTTTATTTTGAAACATCTACAAACTTTATTTTGAAGGAGCTTTAACACAAACATCTACCTTTATTTTGAAGGAGCTTTAACACAAGCATCTACCTTTATTTTGAAGGATCTTTAATACAAGCATCTACCTTTATTTTGAAGGAGCTTTAACACAAACTTCTACCTTTATTTTGAAGGAGCTTTAACACAAACATCTACCTTTATTTTGAAGGAGCTTTAACACAAACGTCTACCTAACCACTAAATGACACACAAATGACATCACTGATGTTGCAGCAGCAGCAGCAGGAAACTCACCATGTCCAGGCAGTGGGGGGGGTGGGGGGAGGGGAGGGGAGGGGGTTGTGGGGGAGGTCTAGGTGAGGACCAGGGTCCCGTCACTCGGCCTCTTCATGCAGTCAGGTGTCTCTCAGCTGTCGGCCTCTTCGTCAGATTCACTGTGGGAAGATAAAGGAAAAACAAAAACAAACAAACAGAGGGTTTAGGTCTAGGCGTCGTCTTGGTGATGCAGCTTTAACCTTTGTATCGTTTGTTACTTATAATGCGAGTGATCCAGGATTTACAGCTTATTCTAAGCTGCTCTGAATGAGCATCGGATAAATGCTTCAAATAAAATGCAGCGCCGCATCATCGAGGCTGAAATAATAATAACAACGATAATAGTGATAAAAACAATCCCAAACGTCAGACGTCGTCCACTCTGCTTCACTTTACACAACAAATAAAACAGCAACAGCAACAGCAACATGACGATAAATAACAATAAAACCCATCAAAGCTTGTTTTGGTTATTTCAGCTCCACACTGACGGACGCTCCCTTTTCCAGACGCACCTGAACGTTACACCAACGTGTGGGTTTGTGCTTAAATAAATCAAAAAGCAGCTTTTTATTCATTTTATTTAACCTTTAATTGAATATATTTGACTTTTTGAGCTGTTAATGAATTAATAAAGATTGTTAAATTGATAAAGAACAGAAAATGTATTATGTATGTATGAATTACTAGTATCACAGTCTGGAGGGGAACAGACCGATTAGCCCAGAGCTAATGGTAATATTCACAGTTTTTATTGTCTTTTATTATGATTATGGTCATTTCTTCACCATTTTGACCTGGATCAGTGTAAAGATGGCTGCTCCTCTTCTCCTTTCTCTCACATTTATAAGTTTGATGCTTCCTGATGAAAAAAACTCATTTCTTTTATGATGAAAAAAATGAAATAAATAAATAAATGAACCTTTAACACCGACTCTGTGTGATGCCGCTGCTGCTGCGGTGACACACGGTTTCATGTTCTCTGCCACACAGACTGAATTTAATTAATGAATCCTCATGATTAAATACGTTAAGACGAAGGTGCAGCTTTGCCCACGCACGCGGCGCCGGCGGTCACATGCTAATGAGCTGCGAGGCGTGGAGCCGTGGAGGTGGGATATCCCAGGAGCCTCTGCTCTGCGGGGTCGAGCTGAGTGTCAATTAGATTCTCCGTCACCTTGACCTTGTTTTTTTTTTTTCTTCTTCAATGACGCCGCAGCCGCTCTGCCTCCTCATTCCCCACAATCCTCCTCTGCTCTTATTTTGGAGGGAACAGCAGAACTTCAAAGCTTTTACAACTGCTCAATAATGGAGGACGCTGCTGCTGCTGCTGCGGCGGCGGCGGCGGCGGCGGCAAGAGGCCGTGAACGCAACACAAGAATGCTAACGAGCCTGATTCAGACTCAGACCACAGTGTGTTATTATCACTTCTTCACTTCACATCTCTGCTTCACCAGGAGGAAATTAGTCTTAATTGACTGTTATGACAGATTGAGGAGGAGGAGGAGGAGGAGGGGATGAAGGTGGCAGGTCACGGATTAACTTTAAATCTCTACGCTTTAATTCTCACTCGTTGTTACCAAATGTTGAAAATATTCATCTTTGCAGCTGCAGACAGAACAAACAAACCCAACGTTAGAGTTTTGCATGTGAGGAAGTTTAACATTTTAAAGGTGTACAGAAATGGTCGTTTGTCACGAGTTTAGCTGAGTGAGAAAAACGGATTTGATTGGTCGTTATCGAGCAGGCGGGATATTCAAAGCTTGGGGCGAGACGGAGCTTCGTGTGTGTGTGCGTGTTTAGACGTTTGAATGACAGACGACAGATCCAATATCTTTAGAAGCTTTTGAATCGTGCACAGGCTGACGTATAATCCGTGCGCCTGCATTGTCCAATGCGGGGAAAAAAAATACAAGAAAATACCACACTTTCATCCCGGATTTACTCAAAAATTGAATGAGTTTTTACACTAATTTTATGACCCAGAGTGGCTCAAAGTTTTCTTTTCTGCACACCTTTAAAGATGATGCAGATCCTGAGACATGGTGTAAATTTTAATTAGGCTATATTTACTATAAACATGGAGGCATCAGCTGTGACGACTTTAAAAAAAAAAAAAGAAAAAGAAAGAAGAAGAAGCAAAAAACACAAATTACTTGTTGAGGATTCTGACCTCTGATGCTGATTATTTTGCCTGATTGACCACTACAGGGCTTCGGTCAGAAAGCACATGAGACATCAATGGCTTTATGCTGTTTACTGTAGAATTGCACAGTGATGAATTCTTTACAGTGCAGCTGAATGCAGCTTAATGCAGTTGAACGCAATATGAAGCAGTTTCTGTAAACACACAAAGAAAATAAGAGACTGAATTATAACACTGTACTGTTTACATACAGTAGGCTAAATAACCACTTCACTGTACATAAATGCTTTTAACTCGGTGTCAATCACTTAATACTCTTGAATGTAGCTTCAACCATTGATTGTGAACCATACATATGTAAACCGAAAGTAAATACAGAGGCTAGCAGTCATACAAACTCATTCACACTCAGTTAGCTCATTCATGCTAATTCGCGATTATGCTAACGGTGACGAACGGACCTTAAAACGAGTGTAAACAATACCAGGGACTACACATCACTTTCCGAAAGGTAATTCACATGCACACATTCATTCCACATCACTATAATCACAACTTACATCGTCAGTGACTGCTGTAGGATACTGCAGGAAGCGGAACTGCATAGACTGATTTCAAAATAAAACGCTCGCTTCAAAATAAAGGCGTAAACACAAAACTGCCTGTAACTTGAAGAATTCTTAACATTACTGTATGTATATATTTTTGGCTCATATTTCATTTCAGCTAATCTACACTGAACAAAGGTAGATTTAGATTTAGGCCGTCACCCAAGACAATCTTTTTCTTGTTTATTTTGAATAGAAATCTCCATAAACACGACACTGTTTCAAGAAATTAGCTATTTCAGCAAACTACTTCCAAGAACGCCTAAACACGCTAAGAATGTCGAAGCTCAAGAAGCTAACGAAAATGCTAATGCTAGCGCGCAACAAGCAATAGGTGCTAGCAGCCATCAGTAAATAAATGCACACAGCCTGTATTCAGAAACTGAGCCTTAAAACCAGCCGTCAGGACTTCCTGTCACTTTGTGATGTCACAACAAAGCCCCGCCCCCTCACCACCTGCAACCAACCATCCAACAACTTTTCAGGATTTGGTTTCTCTGAGTGTTTTATTCTGAAATCTGCTCTATTTTTTTGAATTGGATCAATCAGAAAACCAGTCAGCCAATCAGAAGAGAGACTTAGAGCTGCCTCTTCCTCTCTTCTGATTGGCTGTCACCGACCTGTTGTTACTAGAGCTGCTGCAGAGAGAAGCTGAGAGAGAGAGGAGCTGGAAAACTACTCAGAGATGGTTTTTAGATGAACTCTTCAAAACAAAACACAGGAGAAGAAGAAGAAAAAAAAGAAAACACAGAGCTTTAAAAGTGAAGATTAACGTCGACTCCCAGGTGAGTCCAGTCCTGCAGTGAGCAGGAAACTCAGCCAAAATCGCATTAAAAAAAAAGCATCAAACAGCGAAGCGCACGGCACAAGGACGACGGGACGTACAGTACCGTCCTGCTCTGTACAGTATTCTGCTGCACTTTTAATAAAACTCCCCATGTGGGCTCATTTTCTAATAACCTTTCATCTCCCTGAAGAGGGGGAGGCGATTAAACCAAGATAATTAAGAATACAGCAATGACTTTTTAAGGACGTTGACGGTGCGGCGGTAACGGTGGCAGATGGCGAGCTCAGCGTGTGACGGAGAGACAATGCTGCTTTAAAAAGAGAGAGAAAAAACAGGCGAGAGTGAGAACAAATGAGCAACTGCTTCTTTTTTTTTGTTGTTGTTGGGTTTTTTTTGTTTTTTTCCCTCTGAACAAAAATAGATTTTTTTTTCCTACATGAAAAGCCGGTACAGTGGAGCAGATAAACACTGGGTGCATCTTTCTCCTTGCTGTGAGTCAAGTGTATTTGCATAGCCCTTAATCACGGAGGTCCTCACGACGCCCACACCAGCAGACAGTAACTGGAAACGACACACTCACAACCTCAGATCTTCAACAGAGAGAAGAAGGAGAGGAAGAAAAAAAAATTAGTTCCACCCAAACAGCAATTAACGCCATTAAACTCCAGGTCCAAGACAAATGTTTACAACAATTAAGCAATGAAAGCACAATTATGTTCACCACACAGCACAGCAGCGCCGTGACAACAAATAAATCACCACAAAGACCAGAGAGGACGAGACCTAATAGTCACGGCCAAAAATACTCCTTTTTTGTTTTTTTTAGATAATGCCCCAATTTCTCCCTGAAAATTGTTGCAACTACAAATGTTTTGGTGTTCAGGTGAATTTTACAGCCTGTCCACATGGACACGGGTTTTATGTCTTTTGAAAAAAAACCCAATTATGGCCTTCATCCGCTGGGCTTCTCCAGATCCTCCTAAAACACCCAGATGATGCAAATGGAAATATGTTTTCTTCGTCCTTAAAGGGATAGTTCAACATTTTTCAACAAATTGGCCCATTGCCATAACCCCTATAGTCATAGCAGTAGGTTTGTTACCTTTAATTGTCGGTGCAAGCTATTTTTAGAACGGCGGAGTGGAGCCGTAATCCCTCATAGTTTCAAACTCATCAAATACACAATCCAACAACTCCACAACGCACAAGTTGTGACCTGCACATTCACCACGTTGAGATAATAACACAACGTTACCACACAGAGTTGTTTTAATTGATGCGGTTGCAGGGACAGTTTTTCATCAACAGTCTCTGAATTTCCCTCTAGTTGTTGGATTGAATGAGTTTGGAGCAGAGAGCCGTGAGCTGCAGCTCACGGCTCTGCTCCGCTGTTCTAAAAATAGCTTGCACCGACAATTAAAGGTAACGAACCTACTGCTATGACTATAGGGATTATGGTGATGGGCCAATTTGTTGAAAAAATGTTGAACTATCCCTTTGAGGTTCATGGGATTTCTTGGTTTCCCTCATCAAACTCATCAAATAAGATTGATTTACAATTTCCAACAACTCATTATGGGATTTCTTGGTTTCCCTCATCAAACTCCTCTGGTAGACAAGTTGTGACCTGCACATTCACCACGCTATGAGATAATAACACAATGTTACCACACAGAGTTGTTGTTTTAGAGGGAAATACAGAGACTGTTGATGAAAAACTGTCCCTGAAGGCAACGTGCATCAATGGTTTTACATGAAATTCCCAACGAATCGTTGCAGCCCTGGTGGAAAAGCAAAAAAAGACTGAAAATATTGCGATTCACACGTACTGTATTGATCCGTGGATGCCGTACCGACCGGTTCAATATAATACAATTGAGTATTGTTGCATCCCTCCTGTTAATTAATGCTGTATGCTAAACTACAACAAGACTCATGACAGCATCATGATTAAATAAAGAATTTGTTCTTTCTGCTCTCCTGTTGGACTATTTTCATTGCATGAATATGAATGAATGAATAAAAGTGATTCATCAGCAGCTTCAACGTTGAACGATATTAATTAACTGACAGAGCAGAGTGAGGCTGAACCACTACGAGGGGTCAAAGGTCACGCTGCAGCCTCCTCTCCTCCCTCCATACAGGTTATCATCTCACTAACACTAACAGCTCCTCTTCCTGTCGCCGGCTCCATTTTGCAGAAGGACGGGGTTTTTATTCCAGGGTCTGTGTTTATGTAGGTCGTTTTCACAGCGGGGAACTTTTATGTTCATGCAAGACTTCAAATAACGATCCTGAGAGCCTGCACCACCACGCAGCCTGCAGCAGGACAGGATGGAAGCCGGAAAAATAAAATATAATAAAATGTTTAAAAAAAGAAAAGAGAAAAAAAAAAGCCTTCTTCTCTGAAACAAAGCGTCTGTGACTAACATTTGATCTGACAACAAAAGCCGACGCAAACTCTGTGGTAATAATCCAAGAGCCGGGATCAGACGTCGTCACAGCGACAGCAGCACGAACCGTCCAAACGCCAAAACTAATTAAAAACCAAATCATGACACTGACACACACAAGTCAGATGTCACTTCTCTTCTGCACAGTCTTTTATTCATGTAGTTTTATTCATATCGTATCTGTTCTACATTTTATTAATATTAACAATATCATAAATCAAATGCCAATAAGATATCTATTCTTACTTTCACATTAACTTTGCTAATAGTAATTTGCATCTTATGGAATAATAATAAAGATAAACATATAAAGTTTATTTTTTCTCCTGTTTGATCAATAAAATAATGTCAATTTCATTGACTGATATCTATTCATCATCATCATCATTCACATTAACTTTAATTTATCCAGAAATGTCATGTTTCATCACTATTTCCTTTGACTGGTCGTCTTTTAATGACATCATCACGTTACACTTTCTTCTTCTTCTTCTTCTTCTTCTGGTTTAATTGCACATGAGTGGAGAAATAGCATCTCAAACTGTTCATCAGGAGTTTCTTTTCCAATATTCAACGCCCACCTTTCAGCGAGCATCTACTGACATTGGCATCAATTGGGTCAAAATTAAAGAGGAACTCTGCACGTCTGGTCACCTTCCTGCTGTTTTGCTAACCCTCCTCCTGGCCATGTGCATTTGTTTACGACAAGAATAAATAAATGGAGCACTGGATAGGGTTAGGACATCAGAGATCTGTCACGGTGCGTGTTTGTATCCGTTCAGAGACACTACGCTGTCTTCCACCTGGCGTCTCACGGCTGAAAATTAACCTTCGACATCAGAGAGCCTCCGTTCTCACTCGTAACGAGTCACAACAAGTCATAAAGTTAACGATCACAATTACTCAGAGCTTTTTAATTAAGGTAAAAAATGTAGCATAGCCACGGGAGAAATCCTGCTTAGTTTCGCTTTAAACCAAATGAAAAAGGAGTTAGTCATTTCTCAGACATGCAGCAAAAAGTTGGTGGTCAAAAGCAGTGATACCACACATTTAAAAAACAACAACAACAACAACAACAACAACTACAACAACAACAACAACAACTACAACAACAACAGGTCCACCACGTCACCCAATTCACAGAACTTGGAAAGACAGCAGCAGCCGCAGTTTCATCCTGACAACTCTCTATTCCTGAAGCTTTCAGATGAGAGTCTAAATATAAACATAACAGTACCAGATGGCGCTCGTTTATAGACGCGGCGTATAGACAATGACATGAATTCTGCAGCATTTCAAGAAATGCAATTAGTACAGAATACCAGGACAAACATACATCCACAAAACTCCACTACATCCACCAAGGCCTCTTGTCATAATCTCTATAGTTTTAGGACTAGGTTCATTACCTTTAATTATCGGTGCATGTTGTTTTGATGTGCGAGCTGTGAACGCTGCAGGTCTCCTGTCCCTCATCAAACTCATCAAATACACAATCCAACAACTCCACAACGCTCTGGTGGACAAGTTGTGACCTGCACATTCACCACGCTATGAGATAATAACACAACGTTACCACACAGAGTTGTTTTAGAGGGCAATTCATGCAAAACCGCTGATTCTGTTATTATCTCATAGCGTGGTGAATGTGCAGGTCACAACTTGTCCACCAGAGCGTTGTGGAGTTGTTGGATTGTGTATTTGATGAGTTTGATGAAGGGAAACCAAGAAATCCCATGAGCCTCCGTATCGTAGCTCTGAGCAGCTCACGGCTCTGCTCCGCCGTTCTAAAAACAGCTTGCACCGATAAATAAAGGAAATGAACCTACTGCTGTGACTATAGGGATTATGGTGAGAGGAGAATTTCCCAAAATGTTGAACTATCCCTTTAATAATTGTAATTATTAATCACCTAAAACCACACGGAACCACAACAACTGGTCCTGGCAGCAACAAGGCTTTATCTGTGGAGCACCACACAGCTTGACCTCTGACCGCTGACCTCTGACCTCAGCCACAGAGCAGCTCCGGACTCAGCAGCACTGCAGAACAAAACAAACCAGAAAGAAACAGCCAGGAGCTGATGATGTATTTCAGTGCAGGTGCTGTAACCCTGGACGCTCCGACTCCTCACAGCGGAGGGAACATATTTCACTCGCTGCACAGATTCTCTGTGATCTCCTGGCAGAGCTGGAGACGTCCGACTCTGCTGCAGAGCCAATAAAACCCACTACAAACGCTATACGAGTGAGTCACGGCCAGCGGGGAGGGTGCAGGGTGGGGGGGCGTGGGGGGGGGCTGCAGAGGAAACAGCAGTCAGAAACACAAACATGTATATAGGGATGTCACAATTTACTTGTTTTCTGTATTAAAGGGATAGTTCACCCAAAATTCAAATTTCACTCATTATCTACTCACTCTCATGTCAACTAAGAGCTAGAATTTGTCAATGGACCTCCGTTTCTTCTCTGAGTTACAAAAAGACACAGCAAAAAACATCCAAATAATGGTCGTCAATGGACACCAGGTGTAATGTCCCTCTTGTTTTGAAGCCCCGACATGAGAAATTGTTCCACCGGTCAGTGCAAATCATGTGAGAATTGCAGTGAACTGAGACACTGGGAGCTTCCGCTACAAACAAGATTAAAATATAGACTTATTTCATTTTTTTCGGAACAATTTCTCATGTCGGGGCTTCAATACAAGACGGACATTACATACGAGCAGCATGGAGGTATTTGGATGTTTTTTGGTGTGTCTTTTTGTGACGAAGAAACCTGGTGTCCATTGACAACCATTATATGGACATGCACTGCTGCACCGAGACCCCCTGTAACTCAGAGAAGCCATCATTCTGGGGTGAACTATTCCTTTAAACATTTGGTATAGATGACTTGAATATTTCAAACACTTAGTAATTGGTCATATTTTATATAATACTTCAAATATTTTGTGTAAATAATTAGTAACACCATTTTATTTTGACTATAGCCTATTGGATTGTACACATTAACAGTGTTGTGAGATTTATTAATGTACAATAATCATGATAATGATAATAACATGATCATTTGTGACATCCCTACTGTACCTTTAGGAAGACACAGCAATAATCTCCCATCATGCTTTGCTTTGAGGTTAAAGCCTGATTCTGAGCAGGAGGTGAAGAGCAGATGTGCAAAAAGTGAGATTTTTAAATCATGCATTAAATTCTCTGTGTGTCGGTCGCTGCCTCAAAAAAAAAAGAAAAAAAGATTATCAGCAAGTGAAGCAGCGCCGAGACAAGAGGTGAGAGGTCAGAGCCACGTGAGCCAGAGAAGAAGAAGAAGAAGAAGAAGAAGAAGAAAAGTGTTTGAAGGGAGGACTTTTCTGTCTGACTGAGTTGAAGTGAAAAGTCTAAAAAAAGCTCCGACAGCTGCAGGAAGTGAAAATAACGTGTGAAATATCATCAAAATATGTTAGAATCTTAATTAACACCCGCTCGTCTGCGAGGAGCCGTCTGAAGGAAGGAAGGAGCGCCGCTGGTTGGTCGGTTCGTTAGGAGGACGCTCTCCTCCGCCGCACGCTTTCACACACCAGACGAGGAACAGGATCAAGATCTGATGCTTTTTTCTTTTTTCCTTTTTTTTTTCCAGGAAAAGTGATAATTGGGAGACTGACGGCTCCGAACATCAGGCGCCGTCACGGGAGAAGCTGAAAAATGTTTGGTGCCATTTTCTCGATCCCACTTCACCCAGCTGAGACAAACCAGCACAACATCCAGTCACTAATTCCCACAGAAGTTCATTTTAATTGATGATCCATATTCACTGTCTGTTCTGTTCCAACTCGGATTGAATTTAATCAACTTTATAAATCCTGAAGGAAGTTCTTGAACTTCAGCTCTTCACGTAACAGAGCAGGTAATGTGAACTGTAAATAAACAGAGTCTTGTTTGTTTTCTTTGAGCTCCTGAGGTTTTGTCCTACAACTCCCAGCATGCTCTGGGTGAGGTGAACAGGAAGTTTAATGAGCCTGTGGTTCATGAGCATGTTAAAGGAAACAAAGCAGGTCTTCAGAGGGAGAGAGGCCAGAACATGTGGCTGTTAAACCTTAATGAGACGAACAAGACAAATGAAAATCACAGCCTTCCTCCAAACGTTTCATCATCACAACCAGGTTCTTACATCCAACGTTACTGATTTCTAACCTTCAGTTTCTGCACAAATCGGATTCTTAAACCTTGAAGCCGAGACCTGACGAGTCTGAACTCGATCTGACGTCTCAGGTTTTATCTTTATCTGTGTTTATTCGCTCACAACAACAACAACAACAACAGCAGCAGCAGCAGCAGCAGCAGCAGCAGCAGCAGCAGCAGCAGCTGACCTGAGAGCAGTCAGGAGCCGACCCAGAACGTGGTCCTGTGGTCCAGCAGAACATCACTTAGGTACAAACACACACACACGCACACACACACAGACAGACAGACTGACACACACAGCGACAAACTATCAGCTTCAACACGGCTGCTTCTCCATCAATAAATCAACTGAAGCATCAAAACAACAAACTGTACAAACCATCAGGACCTGGTCTGGAACCATTAAAACCTGGTCTGGAACATGACTGGCACCTTTTTTAGAGATGATGACATTTATTCATTGTTTCATTGTTTTTATTTTTGTTATTTCGTTTGTTTTCAATTATGGTTATTATGTTCAATGGAACCACTGTCAAAACCTGGTCTGTGGTTGTGTTTCCATTACAAACCTCCTCAGCGACTGGCACAGGGTGATCGCGGGAGATGATGAAACTCAGTGGTCTGCACCTTAACAGTAGTGATGGCTAGATTTATTCATTGTTTTTCCAAATTTTGAAAAAAGTTCATTTCTCGAAAGAATCTAAATCTAAATCTGAAATCTTTATTGTCATTTCAATTATTTGTGGTGCTTTTGAACCTTGCAACAGTGTCAGAATGGGAAAGCATCTTATCAGGAATTTATGTGGTCATTCATTCATTTTATCATAATATATTATTTTATTTATCAAACATTTCGGTCATGGGACACTAAATAACAGTAGTCTGATGAGACAAGACACATAGCCTAAATCAATGCCGACCTGGTCTGGGACCTGATCAAAGAGCAAGCAGTCTAATCAATTGAGCTATACGTCATGTTAGCATGTTCTTTTCCACTATTTGTGATCTTTATTTACTAGTGGGTTGTGTTTTGTTCAATGTGCTTTTGTTGTTGTACTTTGAATGAAAATTAACGGCTGCATCTTCACGTGGACACAGCAGGATTCAGACTTAAACCATAGATATTTCAAACAACTGAACCAGAGCGTGAACATCTACAAACGTCACGTATGCGGAAAATGAAGCAATCTTGGATTGCCTGGTTTCATCTCTAACAGCATCACTAGTTAACAGACCACAGTGAATTTATCAAAACAGTTTCAAAGGAATAACAACAGTCTCGTAAATATTATTATTCATGGAGATTTCAGCTGATCGGCTATCTTCAGGCTAGTTTCACGTTATAGTAACGCCGGGTTCCACCGGACGCCGAAAGCGGAGCGGCCGCGAAAATCGTGCGCGAGCCGCGTTCCTGTTCACACCAGACGCCGATTTTTCGCACGGTTCATCCGTCAGAATAGCCTATGTGTATGTGTGTAGGTGTGTGTGTGTTCTAACTGTTTTTAACAAAAGGCTTGCCTTTTTCAATCGCGGTATTTTAACAAATCTTTTATTTTGAAAATTGACCGGATTCTCTCGTGTTTCTTGGTGTGACTTCCTGCCATGTTGAAAAAAATAGAACAGTCAAACTGGTTATTCTCATCTCGGCAACTCGGGCATCAAAAACACCGGTTCTAGGGCGCCGAATGGAAGCGGACTCCGCTCCGTTTCCCAGTGGAAAATACCACATGAGAGGGTGTTGGAACCAGGGCCGAGGTGCACTTTTCACGCACATAGCGCGTCCTCTGGAAAAGCGCCATAAATTTGAAATCTGAAATCTGATCATAGCCTGGTCTGGAACCATTAAAACCTCGTCAGGAACCATCAGGACCTGGTCTAAACCATTAAGACCTGAGCCGTGTCCCAATTCAGGGGCTGCAGCCTCTGAAGGTTGTCCTAATTCAATTTAATTCGAAGGCTCCTTTAAATGCAGCCTTCCTTTGCTAGTTCTAGGAGGACGCACCGCTCCTATCCATCATGGCCTCCCGTATCCCAAGATTCTTTGCGCGCGGTTGTTGTTGTTAGCAACGTAGCATGCTATCGAACGTTAGCGGCTCTCCGTCGTATCCCCGCCGAATCCGTTGCCTCCGGAGACGGCGTACTGTGGGTCGGCTCCTCCGGAGGCTGCAGCGCTGGTCTCGTCAGTGAACTCTACTCTCTGGCTGTTTGTGTTTGTGCCGTTGCCATGGATACGCTGACATCAGTGGTCCAGGCAGGCATCACAACACGACGTGACTCTGTCTTTATTATAAAAGCCAGATGTCGTTGTCATCAGTGGAACAAAAACAACAACAACAAAAAGCTAGAGTTGTGTAACGTGTGTGTTCTTTGTGTGACGGAGACAGGAAGTGAAACGGGGATGCAATATCTGATGCAACGTGCGTCACGGTGGCACAGTGGGTTTTTCCAGCAGGAGACACACAGGAGCCTGCGTCGGTGAATAAATTCAACATTTTCCCGTTTCACACGAGAGATAAGAGCAGCGACAAACGGCCAAATCTACACACACACAAGCTCTTGGCAGGCGACTCGTGGTGCGTCCGTTCTCCCACCCAGCGGTCTGATTCCCATCGCGCGGCGCCATGCATGACCTCACTGGTGGTGAACCTGCAGCCTCACCTGCAGCCGGCCCAACCCCCCCCACCCCGCCCCCCTCCCTGCGCTCACCTGCAGCCAGAGGAGCTGCAGTAACAGAGGTAAAGGTTGGGCAGAGCCTGGAGCTTAGTTTATATAGAGCCCAGCTGAGAGACGCCCACGCACACACACACACACACACACACACACACACACACACACACACACACACACACACGAGGAACCACAGCTGCTTTGTTATGAAACAGCAGCTTCAGTGTTTTTATTTTTTCAGACGAGGATTAGAGCTTCATTAATGCATTAATGGATCAGTGCTGCTGCGCTGTGAGCCTGAAAACATCCAAGTAAGCACAACACTCTCATCCCTGTCTGGGGCTAAAAGCAGCAGCAGCATTGTGTGTGTCTGTGTGTGTCTGTGTGTGCGTGTCCGTCAGCCTGTCAGCTTTGTGTGGACCAAAGTGGTGCTTCAATGTTTGTCTGAGGGTTTAGACTTCGGTTTGAGTCTGGGGGCTAAGTGATTATTATTTCAATTATGGGTCCCCACAACTGTAGAAAGACAGGGATGTGTGTATGTGTGTATGTGTGTGTGACTAAAGACAAGCTAACTGGGGACCACTCGACCAACTGAGGACGAAACTCAAGCAGCCAGTTGTGATTTTTGGGTTAAGTGCTGCTTGAGTGTTTAGGCCTATTTTAAGGTTAAGACTAAATGGTCCCTTCCATTAAAATTCCCATTGGAAGTCAGTTTTCCCCCTTGTTCCGTCAACAGAACCCAGAGCTAACAATCCAAGATGGCCGCCACATGCATCTACAGTGAATAAAACTCTGTTTCTCAGACACTTAGTTTTAGGGATGCCCCGATACCCGATACTGGTATCGGGTATCGGTCCGATACTGTTGTAATATACTTGTATCGGTGAACTTTAGCGAGCATTTGTATGTTGTTGTTTTTTTCAGAGGCTTGTTACAACAAATTTGTTGCAACAAGCATAAAATAAAACAAAACTTGTCTTCCAATTCATTGCATTTTGCCTAATCGTTAGTTTTTTTGTTGTGGTAGAAGGATCAGCATCGGCAAGTACTCAGATCCAAGTATCGGTATCGTATCGGTTTGAAAAAAAGTGGTATTGGGACATCCCTACTTAGTTTAGTTTTTGTGTCATTATATTTGTCATATCAACAGTAATATGCGGCTTTCTACCTGTCGACGTGTTACGCTGCCGTCAAAGGTGGCGTATCGCTATCTCCTGATGTTAGCTAACAATGCTAACAACAATAAGCTAACCAAAGCGGTTGTTTTTCTGACTTGTTACCAACTCCTGAGTGGAACATAGTCAGTTTTATTGGTGCAACGGATCACAGTTGATCCATGATCCCATCGGATCGGCACCCAAGTGGATCAATTGCATCCCCCCGCATGTCCCACTGATCCGAAAATGGTCCAATCCATGAGATTCCTGATCCGTTGCAACCCCAGTCCGTTTGGATTTTTTGCCCAGTTTCCACATGTCATTTCTAAGCAGACTGATTGTGTTTTTATTGATCTATAAGTGAGAGCCTATAGCTGATTGAGCTCGACCCAAGAGCCTTTAGTCTCCACGCTGCAGGTGTTTCAGTGATTCTAGTGGTCGTGGTGATCCAGCCGTTTTCCTGGTTGGACAAACATTTGATCCAATCAGTGCTTTGTAGGTGGAATGAGAGACAAGTTTGTGTTTGTCTTCCTGCACAAGAGCCAAAAACTAGACGGAGGGCAAACAGCCGATGCCAATCTGAGACAAAAACCTGTTCACAGGTTGTTGTGAGCCGACTCACACTGACATTTAAAACATCAGCAGCTGCACAGAGCGTCTTCCTGCGCCGCTGCATAGACACAACATGGAGATAACATCTGGGGACGATATAGGGGTCTTCAAGTGCTGGAGTTAGTGTCTGTTGTGTTGTTCAGCTTGTAGCTCCTGGGATGTTCACGTGTGTATGTTGCTGATGTGCTACTCGTTCAGTTATCTGTTCCAACGTGGAGCAGCTCTGTGCACGACAGGCGCTTCACTTGTTTAGATTCCCGTCCATCAGGAGGCGTCTGCTCGGAAAAGAAGGGCCCCTCCCCCACAGAGACCCGACCTCAGCATCACGGAGTCGAGACCAGTGACAGGACTTTATCTGAAAGTAACTGATAGATAAAAACTATTCATATTGAACTTAAAGGGATGGTTCAACATTTTGGCAAATCAGCCCATCACCATAATCCCTATAGTCATAGCAGTAGGTGCAAGCTGTTTTTAGAACGGCGGAGCAGAGCCGTGAGCTGCTCAGAGCTACGCTACGGAGGCTCATTATGGGATTTCTTGGTTTCCCTCATCAAACTCATCAAATACACAATCCAACAACTCCACAACGCTCTGGTGGACAAGTTGTGACCTGCACATTCACCACGCTATGAGATAATAACACAACGTCACCACACAGAGTTGCAGGAGAAGTGAATGCTGTCAAGTCGAGCTGTGAAATTCAGGAGTAGATAACGTCATGAAGCGAAAAGCTTCCCAGATAAAAACCACCTCTGTATCCAAACAGACTGGGAGGAGGAGGAGGATGAGGATGATGAGGAGGAAGAGGGTCGGTGCCAGGAGATGATGAGCTGAGAGCTGCTGAATTCCTCCAGTCCACAGAAACCAGCTTGCCTTGCATTTTTACTGCTTGCCGTATACGATCTCCTTTATTATCCTCATATTGTTTGTAAAGCACTTTCTGCTCTGCCCCAGGAAACTTCTATATACAGCAGATTAAGTTTACATTTCATGCACGTGGGTGTGTTTCTGTTTACAAGTGTGTGTCGGTGGAAAATGAAGCAAAGCCGTTTTTTATGACCGTCCCTGCACCAGCAGGACCTCTGCTGTTTTAACACAACTACACATTTCTCCTGATGCATGGAAATGACTGGAAACTAAGACTGCATGATTGATTAACAAAAAAATTGTAATCAAAACCACAACTACAGGTAAACTTTTGCCAAAGGTAAGGAGACGGAGACGCCCTAGATGTTGACATGTTGACAGACTGGACTGTTAAGTTTTATATAAATCTAGATCTGAGGTACCTGCTGATATAATCACAATATGATCAGATCACATGACATTTTCAAAGCGCCATAACCAAAAAAACAAAACAAAACACAGGTCATAGAGCGCTGATGTCAATTTCACTGGAAAGTGCAGATTTGAAACTCCTGTACCAGTTTTTTCTTTGGCATTGACAGACCATTTAAACCAGAGATATGATCAGTTTAATTTGATAGTACAAAAATATGTTGAGGCGGGCTGGCATTTCTTTTTCCATATATTCTTTTTTTTTTTGTCATTTTACAAAATGGATAAGAAAAAAAGTGGTGGAATCATCTGATACGTTAATTAAGTAGGTTAAAGTGAATAAAATGCTTATCAGATCAGGGGTTGATACATCAATACGACACTAACACGGTATTTTGCAATTTTGTATTAATATATGGACAAGTATCGTTCTGAACAGACTACAAAAAGTTTATCTTTCTAGAAAAATAAGAGATGTTTTCATTGGGAGACGTCATTCGCATTTGAAAAAAGCTAATAAATTGCAACAAATTGCTGCACATTGCAATACTTTTAATATCGCATTATCTCATTGAGACAAAAATATCTTGATAAAACAATGTGATATAAATCATAAAGGTGAAGTTGTGCTAAAAATAAATAAATTAATAAATAAATTAGCTGGTCTTCAATGGTAAAAATCAAAAGTCAAAAACGTCCAACATCAGACCCCAAAGGGTTAAAACAGTGATGTAAAGTTTACTCATCTATGAGAAATGAATCAACCCAAACACTGATTATTTTGTGGATGAATCACAGTCCGTCTGTTCGTCTCCGCTTCATCATTGGAAACTTTATTCCTTAGTCTGTTTCTGCACGTTCACGTTGAAATTCCGTGCACGGACTGAAACGTTAACTCACGGCTGTTTATCAGTTAATTGGACTGAAGTGGGCACCACCTGCTTTTTATCCATAATTAACCACAGAGTTAATTAACAAAGCTCTTTGAAGGAAAACTTAATGGGAAATTATGAAGAATTTACAAACCAGTGAAATTGTGTTGGAGAAAAAATATCAATAAGATTATTCCTTGTTTTAAAGAGAACTACAGGTTTGATTTAGTTTGTTTTTTTTAAATCGGAGGGTAAACAACATCAAAACAGGAAGTGGATTCATCCACAGAGGAAGGAGCTGTTTGGTTCATTAACTTCACCGTGTCAGGACTCAGATTTCAGATCCGAGCAGCGGCCGAATAAATAAAACTGATGATGGAGGAAACACAATCAGTTCCAACAGACGTCCAGCAGAGACCGGAGCGCCTCGTGTCTGTGGCTGCACATCCCATCATGTGAAACCAGCCGTCTCTCTCTGTGTGTGTGTGTGTGTGTGTGATGGTAACAGAGACATCATCTGACCCTTAACGTCTTCCTCTCCGATCACCTGCGGCTCTGAACTCTAACGACGGGACGTTTAGGGGAACGGAGGATGTTTCTAGATCGAGGCTTCGCAGCAGGAAGTTGACAACGACTTTCACTGACAACGACGACGACGTCTGGACATTTTCTCTCTGTATCGAACAGTTCCATTTGGGAGAGACGGGGAATTCAGGTGGAACTGGTCGGGAATCAAACCGTGGGCTGCACGGCTCTGGATTTGTTTCCAATAATAACAGCACAGATCGTTTGGTATCGTTTAATACAGCGTTGAGTCTGTCAGATCTTTTTCCCTGGATTCTTTCTTTCCTTCCTTTGATCCAGTCGACCTGGTCTGTTCCCTACCTACATCCTTCTTCCCTTCCCTTTTCCCTTCCTTCTTTCCACAATCCTTTTTGCCTTCCTTCCTTTCCTTTGTCCTTACATCTTCTTTTTTTTTGATCCAATCCGTTCCCTCCTATCTTTCCTTCCTTCCTTCATCCAGTAACACTTTATAATAAGGGTCCTTTAATTAACATTAGTTAGTACATTACTAAGCATTAATTAACTTACAGATATATTGACAATCATTATTATGTGTTACTTAGGATTAGGAAACACATTAATTAATGTAGCCTATTAGTGAGCAGTTCATTAATGTTTACTACTCAAAGTTATTTAATGAATGAATTAAAAGTTGAATAATGTAAATAGTCATTATGTATGCATTACTCAGCATTAATTAACACATTAGTTTATATATTAATGTTTAATAATGTACTAACTAATGTTAATCAAGGGACCCTTATTGTAAAGTGTTACTCTTCGTCCTTCCTTCCTCGACCCAAGACAACAACAGGGTTAAACTGATAAAAAGAGAAAACACATTAGAAGAAAAACCTTTTCCTCAGATCCCCGACTATGTGCACAACAATACTCAGAATATATCATTTAAACATTTTGGTACAACATCCATGGATCAATGCGTGCACGTGAATCACAATGTTTGTAGTTTTGCATGTGACTTACAGTTTCCCTGCATCATATTTCTCCGTGTGTGTGTCTGTGCCTGTGAGTCGCTGCACTGGGATGAGGAAACGCCTCGTCCCAAGTTAACATCCAATCACCGAGGTTTGGCGAGCCGACTGTACTGGTGTCAGATTTCACACACACACACACACACACACACACACACACACAGGCGACAGTGTGAGGACGCGCCGCCATCTTTTAAATCTGAGGTGTGGAGACATTTTGGGTTTGGTGTTGAATATAATGCAGAGGGAGAGGAGAGGAAAACCCCTCTTATTGCCCCCTCCACTCCAAACCATGATAGCACAGGTACGTATCGACCCGGGGGCCGACTGTGGTGTGAAGGTCAAGGTCAAGGGCATCTTTATTGCCCCCCTATGGGCAATTAGTTCTGCAGCAAAAACAGACACAGACAGCGACAACAGATGAAAAGTGCGAGCGAGGACAAGTGCAACGTTCCCGTGTTGCATCCCTAATGTGCACATGAGCCAACGTCTCAGCTGTCAGGTCGACCCACGATGACAGACAAGAGGAGAAGTGCATTGTGGGATGTTGACTGACTGTCACTTACAAGCGATTGGTAAACGGACACTTCACTAACATCTGGGGGGTATTCCATCAAGCTCGCTTAGCTCAAAGTCTGGCTTAAATGGGCAAGTCTCACTTATTTGAGTGAGAGTTCAGTTCCATCAACATGGCTAAGATTAGCTCCACCTCGGTAACCATGGAAACATGGTTCGGGCTAAGCCTGACACTTCAAACTAAGCTCCGACTTTCCGTTCCATCAACCTGAGCCTCGACTCCGTTCCATCAAAGTGGTTAACACGAATGCTATCCTTGTAACCATGGTGACTAATGCTGCCGGCCAATCCTGGTCTGGAGCAGGATTAAGGTGAAGATTAACTCCATTTATGTTCAAAAAATGTCCAAAAGTCAGTTTTGCTGGTGTTTTTACACACTCACCATCATGTAGCTAGGTAATGGTAAATGATAAGATATAAAATAATGAAATTCATATTTTTAAAAAAAAAGTCTATTAAAAAATTAAAAAGATAAAATTAATCAAAAACTGAGGCATTTAAAACAGCTATTCACTATCACTTCATCTCCTTGAATTGATGGATTTGGTAAATCTGATTTTCTACAGTCAATTCTGAAATATATGTGATGAACTACATGAAATAGTTGATAAATGTGATAAATATCACTTGTTAAAATAAATTAATACATTTTGTGAATTTATTTAGGTCTTAGGCTAAATTAATTGTTAATATGTGTGACTATCTATATTCACTTTGATGCGGGGATTACACCTTTATTTCTTATTGGTAGGTAGGGATGCTGGGGGTGTGGCTAACAAGCTGCTGTGTAAAGTTACCCAGCAGGCCGTTCATCTGACCACCTCCCTCACTCACGGTGTCAGTAGATACAGCTTTTACTATACAGAGTTATTTTAATAGTTAAATCACTGTTTTAACAGACAATCCATCTGGAGCAGTGTTTCCTTTTCTTCTTGTACAGTCCTTCTATTCATCATAAATCTCCATAAGCAGCGTTCAGTAGCTGTGGAGAAGCTTCTGTGCATTCATTCCCTTTGCTTTCGGCCATTTTATGATATGTTCGGCACTCGACTGATGTGGGCTTGGACCAGGTGAGGCTGACAGGTGAGGCTTGAATTAGCGTCAAGTGGAGCCAGCTGATCTCCTTTGATGGAACGGGTCGGGGCTAGGTTTGGAGTTCTCGCTCATTCAAGCTTCAAGATTACACCATAGTCTGGATGTTCTTAGCCACTTTGATGGAATACCCCCCAGGTCCAGCGTAGAGACGTCGCCATCCGGACCGTTGACCTGGTGTTGTTCTGAAACCCTCTTCTCCTTAAAGGGATAGTTCAACATTTTGGCAAATTGTCCCATCACCATAATCCCTATAGTCATAGCAGCAGGTTCGTTACCTTTAATTGTTGGTGCAAGCTGTTTTTAGAACGGCAGAGCAGAGCCGTGAGCTGCTCAGAGCTACGCTACAGAGGCTCATTATGGGATTTCTTGGTTTCCCTCATCAAACTCATCAAATACACAATCCAACAAGTCCACAACGCTCTGGTGGACAAGTTGTGACCTGCACATTCACCACGCTATGAGATAATAACACAACGTTACCACACAGAGTTGTTTTAGAGGGAAATACAGAGACTGTTGATGAAAAACTGTCCCTGAAGGCAACGTGCATCAGAGGTTTTGCATGAATTTCCCTCTAAAACAACTCTGTGTGGTAACGTTGTGTTATTATCTCATGGCGTGGTGAATGTGCAGGTCACAACTTGTCCACCAGAGCGTTGTGGAGTTGTTGGATTGTGTATTTGATGAGGGAAACCAAGAAATCCCTCCGTAGCGTAGCTCTGAGCAGCTCACGGCTCTGCTCCGCCGTTCTAAAAACAGCTTGCACC
The DNA here is from genome assembly GCA_030347415.2 of Decapterus maruadsi. Lineage (NCBI taxonomy): Eukaryota > Metazoa > Chordata > Actinopteri > Carangiformes > Carangidae > Decapterus > Decapterus maruadsi. Next base: position 29,852,879 of record CM064895.1, on the reverse strand, counting down.
AACAGTTATCAATCATTATAGCTCCTCCCACTTCCACAGACACAAAACAGACGGAAACAACCACAACAATCATAAACATCAAGTCCTTTGGAGATATTTAACGCCGTCTCCTGGAACTGTGTCATAATTTGCGAATCACGTCTGAAAGAGAGACAAGAATAAAGATGGACGACGGCCTGGAGACAACGTGTCCATCACAAATTGTTTACACGCAGTGGAAAACACTGAGTATTTGTTCAATCACGTCTCCGACCTAATCCTGTTTCACTGTAATGACCTACTTCTCCCCCACACATTTTTTCATTTCATTCTCCCTCCTTCTTCCATAGGATTCCTCTTCACTGCTGTTGAATGTATTTTCTGAGGACGTGGACAGAATCAAATTCCTTTCCCAGACTTTCCTATGAGCCTAAAAAAAAAAAAGCCCTCCCACTCTAAGAAGCTAATTATAATATCCAGCAGCGTAGTATTGGGCAGCGGTCCAGGCAGGCTTCATGGGCCGAGGCCAATTCACTACATCCATTCACCTCGTACAATCCACAGCCTGCGAGAGTTATCTCAGCACCAGGCTTTTCACCTCCCGCCGCCGCCGCGACGCCTCAGGTGTCACATAAAGCTGTGAGTCGCACTTCAAATCCACTTTAGAAAGTTCTGCCGGAGCCGGAGCGATGAAACGACGGAGGACGGAGCAGCTGGTTTGACTCTTTATACATACACTCGAAGCCTGATTCATCATTAAGTATTAATTCTAGCATAGAGAATTACACTGTGGCATCAGATGACCGTGACAGAGCAGGAAAACCTCTCCACTCACCCACAGTTTGAGTGTTTTTGTTTTTAACCTTAACGGCTTCGATTCCACTCAGGAAATACCAGTAATATTTATGAGGCAGAGACGGACCAGCCGAACTACTCAGACGATGTAATCATCGTGCAACAGGCCTAATTTTGTCATGTGGGGATGTTGATGATCACATTTTTTTGCAACCGAGACGAGTCCGAGTCATTTGATTTTGATGCTGATGCTTCGGCAAGAGAGTAAAGAAGAATAAAGAACACATCCAAGTAGGAACGACCGGCGACACTTCCACTGATAGAAATATACTTATTGACATTGAATATGCATCAAATCAAATCAAACTTTATTTATATAGCACTTTTCATACATAAACAATGTAACACAAAGTGCTTTACACACAAAAGAAAAGAGAAAACAAAGAAAGACATTGAAGAAAACATAACATTTCTTCTAATTTATATGCATCATAAACCTTAAAGGGATAGTTCAACATTTTGGGCAAATTGGCCAATTCGTTAACTTTAATTGTCGGTGCAAGCTATTTTTATAACGGTGGAGCAGAGCCGTGATGGAGAACATTTGCTCAAAAACTCAAAATCAGCTTATTTCTCGTAAAATGTCTCATTTCTAGAGGCTAATGGGATTTCTTGGTTCCTGCAGTTGAAATCAGCCCTGCCAATGGAGCAAGTTTTTTGGCTTGTAATAAGAAAGAAAAACTTTTTGGCAGATCTACTGATTTCAAGTGAAAATTAGTTTGAAACAAGCTAAATTTATCTGAAAACAACTTAATTTCTAGTTCACCAAGAAATAAGAGCTGTCAGTGTTCACCATGATTGTCGTGCTGCTCATGTAACACCTGAATGAATGCAGGGCAGAATCCACGGCTGCTGAGCTGAAACTAAAACGCTGTTTTTTTGTTGTAATAAAGAGAACAAACTTTGGTTGTAAAACACCAACCACATATGAACAAAAATGGATTTCATTCTACGGTCCAACAGAGCTCGGCTGCCTTTCTGCCGCTCTGAAACCTTTTCAGCTCGCGCACAAAAGAGTCGCCACAAATCACACAAACAAGTGTGTTGTGATGTTGTTACTGAATACACACTAACACACACACTAACTCACACACCCAGGCAGCTTATTCGTTCATGAGTCAGCACACGCTCTGCAGTTGAACCACCACTACACATAAAAGCTGCTAATTTTCCTTCATAGATTATCTCTGGGACTTCCAGCCTTTAACTCAGCCGCCGACAACAGGGGCAGAAAACAGACGAGACTTTGAAGCAGCTCCGCTCTCCAGCGCCGAGAATCACATCAAACACATTTTTCTTCTTCTTTTAACTGATATTGCCAGGAATTAATTGTAGAAAAGCAGTAAAAAAGTCTCCCTGAGTGTCACCGCGGATGTAGAACCGGAAAAATCTGATACAGCAGCACTTCCTCTAATTTTTGACGACAGCTAAATTCATAGGTGAGAATCGCGTCTGTAACTTTACAATCTGTTACTAAACCTAATTAATTATGTTCATGGAGAAATGAGCACTTACAGTAAGTTATTGTTGGTTAATTTCCCAGAGTGATGCCACGGTTCTTAAAGGGATAACGAAGAGTTTCTGAAAGCGAAGGTGTTTTCACTACATTTCCCATGAGCCTCTGCGCGCATGGATCCATTAATAAGTGGTAGGCTAATGTAGATTCATCCACATTAATATGAGGCTCTTTTAGAACCAAAAGCAACTCCTCGGGGAAAAAACAAATGATAAAAGTTTTGGCTAAAATCACTCGTTCAAGAAACTAATGTATTCGTCACGTCCATGAGATCGATTAATTGTGAGGTTCGCTTAAAGGGATAGTTCAACATTTTGGCAAATTGGCCCATTGCCATAATCCCTATAGTGATAGCAGTAGGTTTGTTACCTTTAATTGTCGGTGCAAGCTATTTTTAGAACAGTGGAGCAGAGCCGTGAGCTGCTCAGGGCTACGCTATGAAGGCTAAGGGAATTTCTTGGTTTCCCTCATCAAACTCATCAAATACACAATCCAACAACTCCACGCTCTGGTGGACAAGTTGTGACCTGCACATTCACCACGCTATGAGATAATAATGGAACGGTACGAGACGGAGCTGTTTTAGAGGGAAATTCATGCAAAACCACTGATGCGCGTTGCTTTCAGGGGCAGTTTTTCAGCAGTCTCTGTATTTACCTGGAAAATGGCTCATTCCATTATTATCTCATAGTGTGGTGAATGTGCAGGTCACAACTTGTCCACGAAAGCATTTTTGGAGTTTTGGGATTTTGTATTTGATGAGGGAAACCAAGAAATTCCCTTAGCCTCCGTAGCGTAGCTCTGAGCAGCCTACGGCTCTGCTCCACTGTTCTAAAAATAGCTTGCACCGACAATTAAAGGTAACGAACCAACTGCTATGACTATAGGGGTTATGGTGATGGGCCTATTTGCCAAAATGTTGAACTATCCCTTTAAACTGATGGTGCAGGCAGGACTCTGAGTTTTGGTAACCTTTAGGAGCCGTCGGAGCCGTCGGCCGGAGGAGACGACGACGAGATGCCGTCTCCATTCACGATCGTGTTGTTTGTCGGCAGTCGACAGAACGGGAAGAACGAGGGATTTCCCTGTTGTGTGTTGGTTCTGACATCTTTAGTGTAATGACCTAAAAATGGTTGTGGACTGGATGCACCGACACGTGTCCCGTGAAGAGCCGCTCCAGATTTAGTCGGCTTTGTGTGGCTGCGTAATCTCAGGCAGCTGAGCCACCGACATGTCCCTCGGTGTCACAATCTGAAGAGCGGCACACATAAAGTTCAGCTTTTATCTCCTCGCCTCAAAACATCCCTCCCCCTTCCCTCCACCCCCTCTTTCTTCACCACCTCCAGCTTTTGTGGGTCATGACGCAATGTTTATTCCCAGCTCAGGTGAAGCTGCAGGAGTCTCGTCTCCGCTAATGGCTTTCATTAGCGCGGCTGTGGATGCACGGCGCCGCCAGCTCGACTCCTCGGCTCGACCTCATCGCGCTCTCGGCTCACGTAGCAACCCCCCCCCCCCAACACAGCTTCACCTCCTGACCTGAAGCTTCCCCCACTGCCGGCGCCGACTTCCTGTACATGTCCACACGGCCACGGGTCAATTTGACGGTGCAGTAAAAAGACCTGGGATGGAGTGAGTCCTTATAGGAGCAGCAGTAGCTCGAACAGAGGTGATATTTTTAGATTTAACAGCTCACTGGGGTTTTCTGACGACGAGGACTGGGAATACGGCAGCATGAGGGAAATGTCAACACTCACAGATTCTTTAAGACCATGTAGGGGCGACAGGAGGCAGAGAGGGTCGTCTACTGATCAACAGTGGTTCAGACTAGAAGAGCATGATATATAAATGCAGCCCATTCACAATTTAAGCTGAGGTGTGCACCACCGTACTGTTCCTGAATGCATCAGACCTCCAAGCACCAATATAGAAATCAATTAGTACGACAGATACTGTGGATGTTTGCGTTAAAGCTCCATACGGTATAAAGGTAGATGTTTGCGTTAAAGCTCCATACGGTATAAAGGTAGATGTTTGCGTTAAAGCTCCATACGGTACAAAGGTAGACGTTTGCGTTAAAGCTCCATACGGTATAAAGGTAGACGTTTGCGTTAAAGCTCCATACGGTATAAAGGTAGACGTTAGCGTTAAAGCTCCATACGGTATAAAGGTAGACGTTAGCGTTAAAGCTCCATACGGTATAAAGGTAGACGTTTGCGTTAAAGCTCCATACGGTATAAAGGTAGACGTTTGCGTTAAAGCTCCATACGGTATAAAGGTAGACGTTTGCGTTAAAGCTCCATACGGTATAAAGGTAGAAAAGGTAGATGTTTGTGTTAAAGCTCCATACGGTATAAAGGTAGACGTTTGCGTTAAAGCTCCATACGGTATAAAGGTAGACGTTAGCGTTAAAGCTCCATACGGTATAAAGGTAGACGTTAGCGTTAAAGCTCCATACGGTATAAAGGTAGACGTTTGTGTTAAAGCTCCATACAGTATAAAGGTAGATGTTTGTGTTAAAGCTCCATACGGTATAAAGGTAGACGTTTGCGTTAAAGCTCCATACGGTATAAAGGTAGATGTTAGCGTTAAAGCTCCATACGGTATAAAGGTAGATGTTTGCGTTAAAGCTCCATACGGTATAAAGGTAGATGTTAGTGTTAAAGCTCCATACAGTATAAAGGTAGATGTTTGTGTTAAAGCTCCATACGGTATAAAGGTAGATGTCCATGTGTAGTGTGATTATAAAGCAGCTCTAGGTTCTATATTGTGAAAGTGTCAAAGCCTCAGTCCACAGAGAAATGCACACATCCTGTATTCAGAAACTGAGCCTTAAAACCAGCCGTCAGGACTTCCTGTCACTTTGTGATGTCACAACTGAGCAGTCACCCAAAGCCCCGCCCCCTCACCACCAGCTGGAGCCACCATCCATCCAACAACTTGCAGGATTTCTTTGTTTACCTGGAAGCTACACTGAGATTATTTTTGGCTCTTGAAAGCACAAACACTTCGTCTTATGAATCAACACTTCAAATAAAAACACACGGCTCTTTTGAAATTAAAACAGGAATTTCCCTTTCCTTTTGAACTGATTTTCCAATTTCCCCTTTCAGACAGACGCCAGGATCAATATTTGAGTCTTTAAGGCTTCATCATAATATACTGACAGAGTCTGCTCTTCTAACACATAACAGAAATATTTCATCAGCCTTTTAACACCGACACCAGCTGATCCAGGTATCTGAAAATGATCTCTGGTCCAATAACAACAGTCTCCGAACGCCTCCATACAGCTTCTCTCTGGCTGACTGCATCGTCTCATTCTCTAATTAAACTTTTATTCATATTATCTCAGTGGTTTGAACTTAAACTAAGAATAAAGATGTTATGAATTTACTGCTTCACAGCCGCCGTTAGATAAATATTTAATTCTGATAAAATCTAATCAGAACCGAAGAAGAGTTTGTCTTGGACCCTCCGCTCATGAGGAGTGAAACTCTTACATCTTCCTCTTAAAATCGATGGCTAATTGACCGTGCACGTTGCTGAGCAGTGAGGAATTATCAGAAAATCCACTGCAGGTTTCTTCGTGTTGGGTTTGTGTGGAGAATTGGCAGCCGACTACGTGATTCAGACAAGAATAAATAAGACCAAATTTGCCTCAGTATATGAGTCTAACCCTGAAATCCATTCTGAATGCTTATTCAGACTTGAGAGACTTGTGTACGAGCTCTGTCCTTCACCTGGGGGAGCGAGCTGAATGTGCCAGCACAGAGGAGGATGTGAAGAGCGTCCTTTCATGCTGCCGGAGCACAAATGCCTCTGTGAATATTTCAGTCGCTGTGAATTTGCTGGAAAAGTGCTCTGCTTCTTTGTGGGTCTTTCTTTTTTTTTTTCTTCCTCGCGAGCCGAGCAGCACTTAAGGTACACGATGGGATCTAAAGACAGCCCCAGGTGGTGGTGGTGGTGGTGGTTTCTAGGCTGACAACAATCAGAAGGGTCTGATGGTCTCTTAACAGCGTGCACGACTGACACCTCAGTTTTAAAGCCACACCAATGTTTCAGATATACGTAAACACTCAAATCGAGAATGTTTAAAGGGATATTCCGGCATTAGTTTAACCTCTGGTGAACAACCCATAATATGAGGCATCAAACACCTGCTAGCTTTGCCTGGTTTCTATTGAAAAGAAACCAAATATGGTGCTGTTATGGTGTCTTTTTGGTATTTTATGAGAAACCCAAAACAATAATTTCTGACTATTCCCACCACGCCCTTCTTTTCTTTCTTTCTTTTTTTTTTCCATCATGTATTTTACCCTTTTTTTCTTTCTCTTTTTTCTCTGTCATTGTTCATTTATGCTGCACCTATTTATATTTTCTAAGCATTGGTGCACATATCTTTACTGTACAGTGACCATCTTATCCATACGAACGAGTATTAGGGCCCCACCCCCCAAAATAAAACAGCCACAAAAAAAAAAGGAAAAAAGCAAGAAAAAAAAAGTCACGGAAAAAACAAAATTCGGCACAAGAAAAAAAGTAAAGTAAAAAAAAAAATCTGGCACAAAAAAACAAAAAAATTCGGCACAAGAAAAAAAAAAAAAAAGCCAGGTAAAAAAAAAAAAAAAAATCCGGCACAAAAAAAAGTAAAGTAAAAAACAAAAAAAAATTCGGCAAAATAAAAAAAAAAAATTCAGGTAAAAAAAAAAAAAAAATCCGGCACAAAAAAAAAGTCAAGTAAAAAAAAAAAAAAATCCGGCTCAAGAAAAAAAAAAAAAAAAAAAAGTCAGGTAAGAAAAAAAAAAAAATCAAGTACAAAAGAAATTAAAGTAAAGAAAAAAAAAAAAGTTAGGTAAAAAAAAAAAAGTCAGGTAAAAAAAAAAAAATCCAGCACAAAAAAAAAGTAATGTAAAAAAAAAAAAAAAAAAACGGCACAAAAAAAGTCAGGTAAAAAAAAAAGAAGAATCAAACACAAAAAAAAAAGGATGGTAAAAAAAAAAAAAAAAAATTCCGGCACAAGAAAAAAAAAAAAAAACTGTCTGGTTTGACCAAACAAAAAACAAGCTGGCACAAAAGCATTATTTGTGGCTCTGAGTGGCTTTTTGGGTGGTGTTTGGCTCCATAGACAGCAGTGTTTTGCTATCTGGCTGTTGCTACAACTAGAGAAGTTTGGTCGGCTAATTTGACCTCTGGAGGGGGGGGGGGGGGGTTGCAGCCATGGGTTACACTTAAACACCAGACTATCCCTTTAACATCAAGCTTACCTCCTGTCTTCCAGTTCCAGCTTTATCAGTCTGGTGCTTCTGCTTCTCTGCTGCACCAACCTCTGTCTGAAAATTTTATTTGCCCTAAATGTTTCATGGGACCTTCCACCAGCCATCACCTGATTTTTTAACTGAGCAGTAAACACATCATTTTGACTTATGTTGACCTCTTTGATCCACTCGCTACTCACTGCACGGACCAGGAAGCAGCAGCAGCAGCAGACCACAACACACCACGTACATGCTGGTGTGTTTGGTGTGTGTGCAGCATCAGCACATGCTGAGTTTAAAACAGCTGACCTGAGCTGACACGCCTTCATTTATTATTGAAACACAACATTCGGAGCATAGAGCCTCCTGCCGCCGAGTCTTAAAGTCTTAAACTGAGTCAGTGTGGAATAAACGAGGTGAACAGGGTCACTGGTTGTTTCATTTTAGCCTCTTTCAGCTCAGTGTTTTGGTTTTTACGTTTGTTGTTAGCACACAGCAAAGACGGTGGAACACTTACCAGATAAGAAGAGGCAGGAGGAGACCAAACCAGAGCTAAAGGTAGGGTCGATATTGAATGTCACATGGATGGAGTTTCTCCTACACGGTTCTGAAGAGTGAGCTGCTCCGCTGACTTTGCCCCCGTAACTACCAGCTGATCCCAAGAATGTTCCTCAGACTTTTAGTCCAGGTGTTTTTCTGGCCTATTGTTGTCTGTGTTTCCACTATGGACTAAGTCCTGGTAAGTTTCTGCAAATCAGACTGATGATAAATGGAAAAACGAAAGAGGTAACCACAGCTCCAGTTGGGTGGACGCCAATTCAAATTCCTGCTGCAGCGTTTACGCATCATCTATCCGCCTAAACGATCGGTCCATCTGTCAAAGGCGTTCTTCTAGACTTGACCCATGATATAAAACAGTAGGTTCATGGACCTTTATGGAGTTCTACCTCCACAACCAGGGATAAATCCATACAAATACAAACTACATTCAGACAGTAAGAAGGTTCCTGGTTCTAGGGGGAAGTTCCTTCAGTGGAAATGATTGACTCACTGTTGGAGCCTCTAGTGGCCATTAAAGGAACTGCAGCTTTGGCGCGTCCTTGAGGTCGATGCTTGGGTTTTAAATTTAAATGTTCCCTTTTTACTGTCCAAGAAGAAGGAGAAACATGAATATTTGAAGAATGGTCGAATAGTTCCTGGTGGTGATTATCGAGTTTTTGCTCGAAATGCCCATCCCCACCACCCATAGCAGTCTGAAGAACCCGCTGGAAGACCGCTCAAACTGGTGGAAAGTAAATGTTATTAATAACATACAGTATTTCATCATGTTTGCAGAACTCAGAGCAACAAATCCTGTTTTTTTCTGGTCTGACGCGGTGAATCTTCAAACTAAACACCTGATCGATTGAAACGCAGTGATCCAAACCTCCGAACCAGAACCTGTATTGACCGGATGAGGTGGATCAGTACCAGCATCACCGTGAACCGAGTTCAAACCTCAGTCCAACTGGTGCCACAGTCGTCACTGACTCCGTGTTATTATTTTGAATGGAAATGATGTGAGGATGTTTCACGGGTTTACGTGAACACATTACTAATATATGAAGAAGAGTGCTGGGTCGGTATTTGGTATTCACAGATACCCCGGGTTAAGGTGACGGAAGTGAAATCACAAATGAATAAGTTGGAATAACGAAGTGGAGCATCCTCAAACTTCACATTTCTGCAAACTTCTTTCATTTGCAAACTAGAATATAAAGCATGTGTCGTTTTTATTAAATGAATAAAGGGAAAATTCATACAGTGTGTTGCAACATACGTGTTCCCTGAACGTATGTTAACATGTGAGCAGGTGCCCCGGTGATGGAGCTCCATGTGGGATTTGGTAAATGAGTCCCGGCGCTGCCAGGAGCGGCCGACTGGCAGCTACTGCAATTCAAACAGTGCGAGTGCTGCAGGGTTTGTGTTTTCAGAGCACATCAAACGGCTCAGGAGAAGAGACGTCCTCAGGGACCCTCATAATAAAAAAATAAAAAAAATAAAACAGTGTGCCCCGGATGATGTGGTATTTACTTCAGCCTGGCAAAGTCAGAGAGAAACAGAGAGAGATGGCTGCTTCAGATCAGATTCCTCCTCTCCACGACGCATCAGGGCTCTAAAACACGGCTGCTTTATAGCGCATGCAGGGGCCGCGCTCTCCGGCGCCATGTGACGGTGAAACACGGAGGGAAAGACGAGCTGAAACGAGAGGAGATGGAGCCGATGGCAGCAGGAACCTCTGAGCTCGGGTTTCAGAGGTTTCACCTCAGCAGACCTGCTCGGTTTCAGGATGCAGCCGAGTAAACAATATGCCGACGTAGTTATCACTAAATATTAATATCAATCCATAATTAATGTGGGGTTTGCGATCATATTGTGCAGTGATGGTGACTGCACTCTGCACACATGAGCATTTCTGCACGTATAGTGATTGATGTGTTTATACGTGGACACACTGTGTTTAAACTATAATCACCACCTCACAGTCGCCTGTCTGAGAGTAGTTCCATGTTACATCCTGTTCATCCAGAATCAAAGCAAATATAAACCATGAGTGAAATTCTGTCGTGATTGGGAACTGAATTGTTTTGTGAGAGGTCACGCTGACTTTAGAGCTCTGACCTTTCACTACCAAGTCCTAATCAGTCTGTCCTCGAGTACAAGAGGGTGTTGGTGCCAAATTCTGTCCACAAGAATGAGACAGATACAGACGGACAACTCAGAAACAAAATGTGAAGTTAAATTATCCAAACTACAACAAAAAAAATCACATTATTTTGGCATCAACTCTCAGGTATGATACGCAAATATGATGATATGATGGTTTAATTCTGCGAAAGACAAAGATAAAGATCAAATTTAAAGAAAATCAAAGGAGAGCAAACCTGCTGCAGAATCTAAAACAGGCTATCATTTATTTACACTGGTGTCAGATCAGATTTTAGACATCTGCTCTGAACACAGAGCATGAGAACTCATCTGCAGCGAAGTGACTTAAACAGTTAAAGGGACGACGAGGAGTTTTGGAAAAGCAAAGTGTTATCACACTACATGTATGAGCCTCCGCGCGCGCACCGTGAAATTCTTTTACCAGCGCGAAACAGACTCATGTTTTCATTCATCACGGATTAAAGTCAGAGGTTCAAAGACGATCAGTTACCGATGTAGTTCCAAAACCGAAAGTAAGGAAACGTTGGTCGGCTCGCCAGCATTTCCACCACTAATAACAAAATAACGATAGAGACAAAAACATATATTTATCAAAAACGGGCCCATTAACAAGTGTGGGTAGCGTAGATTCATCCACATTAACGTGAGACTTTTTTATTAGGGATGCCCCGATACCGATATTGGTATCGGGTATCGGTCCGATACTGTTGTAAAATACTGGTATCGGTATCGGTGAACTTTACTGATACCAAGAACTAGGGATGTCCCTGATGAAGACGTTTTTTGCATCTTTGTTGTATCCGAGATCCGTTATAACAAATTTGTCATTTGATTTTGAGTATCTGCCGATTCCGAGTCCCGATCCGATACTTTTTTTTGCAATGCAGTAAAGCTTTTAATGTAGATTATCATCCCACTATTTTTCTGTTCTTTGTGCTCTACTATTCCGTTTAACAATTTATTTATAATCTCACAATAATAGCCTACTTAATAAAACATCATCAACAACAAGCCCATGACATTTATTGCAGTATTGTAAGACATGTCATGATATCAAACTCCTTGACTAACATATGATATTTAGCACAGTAGCTCCATAAATAAGTATAATATTAATTCCATTATCCATAAGTCAACAGGAACAAAATGACCATTGTAAAATAGCTTATCATGCCTTTCTCAATCACCAGCCTCTCTCCCCCCCCGATCCCACCCTCACCTGCCTGTCTGCCCCCCTCACTCACTCACCATTAAGTAAAATTATTGACCCAAATCCATCTGATCATCTTATCTGTGCTGCTGCGAGCGGACAACTTCTTTCAGCGGTGACTGTACATAAAAGTGAAATGAGCTCCTCACTCCCTCCAGCTCAGCTCATCCCTCCCAGTCACCCAGTTCAATGCAGCGGAGACGCACTCCTGTCCTTGAGTGCTCCCTCTCTAACTTTAAATAAATAACTGGTTCTGTATCTGTTTGTAATATCAACTGGTAAAAGGCTATATTTTTTCAACAGTGTGAGAAGTTTGGAAAGTCACCAAAAAGAGCCACTTTTGTACTACAGGAGAGCCTCGCTAACCCACTAAACTGGCTCCGTGTGCTGCTGTCTCACGTCGTTCCACGCTCTGCGCTCGCTCTCTGCATTTCAGAAGCTGCAGTGACCGTTGTTGCTGCAGGTGGAACAAGTCAACGTCATCTCGCGCTAAAATCATCAACAACAACAGCTGATTGGAAGTCATTGCAGTGAAACAACGCAGACACACACGCCACACTAACAGTGAGGGACTGACACGGTGAACCTACACAGCTCTCATTAGCATTATACAACATTACACACTTCATGAAAATTATTTACATGTTTCCTGTCATCTGTCAGCCACATACAAGACAGATTACCAATGGAGCTCTGCTCACAGGACAGAGCACTCAATGTCAATGTCAACACTACACCTTTAGTGACTATCTGGTTACTACCTGTTGGAATATACAAGACAGAGTACTCGATGTCCATACTGTATACAGTAAGTTGTTGTAAGAGAAATGAAATCTGAAAAAACAATATAAGCATAAATACTCAGCAGTAAAGTAATGGTTTACTATCTACAGTGGAATACACTACCAAATACGCGATCACGGACCACATATAAACATTCAGACACTCAAAAGCAAACATCATCAGTGCTCAATCAATGAGCCAGTTCTTTGCATTAACTTTAAATGAGTGGAATGACCGATTCTCTGAATTGGGGTATAGATTCCACTGGTCCTTAAAAGAAAATCAGACTAAATGAGGTTCTCCTAAGTGGGATTATGCAGTCCTTTCCGATGCACCTCGAGTGATCTGATCGCTGATGACTTAAACGTTATAAAACTGGCTAGGGGGTTGGTGCTGACCCCTGTGAGATCTTAAGAACCTGTAAATGATAATATTTTCCAGCTCATAAATTGTATTTTCTCAGAATGTGACAGTGATGATCAGAGGGTTTCTTTGCATCTTTGTTGTTGTTTTTTGATTCAACTTCTTTTAGGGTTGTGGATTGCACACTGGACCAGCTTATTAAACAAATTTGTTGTTACAAAAAAAAGCATTGACAGAAGTCTCTGAATCTAAAGTTTGAAACTGTCTTCCTTTTTTTGTGGTTTTAGAAGGATGAGATTTGAATCAATATGTACTCCTAGGTATTTATACGGCAAGAACTCAGATCCAAGAATCAGTATCATATCGGTTTGAAAAAACAACATTGATTCAACCAGGGTGATCCTCAATTTTTGTCAACTTGTCAGCCTCTTCTGAATTTTTCCCATGTCTGACTGTGTCCGAAGAAACATAACTCCACATGGATTGTCCCTTTAACTGATTATCAGAGCTGTCACAGATCAAGTTGTGGTTACCAAGTCCAATTATTTTTTATTAGATTTAGACATTGAATGGGGAAATTAAAATTCAAAAGTTTGTTTAGTAGTACTGAATGGACACGGACAGTATCAAATGCTTTCCGTCAAGAAAAACGGCTCCCACTACACCCCCTTGTCCAGCAATTGTGGCAGTTTCGGTGGAGTGATTTAATCTAAAGCCAAACTGCATAGTCTCTTTTAAGATGATTGGTAATTTGTTTGGCAAGCAGTTTTTCAAATACCTTAGAAACAGTGGGTAACATGCTGATGGGCCTATAATTGGCAACAAGTGAGGGGTCACCACTTTTGATGACGACGCCTCCGAGCACAAACCACCATCACCACCACCACCACCAGCAGCAGCACCACCAGCAGCTTCTGAGTGAAATGGTTTTCACAGTTTGCCGCGGAGGAAATTGGCTCGTCTGCACCGAGCTCCGGCTTCAACCCCGTCCAGCTCCTCTGGGCCGGACCTCATCATCACCACCACCCAGCATCAGTGTTGGACCCGCCAATGCTGCTGCAGCCAGGCTCACCATGGGATGGATGAATGGATGGATGGGTGGGTGGGTGGGTGGGTGGATGGATGGATGGATGGATGGATGGATGGAGATGCAGCAGCAGCACAGGAAAAAAAAACACATTTGTGTGTCTGTGCACTGAATCGATCACAGACTCACAATCCCAACAACCTCGGATGTGTTGCAGGAGATCACGTTGCAGGTGCACTGAAGACTGGTGAACTTGTCCTACAGTCTGGTTGCCATGGAGAAGTTTGAAGTTTTCAGACATGTTTTTCCACCATGAAAATTTAAGAGCATCAACAGAGAATATGTAACACACCCTGAGATATTCACGGAGACGCTGTGCGATGCAGCAGAGCCTCCGCTGGACCACAGAGACACAACGGGTCCACAAGTACGGACATGTAGGAAAACAACAAGCAGAGAAACATCACAGACTGGAGACGACAGTGTCGGTTGTGCAGAACAATATCCTGCAGCCGTTACATACTGAACACATTCATGTTGGGATTCTTGTCGGTTTCTCACTGACTATTAAGGTTTAAGACGGACGACGGCCGTAGAAACATGTGAAGTCAAAGAAGAAAACCTTGAACTCTCCTGAAAACTGTCACATGTAAAAATGTAAACAGTCTCATGTGGTGTTTTTCAGACTACTGAACAAAGCACAACACACTTAATCTGTGTCGACGTCAAGACATCCAAAATCATATCGCCAAGCTTCAAGCTAATGACGATGCTAACGTGTCAACCTGCAGCAGGTGTCATGTTGAGTCAAGTCAAAGAACAGCTGAGGATTATGGGATTGTTGTTGGTACAAAATATCAGGGTTGAGTTCATCCTCTGAGGACCATGAGTATTTTTATTAAGTTGTGGATGAATGAATTGAATGACGGATTCATTGTTTATTCCTTAAATGTCAACAAAGAAAAAAAAGGTTCAAACTAGGGATCCTTTTATTGGTTATTGGGGAAAAAATGGATGATGGTAAAAATGCTGAAATTGGGCCGATACAATCGCCCTTGGTCAAAGTTGAAACAAACAATATTTTTCTCACATTTAAAGAGATGGATCACAAGATTTTTCAAAATTGGTGCTTTAACTTGGCAATAAAAATTGAAATCAATTGTTCCTATTGACGATGGACTGAATTGGTAAAGAAATATTTCAGTGAAATATGAGGAGGAGGACCTGGTGGAGAGTTCATCCTCTGAGAGCTCAAAGTGCCATAAAACTATTATTTCTGAGCAGAAATGTTTTCATTGATTTGTGCTGATAAATTATGAGCCGATCTGGTGGGACTCGACTCCTTCCACCAAAAAAAAAAAAAGTTCCCTGCTTTCAGACCAAGCCAAAACTTTTGGGTGAGTTTGATAAATCTACAGTAACAACAACAACAACGCGCGCGCTGATGTGTGTGTAGGCTGAGGAACGGCCTCTGATCTGCATCTAACAGCCTGATCAATACCCCACACCCAGCCTGTCCTGCTCCATGCGCCAGATATAGATCACACCCCGGTGATGAAATTAAGTTTTCACTGTCCACCTGTCGTTGGCTTTCACCTCGCACAGCTGGCAAACATCTGTTGCCTCCTCCCAATCATCAGAATAGCCATTGATTAATTTTCTGTCCGGTGACGAGATAGATTAATCAAGTTAAGTGCTGCAGCGCTACAGTTATCAGCATCGACTGCTCTGGGTGTCGTATTGTAAAGATGTTAATTTTGCAAACTTGTTTGATACAAGAGCAACAACAAACGCAGGAAATGCAGAAATTACAATTCCAACTGAACTCACAACCTGTTATCGTACATGTTATCTCCCATATTCTACTCTTTTTACTCAATTTCACTCAGCTGTCAGACGTCCAACTAAACCGTATTGTAAATGTTTTGCCCCAAACTGATGCCGATCTCTCTACTGAGAACAAGCTGTTTCTGTGCAATGCACCTTTAAGTAACATGGTTACTGTACACAGCAAAGATTATTACCACTTTATGGCTTAAGATTGGTATTTCATCAGTTTAGCTCAGGAGTTTCTTGCTGCACTGCAGCCATAGAAATAAGAGGTGGTAGGCGTATTATGGTGCTGAGGGGCCGGCCTCGCTCCCGTTGTGACATCACAACAGGAGCTGAGTCTGAACAGCCTGTATGAGCAGCGTTTTACCAGTCGCTGGGCTGCAGAGTCCATGCAGGACCCGTTGGCTTTCCTCCTTCTAGGAGTTGTTAGGCTCAGGGAGGATCTGTTTATGTTTGTAGAGACTAGAAAAAAGCTGGTTTTCATCATGTGGGACCTTTAAAATGATCACAATACTTTCTTTTCTGTTGTTCAGTCCAAAATTACATGATTTAGAAACATCTGGAATGTAAAATACAATAATATAATCATTTATTATTAAAATAAATATAGACTGTCACATTTTGGTGATCTCTTCTCTTCTCAATGTCTTTATGAAAACTGGCAGATAAACAGAAACATAAGTAACTTGGGGTGGAGGGAATTACAGATGTTAACAAAGTTTTCAGATTTAACAAAGTTTGCATTTGGAAAAAAAGCTAATGAATCATGATATATCGACGCATATTGCAATATTTTGAATATAATATTGTATTGCAGGGCCTTTGATGATTCCCACCCCTAATATACTGCAGATAATTTTCTCTCTGTAATATTACGACGATGAATGAAGTGACTCTAATCTCTACGGCCATTTCAGTCAAAAGCGACAATTTATTAAAACTAATTGTTATTCAATTCACTTTTAACTAAACAAAACACATTTGTTGTTATTTAATGAGACCACTACTTGGTGTTTAAGGTTTAATTTTCTGCCAGGCTGATAACAGACAGATTGTTTCAGCTCTGCATAAAAAAAAAAACATTTTCTATTTTTAATGTGCGGTCGTAAAAAAAAAAAGACATTTCATTGATACTGAGTGTGACGATCAGCTGACTGAGGCCGATTCAGAGGAGTGGAGCAGAAAACTGGAATTTAAAAACACAACAGGAAACTCCTGAGCCACGCCGACCTGATAGGAGGACTCATCCTGGATATCAATTGATATGTAATTGTTGTATTGTGATATAGAAAACAAAGGCACTAGAGGCAAGAAAAGGACTGAAAAAGATGAAGAGAACTGTATCAGTGCTTTATGGGATTATCCAATATTAACGGGAAGAACGAGGCTATTTCATGTTTCTGATATTATTAAACATGATCTTGTTTTTCTTTTTCATCTAACTGTATGTTACATGTGATGAAGACATCTTCATGCATCTGCACAGAAAATATACAAGTGCTGTGTTCAGGGAAAAATACATTAAAAACACAGCTTCTTCGCCAGCGGCTCCCTGACTTTCATCCTTCATTAAAAAAGGGGAAATCAAAAGACTTTGAAAAGATGTGGCAGCAGTTTAAAGACGATGGAGGAGTTCATTTATCTTCAAGTGTGAAATTACTCTTTAAAAAAAGTTGGGTACATTTAGTTGGCTTAGATTTTTTTATACCCACTCATTAGCCCCTTCATTAGGAACGTCTCTTTGACTGGTCAACGGAGAAGACGGTCTGCTCCAGTTCAAACGCCGGCCTCGTGGTTGTTGTTGGGAGAGTTGGACCGAGCGCTGATCTTCTGGGATTTTACAAGCACAACCATCTCTAGGATTTACAGAAAACGGTCTCATAAAAGAGAAAATGAAATGTCCTGTTGATGCCAGAAGAGGAAACTGAGGCCGGATGATACAAGAACGGAGGAAAAAAAAACGTTGCACAGTCTGGAGATTTATAGATTTCTGCAGATGTTCGGGTCAGATGGGCATTAGCCACTTTAAAGCACAGACCCATCCTTCCATATATCAACGCTTCAAGCACCAACGTAGCATTGTTTAAACTCCACAACTGACTGGAGCAGCTGCTGTTGACCATCTCCATCCAACACTGGACCGTCTTCTTCTCAACGCTCTCGGTCATAAACACGTCTAGGCCGCAACATCTCACATCGGCCTCCACAGCCTCCAGATCAAGAGATGTGCAGCAGAACTTGATGCTCTCATGCAGAAATGGACCAAAACCCCTGACACTCCGTTTACACCTGGTATTAACAGTGATCGGGTCGCAATCGGACGATAGCCTGGTTGTCACGACTTTCCAATGCATTGGGTCTGGCCAAGACATTAAGAGAATCCATTTCTCAAAGCGCATCCTTCAAACTTGGTCGAAGCCAGAATAGGCGGTGTCGAAGCTTCTACTGCATCACTTACTTGAACACGCCTCTACCCAGAGCCGTTGGAGATGCTCAACGTCGATTGGCTCTCGAAGAATAGGGTGGAGTTCCCGTGGATGCCGGAGACAGAATGCAGTAAATAGTACGGTTGGCCAGACTAGCAGTCAGCCGCGCTTGCGAGGCGTGACGTCACTAGTGTGGGCACGACCAGGCTATAATCGGACGATGCTTGACCACATGAAGGTCCAGATTGAGGACGTTGTGGACGGACTGTGATCCGATCGGCCAGACCACCTCCGAAGGCGGTCAGGGACGCATTGGAACCTCGTTGAAGTGTAAACGGCAATAGATACAACCACGTGGGCGGAAATAACCTTTCTACTATTCTTTTTTTAATATACCCACGCAAATGTGATTGGATCTCAACGTGGACACTGGAGACGCATATCGATGCCATGTGTAAATGCTATCCAACCTGGATACAAGACGCTTGGTCATTTCATTTGACCTTTATTTGTTATAGAGGGACAACGTGCACTTAGGAACATTTTAAAATAAAATGTAAATGCACCCAATTAGGGATGCACCGATATGAACATTTTGGCCGATATCCAATATGAATTTTTCTGTTATGGTCGATAATCCATATTTACCGATATCGATATGTGTTCTTTTTTTTCAAGTTTCTGAGATTTTTAATTTTTGTACAGACTTCATAAACTTTTTTTGTTATTTTCAGAATGGGACAACCATCCTCCTTGCATTACAACTTTGCAGGAACATTTTAAAATTTTTGTAAATATTAAAAAAATACCAATATTAATGCACCCAATTATAGCCAAAAGCCTAATTTCCATGTTGATGCCAGGTGTAGATGGGGTGTGAGGAACAAGGGCGAGTTCTGGAGGCAAAAGGGTCCGACCCGGTGCTACCAAGGGGGCACCTGAGTGAAGAGGTACCACAAGCCCTACAAGCTCCTGCTGAGGGTCAAGCTGACCAGTCCTGACCGGTCCTGACCGGTCCTGACCGGTCCGACCTCTGTCAGCGTCCGTGCTCAGGATTTACTGTTGGGACAACATTTGTGTATTCCTTACACACAGCACAGGACAACTCTAATTGAAAACAAAATGTCACACACACACTTGATCCTTCTTTACTAGAGCAGCGCCGCATCCTCGTCAACACTTTTAGCTGCTGCACCACCACCACCACCCTGAACCCCAACCCCCCCCACGAGGATCCTGCACTCCTCAACACTAAGCTCCGGTTACCGGTTTCTATTTACATTCCTCACACTTGGAGGGGCCACCTGCTCCGGCCGGTGCTCGCTGCCACCGCTGTGCTTACCGACGCTCATACCGGCTTCCTGGCTGAAACCTGAGCCCGTGACGTACGTACGGACGGACGGACGGGCTCGGTGTTTATCAGATTCAGGCAAATGTGAGGAAATGCAAATGGAGACGCAACGTTCAACATCAGCGACAGAGCTGCTCTTTGTTTCCACAGAGATACAGATGATGGAGGAGGAGAGGGAGGGAGGGAGGGAGGGAGGGGGGTCTTGATGACACACTTAAGCAGGAAGGGGACAGTCATGTTGTGGGACAGTGTCCTGTTTGCCAACCGGCGCATGAAGCCGTAAAACCCGAGCAGCCGAGCCTCCAAAGTTGCTGCACCCTCACATTTAACCCTCGCGTAAACACACCGAGGGACATCAAACCCGAGACTTCACTACGTCGTTACGGCTGCTTTCGGAAATCAAACCGAAACCACCGGTCGTTTAGAGATCGGTACCGACTGGCATCCGTTTTCATGACTACGTCTCCTGGTGTCCAGACGTCTGGAGTTTGCATGTGGTGCAGTGCGAGTAAAGTGTGGATGGGATGGAGCTGCTGGGAGTCCACTTACAGAAACAACAACTGTTATCAGGGACAGTTAACAGGCCCGGTGTCGACTGAGGATCAGCAGGAACAATCACTCACTACCAAGTGGTTGGAGCGAGATAAACCAAACACCACCACCACCACCACCACCACCACCACCAACCCCCCCTCCCTTGGCTGAGACGGGAAACAGCTGATGTGAATAAACCATTGCGCTGAAATAAAACCAAAAGTGTTCCCTTCAACACCTTCTTCCAAGTATTAAAGCTGCATGGAGTATACCAGTAAATGCTTTTATTAAAGAACCTAAAACCAGCCGTCAGGACTTCCTGTAACTTTGTGATGTCACAACAAAGCCAAGCCCCACCCACCACCTGGACCCACCAAACAACTTTGCAGGATTTGGAGTGTTTTTATTCTGAAATCTGCTTTTTTTTTTCTTTCTTTTTTTTAAATGGGATCACTCATAAAACATTCAGCCAATCAGAAGAGAGTTCTCAAATTTTAAATATGCAATCACTTTGTCTTAAGAAATTAAATCTTTCCATTTTTTTGGTTAGAGTTAAAGACTATGAGGAAGTTCAGATGAAGCCAATTGAGTCAAAACAAAAAACCAACCAAACTATTCATAAGCAGAAATGATTGATCAATTATGTTTCAATAAAAACATTTTAAAGAAATATTATCAAAATATCTAATTCCACTTAACAAACTGTGGACACACTCTCCTCACTGGTTTGACTGCTGGGATTCAGGGAATAATGATCCTGAGAATGACTTTTTCCTGGCATTTCATGTCGTGAACGATCAATGGACGAATTAATGAAGAGGATACACAACGATGATGATGATGAAATAATCGTTGGCTGCAGCCTCACAGCTCTCCTGAGACAGAATAATTAACCTTGCCAGCGATTTTCAGACAGAAACACTTCAAACAATTCATTTTTTCTTAAATAAAACAACACAAACTTTAATATATTAAATAAAAACGATCTAAAAACTAGGAGGATAAAGGAGACCTGATGGTTGATATTCTGCAACAGTAGATTTGCCATTGATCCAATTATACAGATACAAATCTGTCAGGTGGTAAAATATAAAAGATTATATAATATCATAAAACACCATGTTCCTGGTGGTTTCTTCCTTTTGTGCAAAACTCCATTCAAGAAATTATCAATTTTAGAGGGTATTCACCAAAAAGCCTTTATATCAGTCCACAGGCACAGTGTGCTCACATTAATAATCAGCACAAACATCACGACCATCTAATCCTGCAGCATGAAAAAGGCTGAAAATCACGTTTGCCACACTGAAATTTAAAATACATGTATAGACCAGTAGCTTGTGGAGTATTTTCTGACATTTCTGGTGTGTACATGTCTTTAAAAACACCCTAAATCCAATCAAACTGTGTTTAAATGTAGAAATATACAAAGTTTTTCTTAGTCAGTTGAATCCAGGTGAGTTAGAGAAGGTTAAAAGATGTGAAACTATTGATCATGTAAAGTGCAAACACGTGATCAATCAATCATTCATGCATTGTAGCTATACAGGTGCAGCACCACACGGGCCCACCTGGACCTGCTGCTGCGTGTGCATGACCACAAACAAACATGCAGGTGCCATGAGGACAAACCAGGACAAAGGAAACTTGGTGGTGGTGGTGGTGGAAGCAGGCTGACCTCACCAGGAAGTCCCCACCTGCACCAGGTGAGCTCCAGCCTGGAGGGACAGGTGACATGTTGGGGGACACAAAAGTGTTTTCCCTCGCTGCCGCGTTCAGGACGGTCGGTGCGGGCTGTAGCCCGGACGGTCGGTCGGTCGGTCGGTCGGATGGGTGGATGGATGCACGGACGGCCCCGCGGGGGGGAAACTTACCCCGGTCGGTCCGTCAACAAGCGGACACTTTGAATGAAACCGTGTCGTATGGCTCAAGTTAACCGAGCCGAGCGGGACAGAAGCAGCAGCAGCCGCCGCAGCAGCAGAGACCGCGGCGGCAGCAGCAGCAGCGGCCACCCGCTCCCTCCCCTCCGCTCCCTCCGCACCGAAAAACTGTCACAAAAAGCGGACACTTACCTCCACCGACTGTCCGTTCACCACCGGGAGGAGGAGGAGGCTCAGCGGTCAGCGTGTCCACAGCCTCCGGAGAAACACTTTACTGTTGTTTGTCTTTGTGTCCCGTGGCAGAAATGATTAAGTCCCGTTCCGCGGTGTCGCTCTGTATCCGGACAGCAGCAGCAGCTCACAACGTGGAGAGGAAGCGGCAACAACAACAACGGCAGCGGCGGCAGCAGCAGCGGCAGCAGCAGCGGTCGGTCTCTCTCCGGTCGGTCCGCTGTCAGCGCTCAGCGCAGGGGAGGCTGCGGCCGCGCATGCGCATACGGACCGCTACTGCGAAACAAAGATCGTCGAGAGACAAGATGATCCACTCTGTCACAGTTCAGAGAAATCAGTCCTATGTTTATTGTATCAGGCTACAATTATATGTTTTATTTTATTTTGTTGTGAAAAAGCATATAATGGGTGGATATGATGGAAGTCATACATTCAACTCGTCACTTAAGGTGGAAGTGTTAGCTCAGTTCCACCTTTATTCCTGGATGGATGGATGGATGGATGGATGGATGGATGGATGGATGGATGGATGGATGGATAGATAGAATAGGCAAAATAAAGTTGAAAAAATAGTAAAATATATGAGCCTCTGTATATGAATAATATTAGACGTATTTTACCAGAAGTTTGTTTTCCAACATAAATGCACGGCATTTACCTTTTCTTTTTTTTTGCTTGGCTGAGCTGCAAGATACGGCTAATTGCTAAATTGATAATATTCATATTTAAATATTCTACCTATGACCATGGTTCCATAGCATGACTGGCATTTAAAAAACATCAAACATTTCATGAAATAAACAATGCAACCGAAAATAATGGTCCAGTTACTGTTGATCAATGAATTGTTTGGTCTACATAACCTTACACTCAAATGTCTTTTCATGTCCAACCAACAGTCTGATATGTAAATACACTCAGTTTATAGTCACAAACAGTTCAGGAAAGCAGTGGGTTTTCATTCAAGAAGCTATAAATCACTGTTATTCACTTTTTAGATTCATGTTGAGCTGCAGGAAGTCCAGGTTCGGTCCTGACTCTGAGATTACCTGTGTGTCCATTAGGATTTCTACAGGTGCAGCCCACAGCAGTGTGTGTGTTGGTCGACTCTTTCACAAACAGAAACAGATTTCTTCTGATGACCTGAATCTAAATATCAACTGGGATGGGTTACCAATGGGGGCCTATACTGGACTGGAGAGGTGAAGCGTGAATCATAAAGTTCACAACACGGGTTGAAAAGAAAATAATGACCACAAAGAAATGTTGGAGCGGTCCGCCCGTCCGAGCCCAATTTCTCATAATCCATCCGTGATATCAGAAAACACTGTGAAGTCTGAGCTGAGCAACAATCTCTGCCTGGTTCGGCCTCTGTGGAGTAAATCCCTGCTGCACGAACGCACGTGTTTGTTCCATCTACAGCCTCTAATTTGAAAAAAAAAAAAAACTGCTGTGCAATTACACCGTGTCTTTTTGTGCTTCCTAACCGCTCCAGAACCAGGACGCTGCCAAGTAAGAAGCCCAGGCTGACGGTGTGCACATCAGCCTGGTCGGTTTAACCCCAGAGAGCCACGACAAGAAGAACAAAGTCAACCACTGCCCATGTAATCAGCCTGTGAAGTTAAAATATGTGAGATGAGCCGCAGAAAATGTAACGTTCCACTTCTGAACAGACTGAAAGTCAAACGTTAAACAGCCACGTGTTACTCTCGTAATCGCAGCGCTGCTTGTTTACACGTCGGTGCTTTGAAGCTCCTACTGAAACTTTATTTTTCCCACCATGAGAAGCCTTTTTTTTTGGAACGTCCCACTGTGTCGGCCACGTCTGATTAAAATACATGAGGTCAGTGATGTGGCAGCTGTGTCGGCTGAAAATGAAGTTACGTTCCTCCAACATGTGACTCGGATACAAATCAGTGTCAGATGTTCAAAGGGCCAACAAGGAGTTTCTATTTGGTTATTAAAAAAAAGTCTCACATTACAGTAATGTGGATGAAAATGAATGGGCCCATTTTCGATAAATACATGCTTTGTCCTCCAACATGTGACTCGGATACAAAGTTTAAACTCGTCCTCTTGATGACTTATTCAATGTGTAAAGAACAAACAACAGATGAAACATCAGTAACAGGCTTAATCCTTGACCTTAGCTTATAAAGTTTCAGTGTGAAGTTTAGTTTCTTTGCAGGTGGAAAATACAGGACAGATAGTTTGTCATGGATTGCATGCTATTATCTTTTTTCTATTTGTTGTTTTACCTTTAGCGGATCAATAAAGTGATATCTACGGTGGCCATGAGGGCTCAACTCATTGCAACTCATGCAAAAACACAAATAGGAAACCTGGAGTGTAGACTCCAATGGGACAATTTAACGTGAACACCGATTATGGTCGGGTCTAATCACAAAATCAACCCTTAGGAGACCTCATCAGTTTGACACAACAAGGAAGTGTTTCTGGGGGACACAAAAGATTGTTGCACCAGACCAAAGGCTAATGCTAAGCTAACAGTCCATGTGATCATGTGATATTGATGTTCTAATAAACAGGAAGCTGTCTGCACAAGAAGAAGAACAACTAAAGGCCCCATCGTGTCTCCAGAAACACTTCCTGCATGTGCACGTTCCGTGTTCATGTAGCTACACGGACAAAAATCAATAAGTCACACGCTCCAATATTTCGTCGGACCGCCTTCAGCTTTGATTATGGGGTGTATTCGCTGTGACATCGTTTTGATTTGCTCCTGCAATGTCACAGCATTTGTTTCCGTCCGGAGTTGCATTAATTTTTCAAAGATTCTCAATGGGGTTTCCTTCATTTCGTTTCCTCGCTCTCCTTCCCGTTTTAATAATGCGTTGGACAGTTCTTTTAGTCTTTATTTTAGATGTTTTATTTGCTTGATGCCAATGATTCGACTCTTCTGAAACTGATTAACATTTTCTCCACGACAACAGGATGTATCTTCTGACATGAGATTGCATCAGCTCTGTTAGCTCCTTTTTTTTATTTGCCACCATACGTTTTTAGGAATGTAATAAAAACCAACCAAAGGCAGATTGTCATTGTGTTCAATCAAATAGTTTTTCATATTATATGGAATGTATTTATCTTGTTTCCATTATTTATGACGTACATTGGATTCTATTCTATTTCCTATCGAAATGTTTTTCCTTTTAAAGACACAGAATCATGATTGGCTGAGAGGATAATTTACCATTTATAGTATTTCAACGGTCTTGTTTGGTGCATAATTCAATCTGTGTGTGTGTGTGTGTGTGTGTGTGTGTGTGTGTGTGTGTGTGTGTGTGTGTGTGTGTGTGTGTGTGTGTGTGTGTGTGTGTGTGTGTGTGTGTGTGTGTGTGTGTGTGTGTGTGTGAGCTTGGCTTCCTTCAGTGACCTCACGGCCCCTGTGGAGTTTTATAAATAGGCGTCTATGCCATAAGATGTGTAGGTTTTAGGGTCAGTGCGTACTGTCAGTATCCGGTTTCTCAGGAGTGCTTTACATGCACTTACACTCTGTGTGTGTGTGCAGAGTTTATGAGATATCATATGACTTAGATCCATCATAAACAAGGAGTCTTATATCCACAGCGAGCGGCGGCTGCATGTTGGAGCATCGCAGTGATAATTGAAGAGCTCAGGTTTCCGTCTGTGGTGCTGCAGCGACTGACTGACCAGTCTGAGAGTCGATGGAGGAGGAACTTCTCTGTTCTTCTTCTTTGTGACGTGGAGAACGGAGGAAAAGCACAGCAGCGAAGGTGTGTGTGAAGATTCACAGCAAAAGGTGTGAACGCCGGCTCGAGTTTTATTTCCACAGTGAGAGAAACGCCCACTGCGTCTCTTTTGTTGATGAAGCTGCTGCTAAATAAATCAGAGCATCATGACACGGTCGTTCATCATGAGGTCACCGTGTGTGTTAGCGTGTGTATTTGTGTGTGTGTGTTCTTTTTTTATCATGTCTTTCACAGCAGATTGAGTTGGTATGTGTGAAGATGAAAATTGATTCTTGATTTGCAGTTTCTTGGGTCATAAAGGGACGAATGAGTCATTTTTATTCTCTGCGGAAAACCACGAGACTGCAAAATACAACGACCTCGAAGTTACTGCTTCCTCCAACATCACAGACAAACGTTCACCTGCTGCAGATGAAATATATGCAAATGTTATATCACAGCTCCATAGGGTATAAAGGTAGATGTTAGTGTTAAAGCTCCATACAGTATAAAGGTAGATGTTTGTGTTAAAGCTCCATACGGTATAAAGGTAGATGTTTGTGTTAAAGCTCCATACGGTATAAAGGTAGATGTTTGTGTTAAAGCTCCATACGGTATAAAGGTAGATGTTTGTATTAAAGCTCCATACAGTATAAAGGTAGATGTTTGTGTTAAAGCTCCATACAGTATAAAGGTAGATGTTTGTATTAAAGCTCCATACAGTATAAAGGTAGATGTTTGTGTTAAAGCTCCATACAGTATAAAGGTAGATGTTTGTATTAAAGCTCCATACGGTATAAAGGTAGATGTTTGCGTTAAAGCTCCATACAGTATAAAGGTAGATGTCCATGTGTAGTGTGATTATAAAAAGGTAGCAGCTCTAGGTTCTATATTAAATACTGTTTTTATTGAAAACAGTCAGCATCAAAGGCTCAGATCCTGACACAGAGACTAGAGCTCCAGAGATTACAGTTTTTCTCAATCGCTTTAAAGGTATTCTCACCTCACTCTTAACATTTGCACAACAATTAAATTTCAAAACAATTGTTAGAAACTGCAAAACCATTCATTGTGATTCTTAAAGCACACTTCTCAAGTAAGGTTGTTGATTTATGTCAGTAAAACCATTTTCCAAAAGCCAGCTGTGAGGTTCTAGTTTTGTTAGACTTTGCTTTGTTTTTTGTGACAAACTTCCTGTCTGGACAAACAGTTTGTGATTTCTCAAAAAAAATTGTTACAAACTCAAAACCTAGTGGACAACCTGCAAAAGTGCGTCACTTGCTCAAAATGGATTGTCCATCCCTCAAAAGCAAGTACTGATGTCAGTGAAACTGTCAGTGTCCAAAATGAGAAGTCTTGCCACCGTTTATCAAATGGCTTTGTCATGTTTTCATTATGACACTTTATTCTCTACAATGCAAAAAATGATGATACTACCTGAAAATGTTCAAGACAGCACTATAAACTATGTGCAGCCACAGTAAAGTTACACATTAGCCTACTGTAGAGGAGTAACTAATACTGAATATGTATGTTTCACATTTTTATTGCATATGCCCATTGCAATTCTGATTTGTTCACAGCATCGTGCAATAGAAAAATACACTACAGTCATCAGCATCTACAACAGACATAAGAAACAGCCTTTGAGTACAACTTTATGTAAATCTGGTCTCTAGTGAAGCCGAAAGTCTATAAATGTACAGTAAATGTAAAAAATTCTTTCCCACTGTATCTTACAGTAAAACCTGACACAATGAGCAGTGCAGATTGTTTAGTGCTGAATTACTGTCCAATACTACACATACCTGTTCTTCCTGAAATGTTTGAATACAGAACATTTACAATGAGTTTGACAGATTTTGAAAACTAGTTCAACAATTTTGTATGTGATGACTGAAGCAATGAAATGAGGACTATTAGTTTTTTAGGGAAAGACTATTCAGTGTTGAAAAGTACAGTTCATTTTGACTGATATGACATAAGCAAATGATAATGTTATAAAACAGCAGAGAATTGTATGAAAGCAACTTCATGTCCAAAAGCATTTGCAATTTGTTCAGAGGAAGGAGAAACTGCTAATGATGTGCACAAATGACTACATGTGTGGAGGTTGAACTAATAGTTATGAGAACCTTCATTCTGATCTGAGAATTTGAGAAAAACTTGGTTCCAAGAATCAGCAGCAGAGTGATACCTCTTACTTTTTTTTGTTTCTTTCAAAAGAAAACTCGCCTAAGGTGCAAAAACGTAAAAGCTGCCTGTCCCCCAGCAGAAAGCAAGGCAGCTCAGGTAACACTAAGTGAAGCTGCTGCTGGTGACTCACCACCACCACCAGGACCTGCACCTGCACCTGCAGCACCGCACTGCACTGAGGAGGAGGAGGAGGAGGAAGAGGAAGAAGAAGAAGAGCGTCAGGTCCGACACCTCGCATTTGTCAGACGAGCTCGCTCTGATGAGTTCAGGCCCTGTCATGTCAAAAAAATTACAGTAATTGCAGCAATCTGCACGCTCAGCTGACTTCTCTTGTTAATTAAACACCCTGATGCTGATGAAGACGACATGTGACTGCTGATCATTCAGGCTGCAGGGCGGCTGAGCTGCTTCATCATCATCTTCATCATCACCACGCTCTTCCTGTGTAGCATAAACAAACTCTCTCAGGCTTTATTCCTTTACCTTCTTTCCTTTTATTTTGTCACATTCAAACTCTCACACACACTTTCTCTCTGTTTCCCTCTTACACACACGCGCGCGCGCTGCTGGCGCCCTCCATCTGGCATGTGCTTAACGCCACAGACGTCAGATCCCCCACGTCTATCTTTAACGCCGTGCTTCAGCCCCTCAGAGCAGCGAGCGGCGACGACACTGATCTGTCATGTTGCACCACTCGGCGGCTCAGTGGCTCTGTTCAGATGGAGACACACACACACACACACACACACACACACACACACACACACACACACACACACACACACACTGGCTGCTGTTGTTGTGCTGCATCAGCAAAGTGCTGGGTTACAAGGGGTGAGCATGCATGTGTGTGCATAAATGTGTGTGTGTGTCTCTCACTTAGCAGCAGGTGGACTGAGAGGGGGAGGGGGAGGGGAGGGGAGGGGGCTCCCTCTCTGCTGCTGCCCCCCCTCCCCCTCTTCAGCCTGTTTTCATACAAACACCCACAACTCGACGTCTCTGCTCTGGTTTCACACTCATTTCTTCCCTGTGGAGCTACGGAAGTTTAATTCTGACAAAACGCGTGTTCAAGAAACGGCCGTTGTAACAACCACAGCTATGAACCCAGCGCCGGCCTGTTGCTGTCATGGACGTCTCTGTTTGTCAGAAGCATTCAATCTCTATGGCTGTCTTTACACTAGAAAGTTCACATAGGCTAGCCCAATTCCGGGTTTGTGGCACAGATCGGATATGGAACATGAACGTGTAAACGGAATGATAGTGGATATTGTCAGATCGGACGCCAACCACATCTACACGCCATGCAAAACTGGTGTAAAGGCAGATATCAGATATCAACAGAACTTGTAATCTATCTATCTATCTATCTGTCTGTCTGTCTGTCTGTCTGTCTGTCTGTCTGTCTGTCTGTCTGTCTGTCTATCTATCTATCTATCTATCTATCCATCCATCCATCCATCCATCCATCCATCCATCCATCCATCCATCCATCCATCCATCCATCCATCCATCCATCCATCCATCCATCCATCCATCCATCCATCTATAGTAATTCTAATGCAAATGCTAGATGGATGGACAGACAGACGGACGGATGGACGGACGGACAGATAGCTTCAAAAACTAGAAATGAGGTGATCAGTTTCAGACGTGCAGCTTTGTAGGTTATTCCATTTCTTTGAGTGGCTCAGAGCCGCGGTGATGATGGTGAACGTTCACACTCACGCTCTGAGTCTCGGTATCAGATCAAACAGATGAAAGATGGAAAAAACATATTTCCAGGCAGCATTTTTGTGGAGGTGATTAATGAACCCTGTGTTTGGTTTTACTGTAACTTCTGTCTTGTTGTTTAAAACCTGACCACTTGAATATATTTGGATTGAAATGCATTAAAGTCGGTATAAATCAGATTTAATCTAAATCTGTGCCGACAGTGTTTTCACTGAAGGTCTCTTTTGTTTATGGCAAATTAATTTAGTCGTGATTTATTGATGTTTAAATGCAGGTGATTATCATCGCAGATCTGCATCTTGTCTCGTCTTGTCTCATATCTTCTCTGAGGCAACAGACTCCACGTGCAGTATTGATTATTTATTATTGAGTATTTGTGGCTGGAAGCTGCAGAGAGAACAAGGTCAGAGGAGACTGGAGGTCGACAGTGGCGTCCAGGCTGCAGGAGAGGCGTGACGCTTAAACGCAGCACCGTCACAGACACAAAGTAAACGTGCTGCAAGAGGAGGAACTGGCTGCTCAGCACAATCAATAATCACTTGAAATAATGCCTTTATTTGTTTAGCACATTTCAAAACAATGTTACAAATTGTTATCAATAAAATAAAACATTGAAATGGACAGAAACAACAGCATTCAAGGCAATAAAACCAAAACAATAACCCAATAATATGGTGCACCATAAACACTGTATGTATAATTATTGGAAGGTCTTTCTATAAAAGTGAGATTTAAGACGTGACTTAAAAGTTGAACCAGTTCTTTATATACAGTAAAAGTCTCCAAACAAATCACTTAGAGGAAAATGTGAAAGAAAATAAGACACAATGTTTTTTGTTTGTCGCTGACTTCATATGTCAGAGGATTCAAACAAGGTGAATTCTGGGAAAACTGTCCTCTTTCTGAATAAGTATTGTTAGCGGTAGAAGATTCAGGAAGTGAAGGGAAAGTCGTTAAGGCTCGGGTCCAAGTGACGTCTTGAGTCCCTGGTGTTCAAGTCTGAGTTGAGTTGTAAGTCCTTTTTGGAGTCCTTTTTGGAGTCGTGGAGGCTGGAGGATGGAGTCTGGAAGGTTTGAGACTGGAGTTTGGAGGGTTTAGGATGGGGGCTGGAGGCTGGAGGATGGAGCTTGAAGGCTGGGGCTGGAGATTGGAGGCTGGAAGCTGAAGACTGTAGGCTTTGGGCTGGAGCTTGAAGGCTGGAGACTGGAGCCTAAATGTTGGAGACTGGAGCCTAAATATTGGAGACTGGAGGCTGTGGAGGCTGGAGACTGCAGGTTTTCGGCTGGAGGATGGAGCATGAGGGCTTGAAGCTGAAGACCAGAGGCTTTGGGCTGGAGCTTGAAGGCTGGAGACCGGAGCTGGAAGATGGAGCCTGAAGGCTAGAAGCTGAAGACCAGAGGCTTTGGCCTGGAGGTTGGAGCTTGAAGGCTGGAGCCTGGAGGCTTTAGGCTGGAGGGTGGTGTATGAAGGCTAGAAGCTGAAGACTGGAGGTTTTGGCCTGGAGCTTGAAGGCTGGAGCCTGGAGGATGGAGCTTGAAAGCTGGAGACTGCAGGTTTTCAGCTGGAGGATGGAGCATGAAGGCTGGCGGCTTTCGGCTGGAGGGTGGAGCTTGAAGGCTGGAGACTGGAGCCTAAATGTTGGAGACTGGAGACTATGGAGGCTGGAGCTTGAAGGCTGGAGACTGGAGGCTGGCAGGAGACTGGGTAAAAGTGGCAAGTTGGCAAGAGAGCACATCAGAATCAGAACCTGCCTCCTGGTCATCGACCACCTGAACACTGTTCCCTCAACAGAGTTTCTATGTGTCTGCTGCAGCAAATGAAACGAGATGGAGACCAGATCATCAAGTCTGCAGGTTATGGACTTCTACTGTATATTTGGTGTGTGCACCAAAATGGACTGAAACAAACCCCCCCGCAGTTTGGGGGGCTGGCAAGGTGTGTCAGAGAAACAAAACAAAACAAAACATAATAAATGTAATATGAATCTCATGCTCTTTGTTATACTGACAGGATCTGTTCCTCAGCTTTGTGACATGAAACTCCGTCTGTGTGAACCATCATATATTTTGCATTGTATAAAAAAAGCTGTTATCAAACTAAATGAATCATGTCTTCTGTTTATTTGACTTAACTTGGCCTCAGTTGTGGCTCTGTTGCTGTTACACATTTTCCTTTTCAGCATGAACTGACACCATGAGCATAATTCCATCCAATATTTATGCTGAATTATAGTTTAATATTTTTTCTGACTGTATTAAATATGATAAGCCGTCTTTTTTTTCTAAAGCAGTTACACGACTTCTCAGTAAAAATGCATGCAGGTCTGTTGGGCCGTGGGTTTTCAGCAGCCAGCCTCATGATCAATAAGTAACACAGCTGTAATGTGGAGGGCTTTAAAGGCTTAGTGTCGAACCCCAGCGCAGCCCCCGCGGCCGGCAACACAAAAGCTGCTGAGTCATGCCTCAGCAGCTCCCTCAGCGAGAGCTAAATGGTTTTATATGATGTTAAACAATTGGCTGATCAAGTGAGACCAGCTGTGCTGAATGGTTTCCCTAAAGGGCTCCAGTTAGCCGCTGTCTGTACCCAACACACCACTGTGCCACTATGCAACACACACACACACACACACACACACTGGCTGAACTGCAACAGCAAATAATTCAAATGCAAATCGTCCTCATTTGACAAGCACAACGATCAGGATGAGAGTTTAAGCTCTGGTGCAAAGTGCAGCCGACTCATTTCTGCACGTCCACACGATGTTCCTGGAAACTAAAGTGTTGACTCGTTTGTGCTGTTGTGTTGTGTTGTGTTGTTGATACTGTGATGATTAGTGCAGGAGCCTGGCGGTGACTAATGTGGGAGCTCAGGTGTAATTCTCTCACAGCCTCAGACGACTTTTGTCTTGAGTTACTGTTAACGTCGTGAATCTCGTGTTCAGTCACAAGAAGCTGCAGTGAAAAAATAAAAAGACACCTCGGGCGTCTTCACACCTCCCTCAGCACTTCTGTCTCCTCCATCGAAAACTTTTTCAGGCTTTTTGCTGTTGGAGCTGCTGCAAACCAGCATTTGTGTGCACATGTGATGTAGCTGCACACACAAACTTCATTTACATATTAACTTGTTTAACTTTTATTTTGAAGATTTTCATTAAAGCTCCTTCAAAAATAAAGGGATAGATGTTTACATCCCACAAAGCCGCAATTTTTTTCCACAGACAGCTCCATGTAACGATAAGTTTATTTACTTCAAGCAAGCCGAATGCTTGTAAAACTAGATCTTTCAAAGTCTCGTTAAGACCCTGCTGCAGTGCTCGGTGCATTCAAGTGCAGTAGGAGCTGCCGCTTGTGTCATAAACACAGGAATAGATGTTTTGCTTCAAGTGTACATTTTTTTCCACAGACAGCATCAGGTGGCTCAAACATGCGCCGATAAGTTTTTTTTAAGCAAGTCAAGAGTCGATTTTCTGTGTTTATGACACAAACGGTAGCTTTCTGACTCCGAGCACGGAGACTGGGTCTCGCGCGATAAGACTTTGAATTTAGATCTAGATGTTAATGTTAAACTTATCGCTCCATCTGACACTGTCTGTGGAAAAAGGTAGATGTTTAGCGGAACTTAAATTCATAGCTCCATACGGTATAAAACAGGTAGATGTTTGCATTAACCTAAAATGATAGTAACTCCCCCCAAGTTGAATTTGCGGTTGTCCTTTAACTTGTTTAACTCATTTTGTGTTAAAGATACGTTAAAGGTAGATTTTGCGTTAAAGCTCCATACGGTATAAAGGTAGATGTTTGCGTTAAAGCTCCATACGGTATAAAGGTAGACGTTTGCGTTAAAGCTCCATACGGTATAAAGGTAGATGTTTATGTTAAAGCTCCATACAGTATAAAGGTAGATGTCCATGTGTAGTGTGATTATAAAGCAGCTCTAGGTTCTATATTAATACTGTGAAAGTATCAAAGCACTGAGCCTTAAAACCAGCCGTCAGGACTTCCTGTCACTTTGTGATGTCACAACTAAGCAGTCACCCAAAGCCCCGCCCACCACCACCATCCAACACTTTGCAGGATTTGGTTTTTTTGAGTGTTTTATTCTGAAATCTGCTCTATTTTTTTCTTGGATCACTCAGAACACAGTCAGCCAATCAGAAGAGAGGCTGAGAGTCTCCTCCTCTCTTCTGATTGGCTGACCCCGACCTGTTGTTGCTAGAGCTGAGAGAGGAGATGGAAAACTACACAAAGATGTTTTTTTTAGACCTGAAGTTTGTGAGACAGCAACATTTCATAGCACACCTTTCTGCTCTCCACATCAGCCCGGTCCCTCACTGATCCCTGAACTCCATCAAACCTTTTCAGTCCTCAACATTAAACAGAATAAAAACACGACGTTAACAGCTGCGAGCGTCTTGTCTTGTCTTGTCACCTCCTTCCTCCTCTGCTTCATCCTTTCACACTCTTCACTTCCACTGACGCACACAAATGTTGACACACTCTCTGTTGGTTCGCTCTTTGTCGGAGTCACCTTCACCGCTCGCTGTGTATCGCTCCGTTCACTCGAAGGAACCTCTTCCTGTGTTTTCCTTCGCCGACGATTTATTCATCGCCTCCGTTTGCCCTTCACCTCCACAGCTGCATCACAATCGAGGGATCAGGATGGAAAAATAGAAAAGAAAAAAGAGGAACAGCCAAGCACAGCATTGCTCTGTGTGCATGTGTGGGTGTGTGGGTGTTTTATAGTCTGAGAATGGACGGACACATGCTGATCTCCAGGCCTCTAAACCGCTCCTCATCCTTATTGCCAATGATTAAAAGCAACACTGATTTCAGCCGTGATGTGTATTTTAATCTTCTTTCCATATTGTTAAAATCAAATTTCAAATCGTACAATAACCACTTTTATTGGTCTAAAAACCACACAGTTCATTATTTCCTGTCAATCACATGCACAGGTGGGTGGAGGCCGGCGTCCTTCTTCCATTACATCAATGCATTTACATCTGTTTTTCTCCTTTTTATTTTATTGCTCAGCCTTGTAAAGCATTTTAATTTGCACTTATGATGTAAACATACTTTATAAATAAATGTCTTGTCCACCTATTATTCAATTTCATTTATACGCAAAGGTTGCCAATAAATTTCAACTTATTATGTCTTTTCATCTCATATAATTTATTGATTTCCAAGTAGTTTGTGCTTCATTTCTTGTGCAACACATACTCAGCCTATATCAGCTAGCTAAAGTGCATAGCATAACTGAGTGAGACATAATTGTACCAAAGTTCAATCGAAATCTAATTGTGCCTCCTGTTGCCCAGATTCAAGGACAGCTGAAGGTGGGTTTGACAGAAAAGTAAGTGTGAGTATGTTTGTCAATCCAGATAAAGTTTTATTAGCGTTGCGTTCTTGCGATTTTAAAGTTAGTCCAGCAGCGGTTAGCGTGCTGGTTAGCATTAGCACTTAGCACACAAGCTAAACACATTGATGTTAGCAAATTGGCGTTACTTCTTCCCAATTATTTCCTCTTAGATCATGCATACACTTAAACATGCACACTGCAAACAGATCTGCACCAAGAGAAACCCGAAGATCCAGAACCCAATCATTTTGGTTCAACATGTAGGCTATATTTCTTTTGTATGATTGCGAAAAGTCAAAAGAGTTGAGAAGATCCATCCTCTGAAGACCACGAACACCTGCACCAAACTTCACTGACATCTGTCAAATAACTGTTTTTTTTTCTTTGCTGGACTGAAGTGAAACCTTCCCCCGAGCTACTAACTCGCTAATGTGGCTAAAGAGTGAGAGAGAAATCAGTGATTCATCTGCTCCTCTTTTATCCCCTCCGTTACTTTGGGTATAAACCAGCTCATCGCGCCTTGTGGTATTTCTGTCTGTCTGAGTTGCCAATATGAGAAGCGGCTTTTATCTCCATCTCACTGTCATTCCAGACTCAGGTCGAGGCTGTGATCTGCCAAAACTGGAGATGATGATGACACCTTTATATTTGGATGGAAACAGTGTCGGAGCGCATTAACACCGACTCGGAGCAGAGTGGGTGGAGGAGAGTTCTGCCTGTTGAGGAATAACACACCTCGTAGATCCACATGTTGTTTTCGCGCTTCAATTATCTGTTGAAGGTGAAACACGAACACACAGCTGCTGCACACCTTTCCTCCCTCTGCTTCACATCTATATCCTCCGACTTTAATTAATAAACATATACAATTTGCTGTTGCCACTGTGATTCTTTCTCCTCCTACACATTGGAAGCATCATTTGAATGCAAACTAATAATTTGACCTTGCTAAACAAGCTCATGATGGATGACCCTGAATAATCATGCCCCGAACTTTGACAAAAACAAACTGTGTGGGTTGTAATTCATTAATTACCTACACAATGTTTACACTAAATGCAGACTAGAGAACTTTTTTTTTCTGCAACGGTTTGATAAAACTTTAGGAGAATGTAAATCTCAAAGAAAGAGCCTCTACAAAGGTTTGGCACGATCAGATCTGTTTGTTCAACTCTTTCTGTTCTCTGGAGTCTGTAGTTGGGCAAAGACTAAAGAAAAGTACAACAGGTTCATCCTCTGGGGATCACAGACGTCTGTGAGATGTATTGTAAATCATGCATAGTGAAATTTATTGTTGGATTCCACCCAAAAAAAAAACAACACACAATTGTGAACCTCATTGTAATGCTGGGAGAGATATGAGCAAGCACCATTGGGATCATTGGGGTTCATCCTCTTGAGATCTTGAAATGTCTGCAATGATTAATGCAGAATCATGCACAGCAATATTATGAAAATACCAAAAAACCTGAGTGAACGTCACTGTGGTGCTACAGGAGATGAAAGCAATCATCATGGTGGTTCATCCTCTTGAGTTATTGAATGCATGCATTTTAATTGTAATGATTTATTGCACAATTATGTACAATAATAAAGTATTTATTGTGAAATCTGACAGATGTGAACCTCACTGTGTTGCTTTTAGAAACATCACAGAAAACCAAAGTCAGCAGGGTTCATCCTCTGGGGATCATGGACGTCAGTGTGAGATTTAATGCAAAATCATGCACGGTGATATTTATTGAGATATTCCACCAAAATAAAAAACACACATTTGAACCTCACTGTAATGTTGGGAGAGATGTGAGCAAACACCATGGGGTTCATGGGGGTTCATCCTCCTGAGATCTTGAAAATGTCTGTAATCTTCACATGCACAGTCATGTTTATTGTGATATCTGACGTAAAAACACTGATGTGAACCTCATTGTGCTGTTTGTAGAAACATCAGAGAAAACCAAAGTCAGCAGGGTTCATCCTCTGGGGATCACAGATATCAGTGTGAGATCTTATTTAAATCAAACTAAACTAACTAACTTATGTAAGATCATGCACGCAGCAATATTTATTGTGATATTTCACCCCCCCAAAAAAAGAGTGAACATCACTGTGGTCCTACTGTACAGGAGATGACATTAAACACCATTGGGATCATCCTCCTAGGATCTTGAATGTGTGTATTTTAATTGTGCTCCCTTAATGCACAGTCGTGTAGAATAAAACATTTTGTGATATCTGACAGATGTGAACCTCACTGTGTTGCTTTTAGGAGCATCAGTAAAAAATCAAAGTCAGCAGGGTTCATCCTCTGGGGATCACAGTATTAACATCTGGATTAATTGGACATTTTTTGAGTTAAAGTTAAAGTTTTAAGTTAAAAGTTAAGTTTGTGTTCAAATAAAAAAGTCATAGCTGTAGTAATACTCATCCAGAGTTGATTTTGAGGAGCTGAGACTGGACCTATGTTTGCGGTAATTAACCCTGATCAGCTTGTCTAAGTGTTCATTATGGGATGTGGGGTGAGTGGTGCTCCTGCTGCGATCCTGGACCTGAGTGCAGATGTGTTTTCCTCTCTCTCTGGCAGCCGGCGGCCGACAGCCCGAGGCCAGAGGAGGAGAGAGACCACATGAAGTCCTGAATTAGATGGAGCTGTAAATATTTGATGAGCTGCTGTGTGTTTCCAGCAGCTTCACGGGCGTCCAAGGTCAGAAGACTCTCTGCAGTCACACACAAATACACACAAACACACACACACACAGCAATGTCCAGCATATACACAAGCAGACACATGTTTATAGGGATGTGCATATAAAGAACTGTGGACACAAAGTTCATGTTTGTGTCTCTGCACCTGTGAGGAAGCTCATTGAAATAAAATATTCTGCAGCCTCTAAACCAGCTCTTAAATTAGTTATAAGAAGTCACGACTCAGCAAAATGTCTGCACCCTTCAAAAATGTCTTCACCTTCCAAGAACTGGCTGGCTGACAAAAAAGTGTCCTCGCTCTTTCGACACACCTTTTCTTTTCCAAGAATTCATTGACTTAAAAAAAAAAAAAAGCTCCTCACTTTTTAAAATTGTCTTTCCAAAAAATCCATCGTGCTGTCAAAATAAAGTCCTCACTTTTTAAAAAAGATAACAATGTTGCTTCTCACCAGAGTCACAACTTCAACAGAATCAAATAAAAAACAAATAAAAAACAAAACAGTCCTCTCCTAAATTGTCCCCCACTCTAAAGATGCCGTAATTTTCTTCTTCTAAATGTGTTCTCACATTTTAAAAGGAAACTCACTCAAAAAAATCTCATTACTTATATAAAATGCCCAAAAGAAGAGGTAGATACAGAGACTGCTTGCTGAAAAACTGCCCCCGACGGGAATGTGCATCATTATTATCTCATAGCGTGGTGAATGTGCAGGTCACAACTTGTCCACCAGAGCGTTGTGGAGTTGTTGGATTGTGTATTTGATGAGTTTGATGAGAGAAACCAAGAAATCCCATGAGCCTCCGTAGCGTAGCTCTGAGCAGCTCACGGCTCTGCTCCGCCGTTCTAAAAATAGTTTGCACTGACAATTAAAGGTAACAAACCTACTGCTATGACTATAGGGATTATGGCAGTGGGCCAATCTGCCAAAATGTTGAACTATCCCTTTAACGTCCAAAAGTCCTTTTCGTTCCACTTTCTAGAATTTCCCCAAAATTAATTCAATGCTCTCATTAATAAATGTCACTCATTGACCTTCATAAAATCTCCTCATTTCTTAAGACACGTCCTCTTTTTCTCTGTGTTTTTTTTTTTGCAAATGACACTATTTCCCGTTCACCAGCTTCCTAAAACAAGACGTCCCCCTTTTCCACTTTCCAAACATGTGACCTCCCTCTCACTGTGACATCTACAGGTTCACAGCAGATCTGAAAACACCTGATCAGTTCATCGATACGCATTGTGCTCCTCAAAGCTCGGCTGCCGATACTTAACTCATTTATAATTAAACGCCGCTCTGAGAGCTTGTGAAGGATCAGAGGAAACAGCAGCTCAGTAAACGTCTCCGTGCTGCTGGAGCTGCTGCTGCTGGAGCTCGTCCATCTGCGCCGATATTCACTCACATCCATCTGCTGTGAAACCGACACCGAACTGCTGAGGAGGCTGAAGGAGGAGGAGGAGGAGGGAGCGCAGCAGGAGCAGAGGTCAGAGGTCAGAGGTGCATTATTGTTTTAGCCACCAGGGGGCAGAAGAGGAGATATCATAAGTGTCCTCCCTCAGCTTCTCTCTGGAGCTCTAGTAACAACAGGTCGGTGTCAGCCAATCAGAAGAGAGGAGGAGGCTCTGAGCCTCTCATCTGATTGGCTGACTGTTTTCTGAATGATCCACTAAAAAACAGAGCAGATTTCAGTATAAAACACTCATAAAACGCCCTACTGCACAGGAACACAGGTATTTTTGAAACTGTCATGCACTTGCCAAAGCAGTAGGTGGCGATAGCACTCCAAACAGGAGGCATTTTAGCCAATCACAAGGCTGGAAAAATTCATACCGGAAAAACAACGATGGCTATGCTAAATGCTAAATAGCACCAGCAGCAACTCCGTCAACTGGTCACGTTTTCCTCGGTTTTCCTGTCCACACAAGACTGCTGAAACCGGACTTCTTGAAAAAAATTCACCCTGGACTCCGGTCACAAAAAATTCCGGTTTCAGGAGCCGACGACTGCGGTTACGTGGTTTCAAAAATACCCACGGCCCCTCAGAGAAACTAAATCCTGAAAAGTTGTTTGGTGTTGTGCAGGTGGTGAGGGGGCGGGGCTTTGTTGTGACATCACAAAGTGACAGGAAGTCCTGACGGCTGGTTTTAAGGCTCAGTTTCTGAATACAGGCTGTGTGCATTTCTCTGTGGACTGAGGCTTTGATACTTTCACAGTATTAATATAGAACCTAGAGCTGCTTTATAATCACACTACACATGGACATCTGCATTTAAAAGATAAATTGACCCGAGCGCTCGGCGGTTCTCATCATCACTGAATGTGATTATGCGCTGCAGAAAGAAACCTCCCTCTCACCGAGCTCTGACTCATGAACCCTCCTCGTCTGCGTTCGAAGGAGAATCAGCGCCGTGTGGTTTGTGAGAGCGGAGGAATGAAAACTGCAGACACAGTGAACATCCACTCAGGAGGCAGAGGGAGGAGGGCAGAGTCATCTATCCTGTGCAGCAGCAGCAGCAGCAGCAGCAGCAGCAGCAGCACCTACTCCTGGGTGATAAGTTTTCTATTTTGGGAGGTTGTTAAGACAGGTAGAATCACCTGGGAATTACCAGGAAGCCACAGAGCGGTGATAAATCACAGCCGTGGAGACGCGTGCGTGTGCAGGGAGAGCGAGGAGAAAATTAGCAGCAACGTTTGTTTCCTCCAGGAGGTAAAAACACAGAAGACGGCAGCTCTCGAGGAAACGCAGCGATCACAGCCACATGGAAATATAGTGACAAACTGCTCACAGTGCAGGACGCTCGGCTGCTCCTCCTCCACTTCCTCCTTTCTTCTTCTTCTTACCATTTAAAACCACAACCTGCACCGCCGCTGCCTTTGTTAACAGTAAACACTTCTGGTTGTTTGGCAGAAAAAAAAAAGAGAGAAAACACCACAGCGTTCATCAGTCAGAGGCAAATATCTGAGACGGCGACAGCGACAGAGGGAGCTCATCAATATTTCAGAGCCTGCGATAAGAAAAAGGAGAAGAGAAGGAGGCCGGCGGGCGGGCGGCGGCGTTATTCACAGTCAGGGCTTCGCTGTTCATTCATGCAACAGACGGATAAACAAACGGTTAAAATACAGGATTCGTTCAAAGTGTTAATCCACCGGTGAAAGTAGAACCCAATCCTATCTGTACATTTCTTGTATCCTGTGGGGATCATGGGGGATTATGGGATATGATGACCTTCAGCCGTGACCTTGAGACGCCTCAGTTTTTAAGAGCAGGTGGTGTCGAACTCGTTTTAGTTCAGCAGACGCATCGCAAAAGGTTTCCTGAAATGCGATGACGAGTACGTTTTATTTGCAGGTGCCATACCTTCACACTCACACACCGCAGACTGAGCATCGATCGTCATGTTTGTTCTGACGTGATTTCTTGTTTTTAATCAACTTTTAAAGGGATAGTTCAACATTTTGGCAAATTGGCCAGTTGCATAGATTTAGCAGTAGGTTTGTTTTAGTAATTAATTGTCGGTGCAAGCTGTTTTTAGAACGGCGGAGCAGAGCCGTGAGCTGCTCATGGGATTTCTTGGTTTCCCTCATCAAACTCATCAAATACACAATCCAACAACTCCACAACGCTCTGGTGGACAAGTTGTGACCTGCACATTCACCACGCTATGAGATAATAACACAACGTTACCACACAGAGTTGTTTTAGAGGGAAATACAGAGACTGTTGATGAAAAACTGCCCCCGATGGAAACGTGCATCAGCGGTTTTCCATGAATTTCCCTCTAAAACAACTCTGTGTGGTAACGTTGTGTTATTATTTCATAGCGTGGTGAATGTGCAGGTCACAACTTGACCACCAGAGCGTTGTGGAGTTGTTGGATTGTGGAAAACCAAGAAATCCCATGAGCCTCCTCTGAGCAGCTCACGGCTCTGCTCCGCCGTTCTAAAAACAGCTTGCACCGACAATTAAAGGTAACAAACCTACTGCTATGACTACAGGGGTTATGGCAATGGGCCAATTTGCCAAAATGTTGAACTATCCCTTTAACGTTTGGATTTTGCTTACACCGTCGCAAGCTTTCCCCTCTTCTTCTTCTCTGTTTCTGGTGTATTTGTGTGACAGCGCCACTACAGTCCTGACGTGTGTACTACAACATATTGAGTCGTTTTCAGAAGGACACAGGAACTCTATGATTAATATGAACACCTGAATATTTAATTATTAATCCAAAGGGGTTATGTGATGGGCCAGACATTTCTTATGAGAATATGAACCCTCCTTTTACAAAACATTATGAATGACAAAGACATTTTTGTGTCTGCCTTGTCAATGTCATTTTCAAAAATTTGAAAAAAAATTTAACTTTTAGTGTATTTTGTAGTGTAAAAGTTCAGAAGTGAACAAGCCAAGAGATAAACATGACAAAGGTTTAAAAAAGCAGCGTTGAATTGAGACTGAAACTGAAAAAAAAAACTGATTTTTCCCCTTTAATTATCCGTGTGTAACTAATCCTAAGAATTCACGACATGACGCTTCCTCCTTTCATGAAATTCAAAGACAATGTGAAGAAAGAAATCCAAAAGTTTGAACCTGGTCGTGTTGAATTATTCCTGAAAGAACCAAAGAACTGCCGGTTTCTCCTCCTCCTGCTGCTTCCTGAGAACAGACAGAAATATATCCAAAAAAAAAAAAGGTGAAAGAAGCAAGAGAAATGAAAATGCAAATGCCCTTTTGAAGGTTGTGTCTGTGTTTGACATTAGATAATAATAAGAGCAGAGAGACAGAGACAGAGAGTGGATCAGGACAGAATCAGGCCATGAATAATGCTCTTTTCACTCTGTAATCCTCTGCGATTGATCAGGATCTGCTCCTGCATTTCATTCACAATCGCTGCAGCCAAACTGCCACCGCAAAGTGACAACGTGTGTTTAATTAATGTGCAGTGATTTAGCATTTATTCACTTCGGCCGAGTGGTGGTGGGAAAAAAAAAAAAAAAATCATAAATTAGCGAG
This sequence comes from Decapterus maruadsi, assembly GCA_030347415.2. NCBI lineage: Eukaryota > Metazoa > Chordata > Actinopteri > Carangiformes > Carangidae > Decapterus > Decapterus maruadsi. The sequence continues at coordinate 29,810,210 of CM064895.1, read as the reverse complement.
TTTACAGCTCAGTGGTCCAGATGGCGCCGTTAGTTGAGGGACACATTTAAATTTGATTAACCAGATGTCCTCATATTCTTCATGTTTATTTGTGGTAAAGAGACCTTGACAACATCATGTCAGACGTCATGTTTCTTTACTGGCAGATGGTGCAGACGGGAAAGTCTTCTAGCAATCGCAAAAAAAAAACACTCTCAGGGAAACTTCCAAGTATTTTTCTTTTTTTTAAATTTCCGAACAGATTTTAGACCTGGAGCTGTGTGATCCCCGTCCTCGGTGCCAGGGCCGTTGCTAGGAATTCTGGGACCCCTTAAAGAATACTAAAGTGCCCCCTCCCCCCCTTACTTTTCCAGTTATTTTTTCATAGACTATATGTATTATAATTTTTTATTTAGCCAAGAATATTTGTAGTATTTCTAGTTTTCATTACACTTAAAGGGATAGTATCAATTTTTTAAAGTGTGGTTGTATGATCTACAAATACCTCCTAAGTACTTTAATTGCAGTAGAAGACTCATTCCACTGCCCAGAGATTTACAACATACATTGTTGTGAATGGACCCAAAGAAACGCCCTATTTTCACGGCCTAAAAGAGGTTTTACCTGAAAATAAATTTTCCATTGTTGGCTACAATATAATTTTTGCAGCCCTTCAAAGTGCATTTTTTATTTGGACCTAACCAACTCACGTATCCCTCCGCCCAGGGTGCCCGCCGATCAGCAGTTGGTTAGCTGTAAAAATCTCTGGGCAGGGCTATTACTGGCGTAAAATAAGACACATCATATTTGTAAAAACCACACTTTAAAAACATTGTACTATCCCTTTAAAATAAGACATCATATTAAAAGTAGCTTGTTTTTAGACACTTTTTACTTCTTTCAAGCATATTTTCACTTGGAATAAGTAGAAAAAATCTGATAGTGGAACAAGTTTTTCTTCCTTATTACAAGAACAAAAGATTTTTCTACTGATTTCAAGTGAAAATTTGTTTGAAACAAGTAAAAATGAGCTTAAAAAAAAGGTGAAAAGTCTTATTTTAAGTGGAAAGAGATTAGTTTTGATTAGAAATGAACTAGAAATGACCAAGAAATAGACAAATATTCTTGGAAAGATGTTGAGTTTTTACAGTGTACTATGATTATTAGTCAGAATAAATAAGTCATACAAAGATTAGACTACTGGGGGTTTTTTATGGGACACACTGGGCGCTGGCCCCATCACCTTTCTCCCCTATACGGCCCTGCTCGGTGCCACCGGTGCAGAAAATTCATTTCATGTTCTTGTTTCCTTTTAGAGTTTGATATTTCATTGATTCACAGTCACAGTCAGATTGTTGATTGTTCTTCCTGTTTATCCCCCAGATGTGAGTCACAACAACAACAACAACAGTGTTTGAGGAGGAAACAAACGGGCAAAATTTGTTTTCCCTTGAATAACAAATAATAAGATTCGATGAGTCAGTCGCCAGATTCACTGACATGTCACAACGTGTTCTTCTCTGTAGACACTAATCTCATTTATAACAGTTAAAACACATGAGACCAAACTGATCCCGGTTCAGTATCTGAACGCTTTAGGGACCTTGTGGCCACACAGCCTTTCACTTTGATGTATTGAATCACAATGCTTTTCGTCGCAGCTCTGAAAATCAGACTCCAAAGCTCGGAGTGTGGGTTCAGATCTTTAATCGCTGCTTCACCCTGTTTCCTTTATCGTCCTGAAAACGGTCGCTTGTGTTTTCAGCTTCCTGCAGATTCTCTCAGACGACCTGATGAACCTGAGCATTTGTCTCTTATGACACAATTATTTATTTATTATTACACAGATTTTGTTTTCCGTTTGTTTTCTCGATATCTTAGGAGTTTATTTTGTGTTGCATTTTTAATAGGATTCAATGACACATTGATTTTTCTTCACTGTAATTCTTTTTTTGCCTTGTTTGGCCCTTTATTTTTTGGTTTGATTTCTTTATTTTTGTTTTACTGCGTGTTTTTTCTTCTTCTGTAATTTCATTTTCCATTGATTTTCCTGTGATATCATTTTCTGTTCCTTTTTTTGTGAATCTTTTTATGTAATTTTTTCTTTCACAGCATACTCATACTCATGCTGAAAAATATTTATGTTAATTTATTCAATAGGTTTATTGACTCTGGATCTTATTGATCTTGATCTTGATCTTGAGTGTGAGTCACAACAAAATTTAAAGTTGTTTTATTGAACTTTTTCCCCACCGTCCTTTACACTAAAATGCTGATTCTGGTCGATTTTATAGATGTATAGCAAGAATCCTTTTGTTCGTGTGCATCCTGAGTGTTCACTGCAGTGCCGTTGTGTAAACCTGAGTTCCTTCGACTCGACTGAAGTAGAGCAAACATCCTTCAAACAACAAACTCGTCCGTTTCCACCCGAGTCGTCTGCAGCATCAAAGCATTAAATGCATTATTATTAATGTCCCGTCATCAGTGTCATCTTTACATGTGAGACCTGAAACATTTTCCTGCTCAATAAAACATCTGAAGACTTTAACCCCTGCAGTCTTCCTCTCTCTGTGTGTGCAGTGTGAGGACGTCTGCTGCCCCCCAGTGGTCAGGCCGCAGCACTGCAGCAGTCTGAGCTACAGTACTGTAGTAGGACTTGTGTTGTGAAGTGTTTGTGCAGCCCATAATAACACTGTGTCTTGTGTTCAGAGACAGCTGCAGACACAACATCCCAGTTGTGCATTGACAGGGACAACAACACACAGTCGGTCGAGTCAAAGTTGGTTTATTCAGTGTTTATTGCTGCTGAATAGGAACGTTTTTATTTTGCAAAATAAGAAAGAATAAGTGTTTATGAGCCCTGCATATGAATACACAAAGGAGAGGTTTTACACACATTACAGACTCATTTTATATCAGATACACAAGTTCAGAAGTTGGTCAAATCCTTCTTATTGCACCACGTCGTTGTTTATTCTGCAGCAGGAATTAAGCTAGAGATGTTTGAAGGAAACTATCTTATTTTGGTTTTGTTTTTTAAAAAGGAGAAATAACATGAAGCAAACCACCACAAAAAAATTCCAACTAAAATAAAAACCAAAACTATGAGACAAAAACAAAGCAACATTTTGAGTAAACATCTAATAAAAGTGGAAGTAACAACACGGACTGTTTACAATGTAAACAAATGGATGGTTGATTGGATGAAATACATACAATACAATACAATACAATACAGTTTCAGCCCACACTGAATTTGTGTCATGTTTTCTTTGGTCACTAAACAGCTCCAGATCAACTTCCTGTTCCATGTGACTTTTTTTTTTTTTTCTACATTCTACATTTTTTCTACATTTCTACATTTTTATATTTTTATATTATATTTTACATTCAATCCCACTTAAATATTGAATTTAATTTTGATCTTATAGTAATTGTATAGAAAAGTGGAATATACATCCCTATTTTATTGAAATGTATCATGTGTTGTAAGATGTATGTCTTTTTTTTCTCAGAAAATGTAACTTTAGGGAAATTTGAACATCTACCCCCTTTCTTTCTTTCTTTCTTTCTTTCTTTCTTTCTTTCTTTCTTTCTTTCTTTCTTTCTTTCTTTCTTTCTTTCTTTCTACCCCTCTCTGTCTTTTTCTTTCTTTCTTTCTTTCTTTCTTTCTTTCTTTCTTTCTTTCTTTCTTTCTTTCTTTCTTTCTTTCTTTCTTTCTTTCTTTCTTTCTTTCATCCCCTTGCTCTGTCTTTTTACTTATTTACTTTCTACTTCTTTTACCTCTTTCTTAATTCCTACCCCTTCCTCTTTCTTTCTTTCTTTCTTTCTTTCTTTCTTTCTTTCTTTCTTTCTTTCTTTCTTTCTTTCTTTCTTTCTTTCTTTCTTTCTTTCTTTTTCCATCTACCCCTTCTGTCTTTTCTTTCTTTCTTTCTCCATCTACCTCCTCTGTCTTTTCTTTCTTTCTTTCTTTCTTTCTTTCTTTCTTTCTTTCTTTCTTTCTTTCTTTCTTTCTTTCTTTCTTTCTTTCTTTCTTTCTTTCTTTCTTTCTCCATCTCCCCCCTCTGTCTTTTCTTTCTTTCTTTCTTTCTTTCTTTTACCCCCTTTCTCTGTCTTTTTACTTATTTACTTTCTACTTCTTTTACCTCTTTCTTAATTCCTACCCCTTCCTCTTTCTTTCTTTCTTTCTTTCTTTCTTTCTTTCTTTCTTTCTTTCTTTCTTTCTTTCTTTCTTTCTTTCTTTCTTTCTTTCTTTCTTTCTTTCTTTCTTTCTTTCTTTCTACTCCATCTGTATCTATCTACCACTTTCTATCTATCACCCTCTCTATCTCTATGTCTCCTTTCTTTCTTCTACTCCCTTTTTTGTCTTTTTTCTTCTTTCTTTCTTTCTTTCTTTCTTTCTTTCTTTCTTTCTTTCTTTCTTTCTTTCTTTCTTTCTTTCTTTCTTTCTTTCTACTGACTGGACCTTTACTGGTGTTTAAAACCTCAATGACACCACACACACAAACACAGTGAAAGTGAACGTGTTTGGTTTGAGGGATCCTGTCGTTCACCAGGAAACGATGGCAGGAAATGTGGCAATAGAGAGAGAGAGAGAGGAGGAGGAGATAAAAACCCTGCTGCTGTTCTTCTTCTCTGTTTCTTCCTCTCTGAGTCTGATTCATCCAAACAGAGCAGAAACAGAGGGAAGTCGAGCTGCAGCTCTGACATGAGCCTCGTGTCGTTTTACAGTAATTTATCCAAGAGAATAAAAATGAAAACAGACAAAAAACTGTAAAATAGAAACACGAAGTCTGTGATGGTTTCACCGTGTAAACCTTGTTTATTCCTCAGGTTTAGGTCTCGTGTGGTGAAACATGCTGCAGGTCAAGAGGTCGAGCTCCACCCGCTGCTTTAATGAACTGAAACAGGAAGTGAAATTCTTCTAATCTGCTGCTGTTGTTCTGCTGAACCTCCTCTACCTCCGTCACCTCAAGACGATTAGAACTTGTGCTGCCTTATTTTCTGTTTGATCAGCTACATTAATGACGTATCTCGTATGTTGTTGTCGCCATGGTTATTATAGCATAATAATACATGACTGTCATGGCTTGCTCAGATTTGGGGAGATCCTGGTTTAGTAGATACCTCTAACCTTAGGATACGGAAGCGTATTGCATCCACTTGAACGTTTTTTAAAATGTTTTTTTCAATTTTTCAGACTAATTTTTTTCTTGTTTTTCAGAGTATTCTTTTCTTTTTTTTGGAGTAATCTTTTTGTCATGGTAATTTTCTTCCTCCTGTTTTGCAAAATTATTTTTTTCGGACTTAACGAGCTTTCAAAATCCTGTGAGAAGCTCCCATCTTCAAGTAACATTACACTTCATTCATGGATCTATTAGATCTATTAGATCCATGGCAAACTAGAGCGTGTAAAGGACTGATTTCAAAATAAAGGTGACCTTCCAAAACAGATTAAATTGCAGTGTGTTTGCAAGGGGATGGATGTAAGCCTACAGGAGATGTTCAATGGAAAAACCTGCTAATGTTTCTTATTTTCACTGTGTTCCCTGTAGATTCAGATTTATATTGAAAGGAGACGACCAGAACACCACCTCAGAGAGTCACTCATAAAATATCAGTCTGATGTAGCACCTTTATTTTGAAATCTCGTTAAGTCACAAAAAAACTCTGAAAAACAAGGGAAAAATTACTCAGAAAAACAGGAAAAAACATGACAATATATGAATAAACTTTTCCACTCTCCTGACTTACTTCCTCAACATCCAATGATCTCTGTTGTCACGTAACAATAAGAACGATGTGTGTAAGACACTGTGTATCTACGACAACGTGTTCGGCACAAAAACATCCCATAGTTCCTCGCTGTCTCTCGTTTCTCCATTAAGACGGCGCGCACACACCTCGTTTCTTTACCTGAACCTCAGGCCTCCGTCTCTCTTTGGTCGACTGTTGTTATTTCTGAATTTGCTCTGAATAGATCAGTGATGTGCCTTGTTCCAGTAAAAAAACATTTCTTTTTTTAAAATACTTCCTCCAGCACCACAGTTTGTCATCATCTCCAACTAAACGTGTAACTTCTTCACAGCTGCTTCCTGCCACAGTGACGGTTTTTGTGCAAAGCTTTATTTGCACACACAAAGTTATTTTATTGAAGTGCTACATGTTCAGATTGGGTTTTTTTAATATTGAATATGGGATTTTCTTTTTCATAGAGATATAATTCTGTCATTCATCCCAAAATTGGGACTTGAGACATAAGTAAAATGTTTTTCAGCTTACAACCTTTTGCAAAGATAGGCCATATAATAGAGTTTTGCTGAACCATTGAGAAACACTGTAAAAAACGACTCCGTTAGCAGTTTCCATTAAATTCAACGGAGAAGGTTTCATTAGTGACTTGTGCAAATTCTGTGCAAACCTGTCGACACGACTTTGTTTTTCGTGAATCATGCTGAGTTGCAGCAGGTTTTCTTTTTTTTTTTTTTTTGACATTTCCAGTGTTGTGCAGTCAGAAGTCGACTTGTCATCCGATTGCATCAACACACAACACGAAACCGCTTTGAAATTTTTTCAGAGCTTCCGCTGTGTCGAAAACTTAGACAGGAAGCAGCAGATTGACTGAGTGCTGCTGCTGGTGGTGTGAGTAGCATGCGGCTCATTACCTCAGTGCAGCTTCTGTTTCTATACATGTCTCGCTTCACGCCAACAGAACGTCACGCCGGGTCAGAACCATGAGCAAAACCAGAAAACTGAGTAAGTCGCCCTTTTATTCCTGAAGCTGCTCTGCCAAATACTTTGAATTAATTCACCCAAATGAACATCAGAGAAGCATCACATGGTCGTAAAGTGTTAAATTATATATATGCACAGGATTAATTCAGTTTTTTAAATGTAGTATTTTTCATCATTTTGTTTGTTTGTTTGTTGCAATGATAAAGACGTTGATCTAGAAAATTGCAGGGGGTAAAGTTGTACCATTTTAACAACAACAGTTTTATTTACGTAGCGACAAGCGCAAACTCAATCTGCTTCACAAAAACAAAACAAAGCACAACATTACATAAGGAATACACGTAAAATACATATAAAAGACAAAAAGAAGGAAATGCTGCAAAGTAAAAACAATCAAAAACTAAAAGCTTGTGAGAAAATAAATGATTTCAGTCTGCTTTTAAAAGGTG
>CM064895.1:29605547-29798047 GCA_030347415.2 Decapterus maruadsi | reverse complement strand
CAGAGCCAGAGGAAGGCGGGGGAACATGTCAGAGACTCCCCCCTGCTCAGTGCCCTGTCCGGCCTCAGTCTGTCCAGTCTGGACCGGCCTCTGCCTGTTCCTGCAGCGGCCCGGCCGCTCCCCACCACGCCGTCGCCCACCCGGGTTTCACCTTTGACCTCAGCACCTGAGATCTGGGACACTTTAGAGAGCGTCGGACCTGCAGGCGACCTGTCACCGGACAACATGGCGGCGACGACAACGACCGGTCCAAAAGCGGTTTCGCCGCAGGACGTGTACGTGCCGATGGACCCAATCGCTGAATCATTACCATCATCATCGTCATCATCATCATCATCGTCATCGTCGTCATCGTGTCGCAGCCACGTGGACGAGCAGAAGGCGAAGCAGCAAACACAGGAAACCTCAAACCCTGAGAGCGGCGCACAGGAAGTGGAGAAAGTGGGCAGGTGAGGCCGATGGTTAACACGTCGACAGCGTGAGAGACGTTTCCTAAAAATAACATCATGTTTGTATGAGTTTGTAACCAGAGCGAGAGAGGGAAACGTCTGTTGTTTAATTTACACTTTTAAAGAATCAGTCACTGTGCTGATGATTATCACTGCAGTGTGAAAACAACAGGTTTACTGTATATTGGAAACTCATTAAAGACATTGCCTCATGTCTGTTTAAAACTAAACAAAAATAACTCAAAATCAAAATAAACAAAATTTTAAATACATGAAATTATAAACTTGAACACCATCTTCAAGCATATTAAGAAAAACACATTTATCAATAAAAATTAACAGTGCGCAATTTAAAAAAACTACAACTGAGCTTTTATCGTATTTAACATATTGCTTTATTTGCATTATTAATTTTTGCTATAATGTTTCAATGTTGTATGTAATATCCTACACACTGCAACTCAAATATCTTACCAAGAATATTTGTCTTATTTCTAGTCAAAACCAATCTAATTTAAGACTCATCACATAAAAAGTTGCTTGTTTTTAGACACTTTTTTACTTCTTTCAAGCATATTGAAATAAGTAGAATAATCTGATAGTGAAGCAAGTTTTTCTTTCTTATTACAAGCACAAAAAAACTTGCTTCCACTGGCAGATTTTTATACTTATTTCAAGTGAAAATTAGTTTGAAACAAGTGGAAATTATCCAAAAACACGTTAATTTTTAGGTGAGTCTTATTCTAAGTGGATAGAGATTAGTTTTGACTAGAAATTAGACATTTTCACAACAAATAGAATTTGAGAAGATTTTGATTTTTGCAGTGTAATATCACTATCTTGTTGGATTATGAGGGGGGAATAGGAAACGTAAAGAAAACACGTATTTTTTTCGATGCTGCAGTTGTTACATAACGTTACAATCAATAATCACTGTTCGGTGATGATTAAATTCATAAAGTTACGGGGAGGGGGGCAGTGGCCGGAGCCGCGGACATGCGCAGTGCGTCCGGCTGCTCCGCCGCGGGTCAGTCCTCCACTCCGCTGGAGGAAACTCAGCGGTGAGAGCGTCAGGACTGTCCGGGACAAGATGTGCGAAGTTGGGGACGAGAAGTTTGTTCGGTCGGTCCGGTCCGGAGGAGGAGGAGGAGGAGGAGGAGAGCGGAGGTGAGGAGACATGGTGGAGTCAGGCTGTGTGTGTGTGTGTGTGTGTCAGTGTTTGTGTTGAAACATGTCAGTGTCGTGTGTGTGTTTGTGTCACCTGTGGAACCGTGAACGTGTGTTTGAGTGAGTGTGATGCGTTCAAAGACACGTACACACATGGTTCAGGTTAGTGCGATGCTGTAAAAAAAAAAAACAACCTGAGAAGCTCCTGACTAGTAAAACATTTACAACTAGTCCACTTTGAAGTCAGTGGGTTACCAGTGTGTGTGTGTGTGTGTTGTGTGTGTGCGCGAGCCAGACTGTATGTTACATAAGAGCAGGAATTTGATCCTGCTGCTGTGGCTTCAGTCTGAACAGTGATAAGGATTTATTTTGGCACAGATGCAGCTGCCTGTTACACTTCATCCTGTCTGAACCGACACACACCTGACTGCGACCTTTGACCCCAGGTTACAGCCAGATGTGAGGCAGCTTGACATGTCACCTCACCTCAGACCAGACTGGTAGCCTATATCAGGACGATTTTGCTGTTTTCTAGCGCTGGACACAGAGAGTTCAAGAAACACTGACGTTTTATTTTGAAAAGTTGAGGTTGCAGAGACATAACATCCAGATGTGTCACTGCGTTGTTGTGCATTTGTTCAGGTTGTTGTGCTGCAGAGACGTCCTGGATAATAATTCATCTTCTCACGGCATGATTATTTGGCACAAGACCAAATAAACATCATATCATTAATTAATAGTTGTGGAGTGAAATTGAAGCTTAAATGACCTTTCGGATTGAAATAAATGCAATATTAGGTTGTTTTATTAAATTTTATTTTGATATCGTGCAAACTTGTCAGTGTCACGATGCATTTAAGGTCCGACCCCGGATAATGTGTTGATTTGAGGGAATACTTGTCCAACCTGTTGTTGATAAAATCTCTTCAGATCGAGAAGTTTTAAGGTTCCGATATAATAACGATGGTTTGGTGAAGGAAATATTCAATAGCCAATAATCAGTCAGGCCGGGCCACTGTGGTGTTATTGACGGTATGTGCAGTCCGACGATGTAGCCTGACTGTTTAGCCGGTGGAGGGTGAACAGATGAACGGACATTGACCATAATCGGAGCTGAAGTTTCCATCAATACATCGATAGATTGGACGTAGACCGATCGATCGGTCTATACCTCCATTAGGAACGAGAAGAGCAGGAGGAGGGACGACCAATCAGAGCTGATCATGATGATGATGATGATGATGAGAAGGAAGGACATGGGTTCAGGTCTGAGACGGGTTTTATGCTTTGCCCGGGTAGAAACAAGGGATGTACCTATAGCCGACTTTTTAAAGGGATAGCTCAACATTTTTGGCAAATTTGCCCATTGCCATAATCCTTATAGGCGGAAATAATGAATGTATGGCAAACAAACACTGCAAGTCTCCAAAACTTATCAGGCAGGTTTCCAGAATGCCAACTAGCCCACTCATTTCTCATTTCAGTTGCCAATGAAAAACATTTTTGGGGGGGTCAGTCCTACTGAATTTCCCTCTAAAACAACTCTGTGTGGTAACGTTGTGTTATTATCTCATAGCGTGGTGAATGTGCAGGTCACAACTTGTCCACCAGAGCGTTGTGGAGTTGTTGGATTGTGTATTTTATGAGTTTGATGAGAGAAACCAAGAAATCCCATGAGCAGCTCACGGCTCTGCTCCACCGCTCTGAAAATATCTTGCATCGACAACTAAAGGTAACGAACCTACTGCTATGACTATAGGGATTATGGTGATGGGCCAATTTGCCAAAATGTTGAACTATCCCTTTAAGTCCCAATGCCAATACCTGGGCTTAGTATATCAGACAGTACCAGATACTGACCCGATACCAAATATGTGTTGAAAATAATTAACTGTGTGCGTTTCCATGTGAAAGACAGTTCAGGCTTGACTTTACTTTCAAAACTTTGTGAAACTTTGTTGCTCTGTGTTTGTTGTCATGGATCGGCCCCGTCGTTCCGTACCTGATCCAGCTACAGTATTCCAAGCCAATATCCGATCTCAACATCGGGTCGGTGTTATCCTCTCGTAGAAATGCAGCTCTGCTTTTGTTGTGACGACTTACTGGAAGAACAAAAGCTACTGTTTTCTTCCCATCTGGTGCCAGAGCTGACCTCAGACCAGACCAGTTCAGTTCAGTTCTGTTTTCCAGGGAACAGACCGGTGAGAGCAGAAGTGGTGACGACGGGGACCAACTGTCACCTGTCAGTCTGTCCGTTCTATACGTGGAGGTGCTGTCCTGTTTGTCATTGGGGGTTATTACAGGAGCTGTGTGTGTGTGTGTGTCACTCAGATGTGTAATAGCTGCCGGTTGAAGGAGCAGGAAGCTGTAAAAGTTGATGGTGGTTTGGGGAACGCAGCCTCGAGGTGGAGGGAGTTTCCTCTCGCCCAGTTTAGGACAACACCTCAGTCTTGGTGAAGTCCGGCATCAGGCATCGTGAAACAAAGAAGAAGAGGAAATTTACAGTAAACCGTTTCCACGCCAAAGATGTGAATTTTATTTTTATATATTTTCACAAACACTAATGTGACTCAGCGTTGAGGCCCTGTCCCAGTACCTCCCCTAACCCTATAGGCGATTAAATAAGTAACGGTTAGCCCTGCCAGTTTTACGATAACCATGACTAATTGCAAAAATTGTTTAGACAAGAGATAAACAAACACAGCCGATGCAACAGGCAACACAACAGCTGGAACCGTCTGCATTTTTCCTGAATGAAAAATGGTAGCGTGCTCCACCCGTAGAATTGTTCACATGTGGCGTATGTTAGCACGTTCGCTACGTTCACTATGCTCATTTGCATATAGTGGTGTCCCATTTCCATAGGGAAAGATTTCCAGCCCCTTTCCCTCAACAAGGGGAATTTACGGGTGAGGACATTCCAAACCAAGTGGAAGTTTTCAGTCATCAGGGCCTTTAAGTATTTTAATTGCAGTAGAAGACTCTCTGCATGCACTCCTCCCGTTAGCAACGCCAGCCCATAATAGCCCTGCCCAGAGATTTACAACATACATTGTTGTGAATGGACCCAAAGAAACGGCCTATTTTCACGGCCTAAAAAAAAAAAAAGAGGTTTTGCGTGAAAAAAAATACACAGTTCCATTGTTGGCTATAATATAATTATTTCCAGCCCTTCAAAGTGCTACTATCCCTTTAAACATCAGATGTGTCACAATTTAGGGATCGAATGCTTTAAATGTTGCGTTTAAAGACCGACTGCATCCTGATTGATGGTGCTGTTTCCAAATGGTACAAATGGCAATGGCAGTGCCTGTGGATTTTGTTCAAAGTAGTTGTGTTGTGCTGAAGAAGGTACAACTGTTCAAACCAACAGTCGACAAAAAGAGGTCAAGCTGCTCCAGTTGCTAGGCAAACCGAACCGCTAAACTAGATCTTTGCGGTCCACGGCGGCGGAATTAGGACGCAGTTTACAGTATTTACTCAGAAATCAACTCTTCTTCACTGATCTAAAACAGGCAGTTGCTGCATGGTGCAACTTCTTCCTTTTCTTCTTCTTCTTCTTCTTCTTCTAGACATTTTTAATGAGAAATAACCACATAAACGCCATTAATATTTTTAGTATGTACTTATGAACATTTTACGAGAGGTATTTCATCCATGTTTTGAATATTATAGTCACTTAGACTGAAATATTTCATTTATATAGTTTATACCTGCAGTACTGGTTATATCACCGTCACTTACTTTGCAATATTTTTATATGAATGGTCACTTTACATCACAATATTCTTATTCATGTACACCTGCAATAGTAATATTTATATTTATACTATACATTGTCACTTACGTTGCAGTATTTTTACACCATGGTCACTTTACCTATCAATACTTTTATCTCAGGCCACCTTGTATCCTCATATTACCTCGTTGAAGGTTGATTTGTTTTGATTGTTTATTGTGTTTATATTTTCTGTCTGTTGAGTTGTGTTGTGTTGTGTTTGTGTCATTGGTGTTTTTAGCCCTCTCCACTTTCTTCCTTACTTGGCCAACAACTGAATTTCCCCGTTGTGGGATGATTTAAGTACATCTAATCTAATCTAATCTAATCTAATCTAATATCCAGAGGGTGTCTGATGATATTAATAGAATATATCCCAACATAAATGACATTCATTAATATATGGACATACGGTGCATATGGCACTTAAGCCTGGGAACAGATGCACATCCCATCCTCTCCGGTCTCAGAGAGCGACCCTGTTTGACTGGTGTTGCTCATTGAGATAAAACTGTTTAAAACAGTCTGGAACAACACAAGTTATCGACATCTATGAACGTAGCTCTTGACTGTCAGGGAGTTTCTCATGTGGTATGTTTTACTTGTGTGTTCACATCTGTTTGTGTGCGTGCGTGTGTGTGTGTGTCTGTGTGTTTGTGTCTGCTCTGAGTTTGTGTTTGGGAACAAAAGGTCACCTCCCTTGACGTTATTCATGAAAATATGCAGCATGCTGAAGAAGAGCAGGGTGACCGGGAGAAAGAAAGAAGCAAAGAGTCAGTTTCACTGACAGGACACATCAGCGCTGCTGTCACAGAGAAACTGTGAAACTGTGAAGCACTCTGGGAGTTTTTATTCTTCCATTTTTCTAACGTCAGTCCGGCGGTGTCAGCGGTCGGCCCCCGGGTGCTGTCGAGCCTCCAGACTCTGGTACAGATCCAGCTGCTGTGAGAGGAAGTTTTTCCTCTGCCTCAGCCCTAAAAAACAACAGGCTATTAGCAGATACGAGGTTTCACTCACTCACTCACTCAGTCAGTCAAGACAAGAGCAGCAGAAATATTCCTCATCCTCCCTGGAGAAGTCTGTTGTGTTGCAAGCTGTTGCTGGGCGGTGTCGCGTTAACACACTGCTGCTGTCAGAGAGAGTTGTGCAACAGGACACATGGACAGATAGACGGACAGGAGACACTGTTACTGTTGCTGCTGCTGCTGCTGCTGCTACTGCAGTGTCCAGGCACCACAAACGTAGCTGTGTATCTGTGGCAACCAGTGCTGAAAACATGTGGGTGAACTGACCTCAGGATGAATAATGAGTTCAAAGGTCAACGTTGTTCTATGAGCTTTAGAGAATGTAAAACCAGCTGAGAGTATAGTTCACTGAACTCGGGGAAAACGAGTTCGATGAACTATATACTGAGTCAGGCTGATGCTGTGAATGGCAGTGTTCTCATTATCTCATTATATAACCGTGACTTAATTTAAAGCTCCATACGGTATAAAGGTAGATGTTTGTGTTAAAGCTCCATACAGTATAAAGGTAGATGTTTGTGTTAAAGCTCCATACGGTATAAAGGTAGATGTTTGTGTTAAAGCTCCATACAGTATAAAGGTAGATGTTTGTGCTCCATAATAAAGGTAGATGTTTGCGTTAAAGCTCCATACGGTATAAAGGTAGATGTTTGCGTTAAAGCTCCATACGGTATAAAGGTAGATGTTTGCGTTAAAGCTCCATACGGTATAAAGGTAGATGTTTGTGTTAAAGCTCCATACGGTATAAAGGTAGATGTTTGTGTTAAAGCTCCATACGGTATAAAGGTAGATGTTTGTGTTAAAGCTCCATACAGTATAAAGTTCTACTGTGAAAGTATCAAAGCCTCAGTCCACAGAGAAATGCACACAGCCTGTGTTCAGAAACTGAACCTTAAAGTAGCACTGTCAGCAGTGATAGCAATAAAAAAAAACTGAAATATGCAATATGTAGGTCCAGCGGAGCCATAACTATCTGTACACAAATATATAATAAAGCCAGTGGTGTATACTGTTGTGCCTGTGGAGGAAATGCAGATTCCTTTATGTTTATGAGACAAGCCACCCTGGCGCTTAGCCCCGCCTTCTGAACGGCGAGCTATGTAAAGAGGACGAGGATGTCTATATCTGACATACGCTGCACCACTGGCCTCATCTAGTGGCTGAACAAAGCACTGGAAAATGGATAGTGCTACTTTAAAACCAGCCGTCGGGACTTCCTGTCACTTTGTGATGTCACAACAAAGCAGTCACCCAAAGCCCCGCCCCCTCACCACCTGGACCCACCATCCAACACTTCCAGGTTGAGTGTTTTATTCTGAAATCTGCGCTATTTTTTCTTTTTCTTTTTTGGATTGCTCAGAAAACAGTTGAGAGGCTCAGAGCCTCCTCCTCTCTTATGATTGGCTGAAATCAACCTGTTGTTACTCAAGCTCCAGAGAGAAGCTGAGAGAGGAGATAACAGAGATGGTTTTTAGATCTTCTCATGGATCAACATTTCAAAAAAAAAAGAAAGAAGAAGAACTATTGGACCTTTTATTGTAGCTAATTTGGTTTGATTTAAATAAAGACACTTTATAGATTTTTATGAAGATATAAACTTTATAAACTCATGTAGCTAATCACCTTTATTATTATTAAAGGCTAGGTAGGCAGCTTTTTTTTGACAGTATTAGGCAAAAACTTACACAATAACCTTGAGGATAATGTAAATGAAGTGATGTGAAAAAAGATCAGACGTCTGCGTCTCCCCTAGGCTCTGTTTTCAGCCTGCAAAGAAATCTACCCGTGACGGTAGATTTTGACCAATCACAGAGCAGCAGCTCTTATTCGTATTATTTTACACGAAATATAAATACTTTGTTATCGTTCATGTGTTCAAAAAGGTTTTTCTTACCCGTGACTCGGACATTATGGAGGATAACATTGAAAAAAGGAAAAGAAAGAAGCTTCTTTGCCCGGCCGATGAGCTCAACTCCCCGGCTGCAGCCTCTGTGACGAGCCGCTGTGCCGCTCGTGTGTGGCTCTGCACTCCTCCGACAAAAGTCGGAACAATAATACAGACGTTATTAGGAAAAACTGACCACAGATTGGGAATCTAAACCGTCACTTTCCCGCATGAAAAAATATTAAAACGTAAGAACGGACTTTATTACTTAGATTTCTGCCTTAAGTAACTTTATCTAACTATTTGGTTTCTGAAGGTCATTGGTCAATGTTGGGGGAAAAAAAGTGAAGTCAAATTTTGCGTCATAGTAAAAAATCCCAACGTGAAACTTATCAGGGTTGCCAGGTTGTGCAGTTCTGATGAAGCAGATTTCAGTGAGTAGTAGGGTACAGGCTATGACTCAGGTGTAAAGTTGAAATGTTGCTTTATAGTCCCCAATCTTTCTTAATGATTTACTGAAGCTCCCCTGAGAGAATCATTAACTTCTTAATTACTGGGAAAACAGAGACAGTAATTAAATCAAATCAAAAGGCAGAAATAAAGACGGAAATAATCATAATCAAATGACAAATGTAATTTCTAATGCAAAAATCGGACAGTAAGAACAACTTACACAACAAACCCAAGAGCTGTCTGAGCCCATTAAATTATAAATGTGAAATATAAACCTGACGAAATCCTAAAATATCTGCAGCCAGAACAAATCACAGCTTCTCCAACAGTGATGTCACAGATGGAACAAATTTTTCAGTTTTGCAGGAGGAAATGTTACGAAACCGAGAGAGAACAGAGTTCACACAGTTCACACAGTTCTTTAGCCACGTTAGCGTTAGCATCAGCATCAGCATCAGTAGGGTCACTTCTCTCTGGTCTTAACACAAAAAATATATATTAAAAATGGACTATCACAATTTAGTCCAACCATAAATGCCCTCAAGGGCCCAGCAGGTCAAAACTTGTCAAAAAAAAAAAAAACCATGATAAGCATTAGCATGCTAATCAGGGTTGGGAGGGTTACTTTAAAAATGTATTCCAGTACAATTACAAATTACCTGTTAAAAAACGTAATTAGTAACGTATTCTAAGTATCCCAAAATTGAAGTAATGTAGGCTAACTGATTACTTTTAGTTACTTTTGGATTACTTTAATACCAAACATATGCAAATTAAGTCACGCAGCCATCACGCTTCAATTCACCAGGAAACAGGAAATGAAACGCACCGAGCATCCGGTAATTTTCAAAATAAAACACAATGGAGGGGAGGGTAGCTTATCACAGTTTATCACGCAAGAAAGTCACAACAACCAGGTTTTGCACAATGGTTTGCACTTTGCACAGATAAGTTAAGTCTTAAAATTTGTGCAACACCTTCTCATCACAATCCACGCCATCTAGTAGCCTACACAGATCAGCTGTTATTAAAACCCAACTCATCCTGATATTAATCCACACTCAAACCGAAGCAACAATAATGTGAACTGTACTCAACAAGCTATTATTACAAGGTTTACAACAGATGTGACAGACAAGCTGGCAGTGCGTGTGTGTGCGCGCGTGCGTGTGTAAGAAAGAGAGGGGGAGAGAGAAAGTAGGTAAAAGCTGCTAGCTGTTAGCTGACCGTGCTACCGTGGCTCCGGCGTCGGTCTCGTCAGGTAAAAGCTGCCGTTTATTCCTCAGATGAAGCTCATGAAGTTGTTCTCCGGTACAGTTATCCATCACTGCTGTTGAATTGGCCGCTAAACTGCTGGACGTTATGGTTAAAACCGAGGGGGCCGTCTGTGTGTTTGTTTACAATTCACGAAAGCAACGTAAACGTACGTGCCGCTCACAATCAGTAGAGTTACGTCATGAGGCAGCGTAGTGTGCGTAGCCTCAGCAGAAGAGGCAGGAGCTCCGTCTGTGATGTTTTAAAAATGTGAAGTAATCAGCTAAGTATTCTCCGTTTTTATCAAATGTACCGGTAATCTGATTACAGTTTTTTTTTCTGTAACGGACTACAGTTACCCTTTTTTTGTATCCTGATTACGTAACGCCGTTACATGTATTCCGTTACTCCCCCCAAGCCTGATGCTAATGTTGGCCTTTAGCCGACATCAGTGAATAGAGGGTAAATAGGTATCCTATTCGATGCTTGATAAACGAAGAATCATAATTATATGATATCTTCACAGTTGTCTGTTCTTAGTCCTTTCTCAGTTTGTGGTGTTGATGTGTAATCTGGTCCTGACAGGTGTTTTGATAACAATTTAACTACCTACCTACCTACCTATCAATTTAACTAGCCTACCTACCTTTCGGACTACCTACAGATCGACATCCCTACCCACCAACCATCTATTATCTACCTTCTATTATCTACCTGCCGACTTACCTATCGAACTACCTGCAGACCATTTAGCTTACGAACCATCATACCTTAAGACCAGTTGCCTACCCATCTACCTTCCTACCTTTCCTCTGACAAACCTACAGACCTACCCCACTACCTGCTAACCAACTGACCCACAGACTGACCGATCTACCTGCTTACTGACCTACCTACCCATAAACCAACCAATTAACTAACCTGGCGACTTACAGTACCTACCGACCAGTTGCCTACCTGCCTAACTACTGACCTCTTTATAATCTACGTATCTACCTCCATTCATCCTCCTTCTTCTTCTACTCCTCCTCCTTCATCTTCCTATCAGATGATGTTTATCTCCAGTCTGTGTCATGTGACCTCTTCTTATTCGTGTTTCTTTTTGTGTTTCAGCCGCCAAGTCTTGACAGACAGCAGCGGAGAGTATGTAAAGGTGAGTTTGCTTCAGCTCTAGTTTCCTCCAACGCTCTCGCTTCCCTTTTGTCGGACAAGTCGCCGTCCGTCTCAGCAGAGCTTCGCTCGGAGCTCGTTTCTTCTGATCCTGCGCACACGGCCTGCAGCTTCTCTGATTCAATCAGGCCGGGCCTCCAGACCGCGGACTCTGGGAATGTGGCCCTCTGCCGCGGCAAACGCTTTTGAAGCTTGCACCGGTTGCCAATGGCGACCGCGGCGGCCTCGATTCGGGCCAGCGGCTCTTGCCTGGAAAAGGTGGAGAGAGAGAGGCGGCGAGAGAGTTTCCAGTTCATTGACTTATAATTGGATACTTGACAAACACACTCGTCTGAATGGGACAAGCTGCCAATGAATGATAATGCTAATGGAATTAAAGCCATTCATTAGGGGCTTCCAGGTCTTCACCCCACCCCCCACCAACACACACACACACACACACACACACACACACATACACACATACATGATGTCATAGGTCACTTTTGCGGACATTTCATTGACTTACATCCATTTCCTGGACTCGCCACTGACCCAAAATACATCGCTTTTCCAATTAGGGGCACAGCTTTTACCGTCCCCAATTTGTCACCAAAAATAGACTATGGCAGACACACACACACACACACAAACACACACACACACACACACACTCCTGTTTTGTTTTGGAAGTGGCCCTGGCCCGACGCCAAGCCCTTGATTAACAGTTGAGTGGGACAAACCACTTTGTCAAAGCAAGAGGGCACCTACATAACAGTAAGAGAGCAGTGTGTGCGTGTTTGTGCGTGTTTGTGTGTGTGTGCGTGTCTGTGTGTGTGTGTTCAGCAGACAAAAGCATTCCCAGCCTCTCCTCGTTGTAAACTCATGATATACAGTAGCTTTTTTTTTGGGTTTTGTGTGTGCATAAAGACGGGACAGACAAAGCTCTGCAGAGTGATGACCCCCGTCGCACAATGACGTTGCCACGGCGACGAGGCCAAGACTCCATGCAGCATGGGGTCTGGGACGGGTCTCGGGCCCCTGGTGCCGCCAAGTGTGGATGCCAGTGTGGGAATGCCAAAACTTGCCCCCCCCTCCCCCTCACCCCCCCTTCACCCCCCACCCCAACACCCCACCAGTCTGCTGCAGTTTGACTAGATTTACCCACAATGCTTGTTCTCGCAGAGTCTGATGGTGTTGATCCAGGCGCAGCAGAGGCTCCGTGATGCTCTAAACTTGTTGTTGTTGTTGTTTGTTTGTGTGTCTGTGTGTGTGTGTGTGTTTCTGACTGTGCGCCTGTTGTGATGCCCTTTAAGTTCTCCAAAGAGAAGTTCTGGCTGGAGCCGCCGTCGGAGCAGCAGAGGAAGCAGCTGGAGGAGGAGCTGAAGCTGAGCGGCACCAACCTGAAGAGCCACGCTTGGTACCACGGCCACATCCCCTGGGAGGTCCGACACACACACGCACACACACACACACACAACTGCAAATGAAACCCTTGAAAATACACAAAGTTTTAACGGTGTAGTTATATAATTGCACTTTGTTGCATTTATGGACACTGGAATTTTTGGCGACCATCCATCCAAAATAAAAGTGGTATTTGAACAAAACAACAGCCCTTGATCCTGGTTATATATTTGATTTGACACATTAATACAAATATAGTCATCACAGATTACAGTACTGTAGATCGTTCCCAACAGGTTCGCCTACAGCCTATTAAGGAATCTACTGTAACGGCAGACGGGACAAAGGATTTTAAATATCTATTAGATTTGTCCTGACAAGGGAACAGACTGTACACGTCGAAACTCTGCATGAAGAGGGTGGACGGGGTTTGCCAGAATGGCCATCGCCCTCAGAGTGGCTCTGACTTGATCAACATTATCAAGGTCATTCAGGCTGGTGCCAATTGTTCTTTGGCAGAGTTTGACCACAATCTTCATCTTATTCTTATTGGATATGCCGAGGTTCCCAAACCAATAAATCATTGCAAAAGTTAAGATAGACTCAATAAAAGACGAGTAAAACAGTTTAAGAAACTTCTTATCAACAGTATAAGACCTCAGTTTCCTCAAATAAAACAACCTCTGATTTACTTTCCTGCAGATGGCATCTGAGTCGCTCTCAAAAGAGAGTTCATCATCCAGGATGGTGTATAAATACTATTAATGCCTGACAATGTCCACAGCTGTAACTTAGACAAAGGTTTGCGCGTTGACAGGTGGTTTCTTACAGAAATCAGTTATCATGTCTTTTGTTTTTTGACACATTAAGTTGCAGATAAGAGTCATCACACCATCTAAGAAAATAGTCAAGGACCGGTCTGTGGCGCGCCTCATGGTCCTGCAGGAGGCTGACAATCACAGAGGCATCAGCACATTTAATAATCTACCGTCCTTGACTATTATATATATATATTTCCCTCCAAAAGTCTCAGAAATCGAGGTCATGTTTGAGCTCCACCACCAGAGGGAGCTGTGTTCAACCAGCAGCTTTAAAGGCTTGATCTGGTTTTTAAATCCATTTTCATAAAAGTACAAAAAGAACAAAACAGATGAAGTTACAGTGAAAAGAACAGTCTTTGGACCAAACCTGGATCTGGATCTGGATCTGGACCCGGGGTGATTTGATGGTCTCTGGTTCAGGGTGGAGGCTGACACGAGGGGATCTGCTTTATTTTGAAAAACGCCACAGCTCCTCAGTGTCAGGAAGAAGCCTGCACATCAGCACAAACTGAATGTTGTGTTTTCATAAAAACAGGTGTCAGAGAGTCTGGTGTTGAACCACGGCGACTTCCTCATCAGAGACTCTCAGTCCAGTCCGGGCGACTTCGTCCTCACCGGCCGCTGGGAGCAGAAGACGCTTCACTTCCTCATCAGGAGGACGGTGGTTCAGTCCGGCGAGACCTACACCCGGATCCAGTTCAGCCTGGAGGGCGAGGCCTTCGACTCCATCCCGGCCCTGGTTCACTTCTACGTGGGCGGCAGGGCGGCTCTGAGCCGGCGGAGCGGAGCCCAGATCCACCGGCCGGTGAACAGGACGCTGCCGCTCAGCTACCTGGAGACGGCCTTCTGCACCGCCGCCGTGGGCCCCGCGTCCGGCCCCGCCGGCCAGAAGAGCGCAGAGGAGAGGGTGTGTCCCAGCAGGTGAGGCCCTGTTTTCATGTTTCTCACATTCTCTTATAGTTATAAACTGTTTTCTTATCAGTAACAACATCTATTGCACGTCTGTCCGTCCTGGGTGAGCGATCCTCCTCTGTTTCTCACCCTGAGGTTTCTCAGATCTTTCCCTGTTAAAAGGGTTTTCCATGGAGTTTTTCCTCAGTGGATGTGAGGGTCAAAGGACAGAGGATGTTGTTATGATGCCATGTGAAGCCCTTTGAGACAAACTGTTTCTGAAAACAGGCTATACAAATAAAATTGCCTTGCCTTGTCTTGCCCTAAAGACCTGGATGCTGATGTTTAAAACATTTTAACACAAAACGCAACAGTCAAACTTCAGAAAATCTGTGCTTTGGCAAATGTTTTTTCTTGATGCATCCATCAACTGCTTGTTCTGTCAGATGTCAGAAAGTACACAAACTAGTTATTTTGTCTGATAATGTGTGCAGATGTGCAAAATTCTCAGTTAAAGTAAAAACAGAAACTAGAAATAGGTTCGTCTTTAAAACTGAGCACAAGAAAAACAGAGAAAAGAGAGACAGATTGGGAAAAGCCAGTTTCGAGGTTTAACTGTGTGAATAAAGGTCATAGTGGTCAAAAGGTGCAGACGGGTCAGTGGGACGCTGGTGTTTTAGTTCACAGGACTGTGGTTTGGTTTCATCTCAACTTTTCCACTCAGGTCTTCTCAAACTGAACTTGTGGTGCTTTCACTGACACATTGTTTTGGTCCAGATGTGTATGTGTGCGCAGTAAGAGATAAAGAAGGCAGTTCAAAGTGTTTTACATTAAACATAGGGCATTAGTATTCTCTGTTAGAACTGCTTTAAAACAGTGTCTCTCTCTCTCTTCCTCCATGCAGTCCTTCCTCGCTCCACCACAGGGAGGCGGACGTGAGCAGAGAAGATCAGACTCTGCAGACGACCAGAGAAACGTGTCTGTTGACTCCGTACAGCACCAACAACAACAGTGAGTTCAACACCAAATATAAAAAAACAAAGTCCAGTTGTATAATAATGTTGATGGACACTTATAAACTATATATGTTTATTGACTTTAAATTATGAATTTACTCTTACATTACACTGTAATATTTATATACAGACACACACATGTAAACAAACATACTGTGTTGATATAACAAGTCTGACAATCCAGAGTGAGAAGATGGTCATGTTTGTAATTAATAATATATCAGTAAGAAAAACTTTATCTTTGCAAGTTACGTTTCTGATAAACTCACACATATGAATTGATTTAACACTTTTATCCTTATTCACATATGGTAACAAGTTAAACCATGAAGAATAATAGATAGATATTTTTTTAATATGTACATATACAAATTTTACTGTGTATATTTGACACAGTATAGGATTATGAACTTACTATATTACTATATATGAAAACATTTCTCCTCCAGTAGCTAAGGAGGTTTTTAGACTCAGACCAGTGACGGTCTGGAAATCTCTGCTGTAATTAAGTTCTTTAATATAAACAATTAAAATAAATATATCATCTGAGAGTGCAATTTGATTACAATACAAGCTCACACTAATTAATTCAGGTGTTTAATGAGTGTAAGAAGACACCAGTAAACTGCTGTTCTTCTGTAGCTCTTTTTCAACAAACTCAGTAATAGTAATTTAATATGTCACCATTTATTTAAGATAATACCCATTGTTAAGCCTTTACACCACCTGGTCCAGTAAACACACAGACTTGTGTTTGTGTCATGTTATCACACCCTTCTCACGCGGCAAATAAAACAATATGAGGATAGTAAAAGGTAGCCTACAACGGCAAACAAAGTCTGTGTATAGTGAAACTAGATTTCTGAATTAATCACATCACAGACAGATGTCTTATCAACCATCTTGCCAAATTTGAATGCTAGCAAAATTCATTTAGTAGGCTATGGGATATTAGGTTTTAAAATCATGATTAAATCAAGCAGCTCTGGAAGCTGGGGGCACGTCTGCTGGTGCACTGGTGCCCCGCCCACTTACTGAGCTTGTCACCCATCAAATACCACCCAACGATGTCTATAATGGATGCTAACTGTCACATCGTACCCGAGCAGCTTCGGGTTTAAGTCTCAGAGTCTGAGTCCAGCTCTGATTCTCAATGTTTCGGATACACACATAGCAGTGAAGAAAAGTAAATAGTAAGTGAGTTGCTGGAGCGTCAAAAGACAGCTGGCTGCCACTGGCAACAGGAGCCTTGAGGGCCGCTGCTAGCCCCGATAGCGCGTCTTGAGGTGTCAGGCTAATGGGGTCCCGCTAGAGGAACCACTTGACCGGTTTAGACACGCTATCCGAGTGGCTCCGCTAACTCTGATAGCAGCGCTAACGGGGCTGCTAACGGGGCTGCTAACGGGGCTAGCACAGCCGAATGGCTCCTCTAGCCAGCGCTAGTGGAGCTTGCCGCTAGCGTGATAGTTGTGGCTGTATAGCCCTCAAGGCTACCGTTGCTGGCGGCAGTTAGCTATTGGCCTGATGCTCCAGCGCTTCATCTGGACTGTGTATCATTTCCCTCACCGCTAAGTGTGTTACTGCTGCTAAGTTTCTATGCACAGTCACTCTTATATAGTGGTGCTGGAGTCAAGCGGTTGGGGGCCAGGGTCAAAGCTAGCTAGGATTTATCTACCTCACTATATCTCTATTTAGTCCCACCCCAAAAAACTGAGAAATCCTTGTCCTCAAAAACACCTTTACCCTCAAACTCCACAGTTCAGTGCTCTATAGTTAGCCTATCAATCTTTTCACATGTTTTCAAGAACCATATTCCAACATATTCATTATATTAAATCAAATTGCATCTTTCACTTTACACAGACTTTTACGTTTTAATGAAATTAACTCTCAACTAGGAAGTACATTGCCTGGAGAAAATGTAGCACAAGCTGAAAAGCAGAATTTGCAGGCTCAAAGCTGACGCAGCAAAAATGTCCTTAAAGTGTAACAGCTGAAAAGTTGGGGAAATTGAATTCTACTCAACTAACAACGGAAACTGTCACATGGGTGACTAAAACATCTGGAACAATGGATGACGATTTAAAGAAGAATTTGTAAACAGGAGGTTGAATGAAAAAAAAAGACCTGAGTCATTGGAAGGTTAGTATAAATAAAAAGAAGCAGAACCATAAAAATCATGAAGACAGCGATCAGCCTTCCCGAACACATACATATTGTAGATATTTCTAGAGAAAAAACTGTTGTAGCAATCATGAGAGTTTCCACTGTTTCAATTCACCAAAAACCAAAGTGACAATATAACCACAGATTGTAAAAAGTGTTGTGAAGCAGATGAGACCAAACCGTTCATAAAAACCTCAGTAAGTATTTTCATTATTCTTTTATTACTGTTAAGATGACAGTCTTAGTAATAGACAATCACAGGATACATGTGCCATTTGTTTTATCTTAAGAATAGGAAAACTATTCAGAATCCTTAAAAAAAAAAAGAGTAAACTTCCTTCTTCAATTTGAACTAAAAACTAATTTCTTGGCTCAGATTAGATTTGAGGCTTAAGGCAAAATAAGAAAACAGATAGAAAACAGAAACACAATAGTTGATCAGTTCTGAGGTGTGTGCTTGTTTTCAGTGAAACACTGAAAAATCTCTTGCAAAAAATGAAACAGTTTACACATCAAGCAGCGTGTCCTTCATTCCTTCTTTGCTTTGCTTCTAGAAAACACTCTCCGCCATAAAAACTTTGTTGCATAGATGAAAAGGGTCAACGCGAGCAAATTTACTGCCAGCAGAAAGGCCACCACGTCGATCATGTAGTACTGGATGGCCGACATCTTGTAAGACTCTGTCCTGAGGTGTGGAGCACCTTTGTGCCTCATGACGAACTCGATCCAGAAAGTCGCCCGGTCCAGCGGTTTCATGGGCTGATCCCTGTGGATGCTGGACAGCGTCTTCATCTTCTCCCTGTAGCTCGGCTCGTAGAGAACCTCTTTGACCGCCTCCAGGAAGTTGTCTTTGTCCAGCGTTCCGATGTCCACGACTTTGGCCACACCTCTGGCTTTCATCCTGGAGAAGTTGTCGGGCTGGTCGAACATGAGGGGCAGGCCGACCAGGGGGACGCCGTGGTAGATGGCCTCCTGCATGCCGTTGGTGCCTCCGTGGGCCACGAACAGTCTGGTCTTGGGGTGACCCAGGAGGTCGTTTTGAGGCAGCCAGTCTAAGAGTAACGTGTTGTTTCCGAGGGTGGACGGCCGTTTTCCTTTGTGCCTCCAGATGACCTTCTGAGGAAGTTGGGCGAAAGCGGCAGCGATATCCTCGGCAATGTCTTCAGGAAGTTGCGCCACCAGGGTTCCCAGTGTCATGACGATGACGCCGTGTTCCCCAGAGCTCTGGACGAACTCCTCCAGCTCTTTGGGCAAGGGCTTGGAGGGCTTGCACTGAAACCCCGACATGTAGACAACGTTCGGCATCGTGGGTCGTGGGAACTCGAAGGTAAAGTCATTTCTCATCAGCCAGATGTCTGCAGCTTGGAACAGCTCCATATAATGTACGTCACTCCCGAAGTAACGAAGGACAAAAGGTTTGTAATTTGAGTCTGTGATCCAGGCAACTTGAAAACGTGTGAACAAATAGTGAACAAAGTTCTTAATTCGCTGAGTAAACGTCATCTTGTCAGTCAGTTCAGCCCCTGGTATGGGGACGTAGGACAATGGGGTTGGTGCAATTGCTTGATGTCCTTCACCCTGAATAGTCCACCTCACATTGAAGACAAGTGGAAGACCCAAACGGTGACCCAGAAGAACCCCTCCACCTACCGCTGGATCGGTCAGGAGCAGATCATACTTGGCATCGCGGAGGCTCTGCATCATTTTGTCATCATCAAATATATCTCCAATCATATGAAGCACCTTCTCATGCATCTCAGTGAACTGGACCATCAGTTCGTACTCCACAGCCATCTTAGCCCAGATCGAGGCACGTTGCCGACGCAAATTCAGCAGTTTGGTGCAAAATGCCCCAAAGCGTTCCTTATCCATACCAGCAGAGGCGTTCACGGCAATGGTTTTGTAGTGCGGAGACTCTAACTTGATGTACCAGGTGTCCATTGCGACCAGCACTGTGACCTCATGGCCTCTGGAGTGAAGCTCCTCAACGAGGACGTTCATGTTGACCCAGTGGCTTCCATCGAGGGGGAACACCAAGACCTTCCCTCCGTTCACCGGGGCTGAAGAGCAGAGCAGCGCTGCCATCACTACCAAGGCAGTTTGGTACATTTCTGCAAGAGAAAGTCTGGATGTTAGATGTGTCCTTGAAAGATCAAAGTTTCATTCAAGAGCAGCCACAACAACTCCACATTCTACAAGAGGTCTTCTTTCACAAAGGGTTTTCATTATTTTGTTAGCAATCTGAGGCACACCACTCCAGAGCTTACGTAATCTTCCATCTTCCCCTCAGCTCAGTTATAGTTTCCTGATTGCATAACTACACACAGTGGGAATTCCTGCTGCTAAGACCCCAGAGGGTTAGAAAAGCTGTTTGTGTTTAGTGGACACTCTCAGATTTCACAGTTTTGTCTTCATATGTGTAGAGCACCATTAATGACCGGCGACAGACTGGAAAAGGTGATTTAACAGCAGTAGCCTTTCAAGTTTGAAGGAACTCTTAAGTATCCTCCTTGAGGAATAATTGGAGGCATAATAATGTAGATGCTATTTTGTTCCATGCAACTTCTTGAAGATACCACCACAAATGAAATAAGAATAAAGGTTAAAAACGGTTCTGAAACTGACAAATTCACCTTATTGGCACATTTTACCAAAGATTATCAGTCCTAAATACAATCACATGTTCTCTCTAAATGAAGAGACATGTGGGCAGTTCCTACATTTTCACAAACAGGAAACATTAGAGCTGATAACATCTGATTTCCTCTGCGTTCTTGCTGTAGTTACATAAAACTCCTTGTTTTTCTTAATCTGTCTCACTTGCAATTTCTGAGGCTGTTTTATCCAAACTTCTACACTTTAGGTTTTTCTTCTCACAGTTTAGAAACAACAAGCACAAGTTTTCTACTCATAAAGCTCCGTCCTGTTATTGAGCTTGTCAATGAGAAACACCTGGAAGTCGCCCTCTGGCTCGGCAACTCCACATCTGCAAGTTGCAACGACTCTGGCTCCACTCGTGCGCATAAACATCACGGTGACACTCGCCGCTACTGCAACGGATACATCAGCTTTAGGTAGACGTACCGGCTGATGAGGCGCTGGTCGTGCTGGATGAGCGACTCTCCCTCCTTTCGATGGTTTGATGTGAACTGAGCAGCTCACGTTTCAGCACGAGCTCCTTGTTTTTGCATCCAGCAGCCTCCCTCCCTCCCTCTCACCCTCCCTCCCTTCCTGCAGATTGGCATGTTATAGTACCAAAGTTCACAGCAGTTCAGAGCAGAGTGTGTGTGGGGGTGTGTGTGTATGTGAGTATGTGCAGCAGCAGCAGCAGCAGGTCAGTTACACAAGGTAGGGATGGATCAGAGAGACTCACGTGTTGGTCGCTCAGCCTGAACTTTTGACGTGTTCAGGAAACTCTCATGGCTCTGACTGCGTAAAGTATTTGCTCATTTGAAGCATGGATTTGTCTTAGATTGAAGGAGTTTAATGGATTTGTAGACCCCTCCATTCCATCCTTTTGTATATCCCTGTGTCAATTACAATCAGACTGACAGGCAGATGAGTAGACAGATGCAATGTTACGTAGTGTAACCTCAGTTTGGCAACGTTTCAGTTTTTGTACTTTATTTTGAACATTGCTTTTTCAATAAAGTTATTATTTAATGTTTTTGTGTTGCGCTGAAAGATTGGACCAGCAGAATGCGACTTACAGGACAGGAAATGTTGCAGATTATTATTTTATCATTATAATAACAATTGATATTTTTATACATTGTAACACAACACAGATGACCTGCAGAAATGTGACTTGAATGTTCACTCAAAGGTCATTGTACTGTAACCTCAAAAAGAAAACCCAATTTTGGCCTTAACTCACAAATGAATACACCAGTTGTATGTAAAATACTAAATATTACAACATGGGGTCAAATTGGCTGTGACATCAACTGCGCCCGAGCAGTGCATCCTTCATTGCTTCTTGACTTTGCTTCTAGAAAACACTCTCCGCCATAAAAACTTTGTTGCATAGATGAAAAGGGTCAACGCGAGCAAATTTACTGCCAGCAGAAAGGCCACCACGTCGATCATGTAGTACTGGATGGCCGACATCTTGTAAGACTCTGTCCTGAGGTGTGGAGCACCTTTGTGCCTCATGACGAACTCGATCCAGAAAGTCGCCCGGTCCAATGGTTTCATGGGCTGATCTCTGTGGATGCTGGACAGCGTCTTCATCTTCTCCCTGTAGCTCGGCTCGTAGAGAACCTCTTTGACCGCCTCCAGGAAGTTGTCTTTGTCCAGCGTTCCGATGTCCACGACTTTGGCCACACCTCTGGCTTTCATCCTGGAGAAGTTGTCGGGCTGGTCGAACATGAGGGGCAGGCCGACCAGGGGGACGCCGTGGTAGATGGCCTCCTGCAAGCCGTTGGTGCCTCCGTGGGCCACGAACAGTCTGGTCTTGGGGTGACCCAGGAGGTCGTTTTGAGGCAGCCAGTCTAAGAGTAACGTGTTGTTTCCGAGGGTGGACGGCCGTTTTCCTTTGTGCCTCCAAATGACCTTCTGAGGAAGTTGGGCGAAAGCGGCAGCAATATCTTCGGCAATGTCCTCGGGAAGTTGCGCCACCAGGGTTCCCAGTGTCATGACGATGACACCGTGTTCCCCAGAGCTCTGGACGAACTCCTCCAGCTCTTTGGGCAAGGGCTTGGAGGGCTTGCACTGAAACCCCGACATGTAGACGACATTCGGCATCGTGGGTCGTGGGAACTCGAAGGTAAAGTCGTTTCTCATCAGCCAGATGTCTGCAGCTTGGAACAGCTCCATGTAATGTACGTCACTCCCAAAGTAACGAAGGACAAAAGGTTTGTAAGTTGAGTCTGTGATCCAGGCAACTTGAAAACGTGTGAAGAAATAGTGAACAAAGTTCTTGATTCGCTGAGTAAACGTCATCTTGTCAGTCAGTTCAGCCCCTGGTATGGGGACGTAGGACAATGGGGTTGGTGCGATTACTTGATGTCCTTCACCCTGAACGGTCCACCTCGCATTGAAGACAAGTGGAAGACCCAAACGGTGACCCAGAAGAACCCCTCCACCGACCGCTGGATCGGTCAGGAGCAGATCATACTTGGCATCGCGGAGGCTCTGCATCAGTTCTTCATCATCAAATATCTCTCCAGTCATATGAAGCACCTTCTTATGCATCTCAGTGAACTGCACCAACACTTCGTACGCCACAGCCATCTTAGCCCAGATCGAGGCACCTTGCCGATGCAAGTTCAGCAGTTTGGTGAGATGTGGCCCATTGCCTTCCTCATCGAAACCGGCAGAGGCGTTCACGGCAATGGTTTTGTAGTGCGGAGACTCTAACTCGATGTACCAGGTGTCATTTGGGACCAGCACTGTGACCTCATGGCCTCTGGAGTGAAGCTCCTCAACGAGGACGTTCATGTTGAGCCAGTGGCTTCCATCGAGGGGGAACATCAAGACCTTCCCTCCGTTCACCGGGGCTGAAGAGCAGAGTAGCGCTGCCATCACCACCAAGGCAGTTTGGTACATTTCTGCAAGAGAAAGTCTGGATGTTAGATGTGTCCTTGAAAGATCAAAGTTTCATTCAAGTGCAACAACACACTCTGCACAGATACATCAGTTTTAGAATAATGTAAAGGCTATTCGGCTAATGAGGCGCTGGTCTTGATGAGCTCCTTGTTTTTGCATCCAGCAGGGTTAGGGTTATTGTTCTGTGTGTATTTGTAAGTATTAAGTATGTGTTTTATATAAGGCATGTGTCTTTTCTGTATGGTCACTTATGAAACTGAAAAGAGGGAGGGAGAATAGCTGCTGTTTTGCAAAAGCTAATGGAGATCTAAATAAATTTAAACTAAGCTCCCGCCATTCCTGCAGATTTGCATAGCCTAGTTACAGTTCAGTGATCGTGTGTGCTTATGTGTGCGGTTAGTTACACAAGGCGGGGCTGAATCAGAGAGACTCGTGTTGCTCAACGCTGAACCTGAACTTTTGATGTAGTACTGAGATAAGATCGAGCTGTGGCTGCAGGTTCAAGTGGGACAAAGGCAAACTAAAGTTATGAGAGACATTTGTTCTTACCGTATTTGTTTCTTCCTCTGTCCTTAAAGTTAATGATTTTTAGTTTAGTATAGTTGCTGTGTTGTTGTCTTTTGATCAATCACAGAAAAGAATCATATTTTTGTAATTGAACCTCAGCTCCAGCAGCTTCAATGTGCTTTTATTTTGGCAAGACTTTTTATAGACTAAATGAATAAAACTCAGAGGAAGCTCAAATAATAGATGAAATCATTAAAAAAAAAAATGGTTCAAATACATTTTAGAAATTATGGAAATACCTGGTGAACGTGAAGAGATAAGAGTCAAATTATGAAAATCTTAACCTTAGACCTATAGGAGATAAAATGCTGTTGGTTATGATGACGGGCAAAGTCATTGTCATTAAGTTGAAGGTCAACATATTGTGTAATCAAACACGTGTGTGTGTGTGTACAACCTTTCTCAATGAGAAAAATCAATCATAAGCGCAGAGACTTGAGGTGACAAAATAAGAAACTGCATTTAAAAAGTTTCATATTCTAATAAACATAAAATAAAATGCATGACCAGAGGAAAGTTAAATTCTTATGAAAGCACCAACTAACTGTGGATTAATCTGCCACTGAAAGTAGTCCCCTACCAATGTCTTATTTTTCCTGTTTCTTTGTTAGAGACTGTTCCAGCTGAAACTGTAATGTGTTGAATTTTTTTTTTTTACGTCTGTTTTACAGTTTTTATTGTTCTTGAAATAGAAATTAGGCTACATTCTCAAAACTCTTAAGATCATTTAGTAAAACAGTTTTGTAGCAAAATTGTATTTGTATGCAGCCTACAGTGCTGTAAATAAAAATGTGGTATTCATGGTATAAAGACAATTGAACAGACTATTGTTCATGTTATGACTTATAGAATAAAATGATGCTGACATATTTTAATAGACATTTGCAATTTCGTGAGCTTAGAATTATAAGGTTCTATCTCAAAATTGAGTTTTTTGCATAATATCATCCATTAGTGGTGTGTTAATGCCTGTGTGGTGTTATTTTTACATTTTCAACAATTTTAAATTAGTTATTCATAAAATAAAAAGGTTCTGTCAACCAAAACACAAGCCGAGTTGGAACTTTGATGCTCAATATCTCAGAACTACCCAAAACGGAGATAGAACCCTATAATTCTAAGCTCACGATTTGATGAAATCAATGAGAAATTCAATTCTGTTATGAACAATAGCCAAGTTGTTTGGAGGTTTGTCCGTGTTGTTTTGAGAATGTAATTTCTGTTTCAAAATATGAGCCAAACCAATGGAGCAAAACAGTAATTTTCCATTAACACCCTGCTCTGCCCTCTCTTCCTCCATCTGCAGCCCCGCTCTCCAGAAGCCCCTGCAGCAGCCGCGCGGCCAGCCTGGCCCCGTCCCCGTCCCCGTCCCTCCCCAGACACTCAGACCCCGACCAGCCCACGACGCCGACCTCCCCGACCGGACCGGCGGGTAACGACCAGGACTCCCCCTCCCTGTCCTCCTTCTCCTCCGACACCGATGGGAGCTGCTACACGGAGCTGTACCCCGGCCCTCAGAGCTACGTGGAGCGGCTGCGGGTGGAGGAGGGGTCGCCGGGCCTCGACCCCGCGGTGAGGGCGGACGACGTCGTCGGGAACGCGTTCTTCTCTCCGGTGGTGGAGACGGTTTCTTCCTTCGGGCCGAGCGGGTACCAGTCGCCGCTGATGCCCAAGGAGAACAAGCCGCTGGAGGTGTGCGTTCTGCGGAGGGTGAAGGAGCTTCTGGCCGAGGTCGACCCCCGGACGGCGGCCAAGCACATCACCAAGGCCGACTGCATGGTACGCTGCTTTCTATTCACTCATCTACAGTATCAACAGTATAAAGTTGGACTCACCGCTCAGTTCCAGATGCAGCAGACAGATGATCTGACAGCAGAAACGTGGGAATAGAGTAAGATCAAGAGACACAACCACAGAAGAAGAGTCAATATTTAATTTTATTTAATTACTATATAATAATCATAATTTGATATTTGATTAAGTAGATGCTGGTGTTGCTCTGTGCTGATTAGTGCACACTGGAAACTGGTTGTGTCTAAGATAGATAGATAGATAGATAGATAGATAGATAGATAGATAGATAGATAGATAGATAGATAGATAGATAGATAGATAGATAGATAGATAGATAGATAGATAGATAGATAGCAAAATACTCATATTAAGATAGAGATACTGTAGCACAGCAGCCAATAAATATTTTAAAAAGATAGACAAATAGCAACCAGTGCAACTACTGTATCCACCCACAGACGAAGAGTCAATATTTGATCGTATTATGTCCGTTGTCTGTGTTTGTGTTTCCCAGGTTGCCAGGATCCTGGAGGTGACTCCGGAGAAGCAGAGGATGATGGGAGTCACTTCTGGCATGGAGCTGCTAACGCTGCCGCACGGTCAACAGCTGAGACTAGACCTGCTGGAGAGGTGAGGAGGAGCCTGTCACACTGCAAATATAGTTAAAGCTCCATACGGTATAAAGGTAGATGTTTGTGTTAAAGCTCCATACGGTATAAAGGTAGATGTTTGTGTTAAAGCTCCATACGGTATAAAGGTAGATGTTTGTGTTAAAGCTCCATACGGTATAAAGGTAGATGTTTGCGTTAAAGCTCCATACGGTATAAAGGTAGATGTTTGTGTTAAAGCTCCATACAGTATAAAGGTAGATGTTTGTATTAAAGCTCCATACGGTATAAAGTAGATGATTATAAAGCTCCATACAGTATAAAGGTAGATGTAGTATAAAGGTAGATGTTTGTATTAAAGCTCCATACGGTATAAAGGTAGATGTTTGTATTAAAGCTCCATACAGTATAAAGGTAGATGTTTGTGTTAAAGCTCCATACAGTATAAAGGTAGATGTTTGTATTAAAGCTCCATACGGTATAAAGGTAGATGTTTGTATTAAAGCTCCATACAGTATAAAGGTAGATGTAGTATAAAGGTAGATGTTTGTGTTAAAGCTCCATACGGTATAAAGGTAGATGTTTGCGTTAAAGCTCCATACGGTATAAAGGTAGATGTTTGCGTTAAAGCTCCATACAGTATAAAGGTAGATGTTTGTATTAAAGCTCCATACAGTATAAAGGTAGATGTAGTATAAAGGTAGATGTTTGTATTAAAGCTCCATACAGTATAAAGGTAGATGTTTGTGTTAAAGCTCCATACAGTATAAAGGTAGATGTTTGTGTTAAAGCTCCAAAGCTCCATCCAATAAAGATGTCCATGTGTAGTGATTATAAAGCAGCTTAGGTTCTATATTAATACTGGGTCAGTCCACAGAGAAATTGTATTCAGAAACTGAAATTCTGTCACTTTGTGATGTCACAACAAAGCCCCGCCCCCTCACCACCTGGACCCATTATTATGAATAACTCAGAGGACACTCAGAGCCTCCTCTCTTCTGATTGGTTGAAACCGGTCTATTATCACTGGAGCTCCAGAGAGAAGCTGAGAGCGGAGATGGAAAACTGCTCTTCTCTGCTGCAGTTCTTTGGGTCTGATGTGGAGATCTGAACGTTAACGTCGACCCTCCTTCTCCTCCGTGCTCCCGCAGGTTTCAGACCATGGCGATCATGCTGGCCGTGGACGTGCTGGGCTGCACGGGCACCAACGAGGAGCGAGCTGGCCTGCTGCACAAAATCATCCAGATCGCCGCCGAGCTCAAGAGCACCATGGGAAACATGTTCGGCTTCGCTGCCGTCATGAGAGCGCTGGAGCTGCCGCAGGTGAACACACACACACACACACACACACACACACACACACACACACACACACACACACATACAGCAGCAGCAACACAGAAATCTGGGAGGGTCAGTAAACACAACATTACACGTAGAGTATACTATGCTCACGCTGCAGTGCTGGTGTTTTGTCAGGTGACCCGACTGGAGCAGACCTGGATGGCGTTACGTCAGCGACACACGGAGGGCGCCATCCTCTACGAGAAGACGCTGAGGCCGTTCATGAAGAGCCTCAACGACGGCAGAGGTAGCGATCCACAAAATATAGGACCAGTTATTAATCTCCCAACGGAAGTGTTCGAAATATTTAAGTCATTAACTGTCTTTACATTTCTTTACAATACAAATGACACTCTAACATTTAAAGGGATAGTTCACCCAAAATTCTAATTTCACTGCTGCACAGCACAGCAGTATTTGTCCATATTATGGTTGTGAATGGGGCTCACTTTTCTGGTATCCGTTCACAACCATTAATATGGACAAATACTGCTGCGCGGACCCCCCCCCCCCCCCCCCCCCCTCAGAGAGGCCTCTTAATCGACATGAGGGTGAGTAGATAATGAGTGAAATTTGAATTTTGGGTGAACTATCCCTTTAACTTCCTACCAATTCAGTGTAACTTTAGATAAATGGATCATTATCTGTGCATTTACCTTTATTTTGGTGCCACATCTGCCGATATGGTTCCAGCATTATTCTGTGGTTATATTGGCTGGATTTGAACGTTTTGGGGGGGTCATAACTCTATAATTACGCCCATGTCATGTGTGTGTGTGTGTGTGTGTGTGTGTGTGTGTGTGTGTGTGTGTGTGTGTGTGTCCTCCAGAAAGCTGTCCACTGTCCAACACCACCTTCCCCCACGTCCTGCCGCTCCTCTCTCTGCTGGAGAAGAGCGTGGCGGTGGGCGAGGGGACGGAGCCCTGGGAGACGGTGGAGGTCGGCGTGGACGTGGTGATGTTCCACCTGGGGGCGGCGAGGACCATCGCACAGCTGGGGGGCATCTACCGATCCAACGCCGAGAGCAAACTGCACGGTGAGGGATCAATGATCTGATCAATACTTCATCAGATTGAGAGAGACAAACGTTGACAACTATGCAATGTGAGGCACGTGAGGCGTTTAGGGAACATCTGTAAATTGTGACATCTACCAGTAATCTGTATGTGAGGCGTTTAGGGAACATCTGTAAATTGTGACATCTACCAGTAATCTGTATGTGAAGCGTTAAGGGAACATCTGTAAACTGTGACAACATCTACCTACGAGGCGTTTAGGGAACATCTGTAAATTGTGGCATCTACCAATAATCTTTATGTGAGGCGTTTAGGGAACATCTGTAAATTGTGACATCTACCAATAATCTGTATGTGAGGCGTTTAGGGAACATCTGTAAATTGTGACATCTACCAATAATCTTTATGTGAGGCGTTTAGGGAACATCTGTAAATTGTGACATCTACCAATAATCTGTATGTGAGGCATTTAGGGAACATCTGTAAATTGTGACATCTACCAATAATCTGTATGTGAGGCGTTTAGGGAACATCTGTAAATTGTGACATCTACCAATAATCTGTATGTGAGGCGTTTAGGGAACATCTGTAAATTGTGACATCTACCTCCAATCTGCATGTGAAGCGTTTAGGGAACATCTGTAAATTGTGACATCCACCAATAATCTGCATGTGAGGCATTTAGGGAACACCTGTAAATTGTGACATCTTCCAATAATCTGTATGTGAGGCGTTTAGGGAACATCTGTAAATTGTGACATCTACCAATAATCTGTATGTGAGGCGTTTAGGGAACATCTGTAAATTGTGACATCTTCCAATAATCTGAATGTGAGGCGTTTAGGGAACATCTGTAAATTGTGACATCTACCAATAATCTTTATGTGAGGCGTTTAGGGAACATCTGTAAATTGTGACATCTATCAGTAATCTGTATGTGAGGCGTTTAGGGAACATCTGTAAATTCCAACAACTACCAATAATCTGTACGTGAGGCGTTTAGGGAACATCTGTAAATTGTGAGATCTACCAATAATCTGTATGTGAGGCGTTCAAGGGACATCTGTAAATTCCAACAACTACCAATAATCTGTATGTGAGGCGTTTAGGGAACATCTGTAAATTGTGACATCTACCTCCAATCTGCATGTGAAGCGTTTAGGGAACATCTGTAAATTGTGACATCTACCAGTAATCTGAATGTGAGGCGTTTATGTCATTTTTGTGACTTCTAACAATTATGTGATCGCGAGGCAAACAGAGAACACATATAAAGTGTAGCACCTATCAATAATCTTGAATTGAGGCCTTTAGGGAACATCTGTAAATTGCAACATCTCCCTGTTCTGTTGTCTTGCCGACGCTGCTGCAGGTTTCCAGGAGCAGGCCGAGGTGCTGGAGCTCTTCCTGACCGACTTCCAGATGAGGCTGCTGTGGGGGAGCAGGGGCGCCAACGAGAAACAGGCCCTGAGATACTCCAAGTTCGACCAGGTGCTGACGGCTCTGTCCAACAAGCTGGAGCCGCCCGTCAGGTCGCGCTGATCCCAGACCTGTCGTCCTCCCAGTCGTTGCTCCAGATGATTCCTCCAGTTCACGATCTGCTCCGCGAAGCTCGTTGGGATTCAGACTTCTGAACAAAAAGCACTTGAGGATCGTCGTAGTTGTTTTTTTTTAATGGTTAAATTCTCACAGCTGGATTTTTTATTTAAGTTTTCAGTAGCTTTGAAACTGAGCCTGAACTGATCTGGGTTCAGCAGCAGTGAAGCCTCAAGTCAGAGCTCTTTTACCACTAAACACAATCTCATCCGAGGACTTTGTACCACTTTAACGTCTCATCCAACATCCCTTTATTTAAGATTTATTTTTTAATCTATAATGTGAAGATGAGCCATCAGAGGTTCGTTGTGGTACGATGCTTCTGGTTTTTGCAGAAAACAAAAAATTTAAAACACTTTCTGTCTCGAGTGGTGAGATGCGTCGTCATGGGGCTGCGCCTCGGTCTGTGAGTTTGATGTAGAGGATATACAGATGTTTTTATATCTCTCTGAAGGCAGGACCTTCCCCCCATAAATCTCCATAAAGTGCACCAACTCTATGTCATAATGTACAAAAAAAAATAACATAATAACATTATATCTGCAGTTTAAATATCTGTAATCTTTATTTTTATTTTGGATGTGTTAATCATTAGGTTTTTCTAAAGTGAAGTAAATATTTAATATAACCTGAGGTCCGTTCAGTGTTGTTGTTGTTGTTGTTGTTGTTTATTCCATTATCACACATACTGTGTCTGTCATTGCACAGCACAAAGCTCCACAGCACTTCTGTTACCGTACACAGTATTAATGTATAATATTTATCCAAAATGTGAAATGTAAATAAACATGTGTACCTCACTGTGGCAGCGGATGATTTATTTGATACTACAAGAAAGCAAATGTGTGTGTTTGAAATGGCTTACGGTGAAACACAAAACGATTTGACGAAATTTGGTAGTTTTTTATTTTCAGTTTTTGTTTTGGTGCAAGATAGGGAAGTACAACCTTTCCAAACTCAGGTTATTCCAAAGACTTGTTTTATTAAGAGAATTAAATAAATTAAATAAATATACAGATATGGCCAAAAATTTTCTTCCACTTTGATGAGAAAAAAATCACATTTCTCTCTGAAATAAGTAGTATTTACCTATGATTCATCTGATATCTTAAATAATACAACAAATTTAAATGGCAATGACAAAGAAATATTGAGAATCACTGCAATCAAATGTTTCCTAAGACAAATGTTCAGATTTGAGAAACTTATTTTCTAAAAAACTGATCCAAAACAATTAATTATTCTATGTTTTTCATTTTATTTCTTCTGCACATTTATTGCTAGTCACATCTCAGTTTTAAATTTTTATTTTTTATTTTTTTTATTTAAACTTTATTTAACCAGGCAAGCAAATTAAGAACAAATTTCTTATTTTCAAGTGCAGCCTAGGGGGGTAAATCCAATAAAAAATGTATCACAAAAAAAAAAAAAATCAATAATCTGTCCAGTGTGTAGTAGTGTTGCTACAGCTGTGACTGGACTGTGATCAGATCTTCCAACGTGTCCTGCACGTTACGCCCCCAACGCCAGGTGACGTGTGGGAAATGTAGTCCTCTACGTCACGTCGCTTCGTGTCTCCGGGCGGCTTCCGGGAAGTCGAAGAACTACAAACTGACCGGTCGCCGACTCGCCGTTGAGAGAAGGTCCAGTCGGTGGGTTTCCCTCTCTGTCTGCCGGTGGGCAGCCAAGATGTTGGCCGTCCTGTGCGTGCTGCTGCTTTTATCCGTCTGTGAGCCGGTCTGTGGCGTTTTCCAGAAGCTTTACTGCACCATATCAGAAAGCTGCGAGTGCGACTTCAAGCAGAATATCCGAGGTAAGAAGAAGAAGACAGAGGAGTGACGTGGCTGGTTAGCTCCTTAGCCGTTAGCATGCTAGGTAGCTTAGCAGGGAGATACCAGTTTCCTGTATTTTTATACAAAAACACTGCCGTAAACTTGTGTGAAATAATTTGATCGTGTACGGGAAGGAGTTAGCTACCTTATAATTTAGTGAACAGTGGTCACTGATAGTTATTTCAGACTGTTTGTCTGTTAGCAGACCGTTAGGCTAACTAGCAAAACACAGGAACCTTACCTGACATACGGGTCAATGACGTGACGCCTCAATATTCTGTCCGGCTGTATTTTTTCAAGTTAAAAAAAGGTTTAAATGTACAAAAAATATACTAGCTATATAAAGTATATCTCCCTTATATGTAGTCACTTCAACTTATCAAAAATCAGGAGATATTTGTAATATTTCTGCTATTTAAAGTGTCAAAATATCATGTGGTGCGACCGTCCAGCCATGACTGCTGTTTTGAAAACCTATTCAAAATCACTCAAAATATATTACAATTTATTTTCTGCCCTATTTGGCATGATTTGTGAAGTGTTTTGTATTCCTGTACAAAATTGCAAAGCTTTTGCAGTTATATTTCTTTCATAATTAAAATGTGTCCGCTCATATCAATTTCATTAAATATCATGTGGTGCGACCATCAATAAATGACCACTTTTGGAACTTTAATGTTGAAATCTACTCATGGACATGGAGTTGTATCATCCACCATTTTGTCATAGAGCTATGGAAGCAGACAGAAGGTTTGTGGCTCTCTCTATTTAGAACCTATTTAACGGCTGTAATGTTGTTGCCACATTTGAATATCATGTAAAAAAACAAACAATTAATTTAAGTTTTTTTTCCACAAGTATCTATTTGAATTATAAATTCCATAGTGTCTTTTTGTGGGATGCTAGCTAGCTTTGTTTATGTTGCTAATTTTGTTTTAGTAATATTTGACTGAATTTGAAAATGTCATGTGGTGCAGGGTGGGCCGTTTTTGTTTTTTATATTCAATTGATGATTGATCAACATTAAGTACTTAATTTTTATAATTATTCTGAATATTTTTTTGATATTTGATGAGTCATTTTGCTAATATTTCAGAAATAATGGTTAGTTCATCTTTGTAAAATATTAGAAAAAATAGTAAAAGCATGCAGTTTCACTTGGGTATTTATGCAGTTATTAGCAATTTATTAATTATTATTTGTCTATTTAACTAATTTTAATTTATTTTACCAGATGCCACTGCCAAGCAAAGTTAAAAGCGCTGACAGGCAGCGTGTCAACTCTGACCCCACAGCAAGAGCAGAGTACCTTGCCAGGAGAAGAGAAAGGTGTTTAAAAATCAAAACAATAAATGAAGTTTAACTTGAACTTGCAGTACATATTTCTGTGTTTTTCATTACATGGTGTACTTTTTTCACTAAAGGGATAGTTCACCCAAAATTCAAATTTCACTCATTATCTACTGACTTTCATGCCAACTAAGAGCTGTGAGGTTTTTCTCAATCGATCTCAATTCTCACAGCTCTTAGTCGACATGAGGATGAGTAGATAATGAGTGAAATTTGAATTTTGGGTCAACTATCCGTTTAACATATTCATTTACTGTGATCTAATAGTTGTCCAAAATAAAAATAGAGTAGGGATTTATGGCATGACACTATATTACATTATTGTTTCAGCTACCAGAGAAGAAAACTGCAGGGGAAGATTCCATATGTAAAATCAAGTGAGCTGCCAGAGAGGATGAAAAAGAAACAGAGAGAGAAATGGAGGGCAGCATCCAGTGCTTACAGAGAAAGAAAAAATATGGCAAATGCTGTGTTAGACCTTACTCCACCATCCATGGAGAACATTCCACCAGTTCTGGTTGGTGTAGATGTTGCCCAAGAACAGCCACAAGAGCAGCCAGAGCAGCCAGAGCAGCCAGAGCAGCCGCCTGTGGATGACCCCATGCCTCTAAATGAGGATTTTAATCCACCGGTGTCCTCCACACCAGAGAGGAATAAAAGAAAGAATAGATCAGCAGAAAAACGTTGCAAAAAACTGCAGGAAGAGAAGTGTCAACTGAGAAAGCAGGTCTTGCATCTGAAGAAACAGCTAGCAGAGATGAAAAAGCTAAGGGATAAATCAAGAAAGAGTGAGAAGAGGTTAATGGAAAAACAAACAGTAGGCCTAAGTGAAAAATTCAAGCCAAAGGGGCAGAAGAAACTGTCAGCAAAAAGAAAGCAAGCAGTTATCAATTTTCTGTCCAGAGATGAAAACAGCCGTTTGTTAGCAGGGAAAAAAGACACCATTACCAAAAATAAAGAGAAAATGCAAAGAAGAGTTCTAACAAAGCCCCTGATTGAGCTCCATGCTCAGTATCAAACGGAGGTGGAACAGGATCTCTCCATGTCTTACCGACAATTTGTCAGAAGGCGGCCTTTTTATATCACAGAGCCAAAGGCCAGTGACAGAGATACATGTGCCTGTGTCGAACATGAGAATGTCCGGCTACTGATTAACAAACTTGCCAGGCGAGGGCTGTTGAAGACAACCAGCATCTCAGAATTATTGAATATGATTGTTTGTGACCCTAAAAACAAAGCATGTATGGATCGTGTATGCCCAAAGTGCTGCTTTGATGAAGTTGAATTACCTGAGACACCCTCTGCAGAGGTTTCTTGGGAACAATGGGAGCGAGTAACTTCAACAAATGGAGATAAAGTCTTTGCAAATGTCTTAAAACAAACACATACAGGGACCATCGAGGACTTAAAAGTGCTGTTTCACAAAAAGCTAGAATGTATAGCCACACACCAATTCAACTGGATCCACCAAACAGAAAAGTTTCGTGGCCTAAAACAGAATCTCACAGAAGCTGAAGCAGTGCTTCACATTGATTTTTCTGAGAACTACTCCTGCAAGTTGAGTACAGAAATTCAAGCGTATCATTTTGGAGGCAGCAGAAAGCAGGCCACAATACACACCGCTGTTCTCTACACAGTCCATGGGACAAAATCATACGCAACGCTATCAGACAACCTCCGCCATGATGAGAGGGCAGTATGGGCACACCTGGAGCCCATACTGAAAGAGCTTCGCACAACCTACCCAGAGATTACAGTCCTTCATATAATTAGTGACGGACCTGTTACACAGTACAGGAACAAAGCTAACTTTTATCTCCTCAGTACTGTGCCTTTCCTTTCTGGGTTCAAGCATGTTACATGGAACTATTCGGAAAAGTCCCACGGAAAGGGTGCCCCGGATGGTATCGGTGGTGCAGTGAAGAGGGATGCAGATCTCTATGTTCGTCGGGGAGGTGAGCTGCAGACTCCTCTGGATTTGTATGAGATGCTGACCAAAAAATCAGGGTCAACCATCAGTCATTACTGGGTAAGCGAAGAAAGCATCCAGAGATATGATGAGCTGATTCCAGGGAAATTGACGGCTGTGAAGGGAACCTTAAAAATACACCAGGTTTTGTCGTCACAAGCTGCACAAATCAGCCACAGGGAGGTCTCGTGCTTCTGCAAGCATGCAGAAATGAAGACATGCCTCTGCTACCAGCCAGTGAAAGTAGATTTGAAGAACACCACTGACGATCCTGTAAGCGCTCCTGAGCCACCAGAGAAACAACCTCTTAACGACTTGAGTGGAAAGTTTGTCATAGTCAGCTATGATGAACTTCCCTATGTTGGCCAGGTCCTTCAGGTTGTGGGAGAGGAAGTACAAGTGACCTCCATGCGACAGTCAGGAGAAAATAACTTGTTCATGTGGCCACAAGTGCCAGATATTATATATTACTACAAGAAAGATGTTCTCTCGGTCATTGAAGAACCTGAGCCAGCAACCTCACGCTACTCTAAGTTGACCAGCCAAGATTGGGCAAAGTTCAAAAAGGCCTGGGGTTAGCGGCACACACACACACGGTTAGATTTTTTCAGAAAGTCAAGAAAATGTTTATGAAATGAAATGTTTCTGTTCATGTTGTTCATGCGAGAATTGGGCAAATATTGAGCCAAGACTGGGCAAAATTCAAGAAGGTTTGGGGTTAGTGGCCCATATGCTCACACACAAACACTCACACAGACACTAACACACACACACACGGTTAGATTTTCATCGAAAAAATCAAAAAATGTTTATGAAATTAAATGTTTGTATTGATGTTGTTCATGCAAAGTTTGGACAAAGTTTAAAAAGTCCTGGGCCACACACACAGTTAGATTTTTGTCAAAAAATGTTTATGAAATGAAATGTTTGTTTGAAATGTTAATAAAATCTGGTTTACATGTGTAATTTGCATGGAATTAATTGTTTATCTGTCTCTTTAAATTGATTTTTAATGATTCAATGTCTTAAGGTCATTTGGTGCGACCACCCATCATGTGGTGCGACCAATAATAACAATACCTATATAAAATACAAACTAAAATAACGGATTTCTGTAACTTAAACATTAATAACTGATACAATATGCTTAAGGGAAAAGTATTTTTAAAACATTTTTATCAGTATTATGCAATTTAAGGAAAAAATTAGTCGTCAGCTACAATTAATAGAGCGACTGTGACATTATAGAGTTAAAATGTGAGAGTATTATTTGCAAAAATTCAATTGAAATGAAAAAACTTTGTTTCTATGTACTTCATATTACTGACAATTTGAAAAAATATATTGAGTATGTTAAGAAAATGTATTAATTTTCAGATAAATTATGGTCGCACCACATGACATTTTTTAAGGCCACGGGCGATTCATCTACATGAAAAAACACTAAAATTGCTAAATTTAAAAATGTAACGCTAATTTTTGTATACACAACATCCTCGAGGTTTGAACAGTTGCAAAAGATATTCTTTTTTTTTTAATTTTAAAAATGGCATGTTGAAAATCCTTATACGTCATTGACCCATACACAAACTCCAAACTGTATTGACTAGATCTTTATCTTCTTTTGTAAATGTCTTCACAGCCTTTTTTTAGGATAGGATATAACACAACATTTTTATACTACATTTTATACTATATATATCTAATGAACCTGAATGCATCATCGGTTTGTTATCATACTGTCAATCATACCAAAGATACTCTAATTATTAGAGTATTACATCATAATTTGTGCAGGAGGTTGGTATTACAAGTTATTTTAAATGATTTTAATATATATTATATTACAACAGTAACGTTAAGTATGATTAACTGAGCTGTGTGACAATCAAGCACTTTTATCTTTACTGTTATTGACTTCTATGTGGTGATAAATTCATTTTCGATTTCCATTAATAAGGGAGTAGATCAGTTCAAACTTATGTTCAATATGATTTTATTGTTCTGTGTTATGTAACATCTATTACCCGTTTACATGATGCACTTGTTTGATAACAGACTAATGTGTGTGTAAACGTTTTGACAGGGGTCTCCTTTGATATATATTATATACGACATCCTGAACTCAGATCAGTTTCAAGCCAAGTTTAAAATGCAATATGTGGAGGTGAAGTTTTCAGGGTGAGTCTGAAATCACCGAAGGAGTCTTGTGTGTATATACAGTCTGTGTTTGTGTGTTTCAGACCTGGAGTGGGACCTCTACAAGAACCTCTACGGACAACATCTGGCCCAGGACATCGTGTCGGAGGAGGTGTCCAGGTTCCTTCAGAATAAAAGCCCCGAGCGGCCCCTGGTGCTGTCCTTCCATGGCTCCTCGGGGACGGGGAAGACGCTGGTCAGCTCCATGCTGGGGAACCATCTGTACGGCTCGGCCATGAGCAGCCCGTACGTCCACCAGTTTGTCCCCACGCTGCACTTCCCCTCAGCAGAACGGGTCAACGACTACAGGGTGAGTTGGGTTATTATGGTCTGAGGTGATGAACAGTGCAGGTCAGACTCAAGCTTTTCCTGCCGGTGTTTCCAGGAGGAGCTGAAGAGCTGGGTGCAGGGGAACCTGACGGAGTGCGCTCGCTCCGTCTTCATCTTCGACGAGATGGAGAAGATGCCTCCCGGCCTCGTCGACGTCCTGGAGCCGTTCCTGGGTCCGTCCCACGTCGTGTTCCGCACAAACT
The DNA here is from genome assembly GCA_030347415.2 of Decapterus maruadsi. Lineage (NCBI taxonomy): Eukaryota > Metazoa > Chordata > Actinopteri > Carangiformes > Carangidae > Decapterus > Decapterus maruadsi. The sequence continues at coordinate 29,760,228 of CM064895.1, read as the reverse complement.
ACCGCAAAGCCATCTACATCTTCATCAGGTACAAACAGCCGCCGACGTTTCAACTGAGCGTCCACATCTAAACATGTGTTTCACATCTGCCAACATCACTGTAGCTCTAGACGCACAACTTCACTTAATCACACTGTTTATACACAAACCTGTCACAACATCTCTTCACCACAGGACAAGATGATGCCAAGAAATCATATAGAATTATTAGAAATTTAAACAAGATGAAAACTACAAGTTAAAATTGAAAATAAAACCATGAAAATACATTTTAGATGTTTACAGATTGCAGCTCATTAGAGATATTTACTGTAATTCCTAAAATGTAAATTTGTGCAGCAACAAAGTTCACATGTAGACAGTGGAGGGTCGACGGTCTCTGGCACCGTTATTTTGGGAGTCAGGGTTGAAAAGTTTGGTAACCCCTGCTTTACTGTGTTATTACAAGATGCTCCAAGGGGCAGCGTGCTTTGAGTTTAAAGTTGAGAGACGGTTCTGTTGTTGGTTTATTGTGTTTTTCTGCTCTTAAAGGGATAGTATAATTTTTTTAAAGTGTGGTTGTATGATCTCCAAATAGCCCCTAAGTTCTTTAATTGCAGTAGAAGACTCTCTGCACTCCTCCCGTTAGCAACGCCAGCCCATAATAGCCCTGCCCAGAGATTTACAACATACATACGTTCCATTGTTGGCTATAATATAATTTTTTCAGGTAAAACCTCTTTTAGGCCGTGAAAATAGGCCGTTTCTTTGGGTCCATTCACAACAGTGCATGTTGTAAATCTCTGGGCAGGGCTATTATGGGCTGGCGTTGCTAACAGGAGGAGTGCAGAGAGTCTTCTACTGCAATTAAAGTACTTAGGGGGTATTTGTAGATCATACAACCACACTTTAAAAAAATGATACTATCCCTTTAATAAGTCAAACAGAAACAGAAACATCCTGATCTCTCCCCCAAAACAGTTTCCAAATATCGAAATCGAGTTTGTCCAGAGTTGACGTGAAGGTCAAGGTTAACAGACCAGTTTCGACTTTGCACTCGTTTCCACAGTTTGAATGTGTTGTGTGTGTTTGTGTGTTTGTGTGTGTTGTTGTGCAGCACGGCGGGAGAGGAGGTGATAAACAAAGCGGCTCTGGAGAACCGACAGGCCGGACGCGACAGAGAGGAGCTGAGGTGGGAGGACCTGCAGGACGCCATCGCAGACACACTTTACAACAACAACACAAGTGAGTCGCACAATAATCGTGTGTGTTTCTGTAGTTATATGTATACATTTATAGACCCTATATGTGTGTGTGTGCTGATGAAGTGCTGCTCTCTCTCTCTCTCTCTCTCCGTCCAGGCGGTTTCTTCGGCTCCAGCGTCATCCAGCAGAAACTGGTCACGCGCTTCGTTCCCTTCCTGCCGCTGAGCCGGCGCCACGTGGAGCGCTGCGTCCGCTCCCAGCTCTGCCAGCTGAGGGACAGCTGCGGCCGCGGCGACGTGGTGGCGGCCGTGGGCGCCGACATGACCTACGCCCCCGTCCAGGGCCAGTACTTCTCCACCACGGGCTGCAAGGCCGTCCCCGCCAAGATCAACTTCTTCCTGTGAGGAAGAGGAGGAGGAGGAGGAGGAGGAAGGAGACGGACTGGAGGTGAGTCTGTGGAGAGACGGCGAGCTCAGTCCTGCACGAGGAATCAAAGGGAATCAAACTCTCAGCCGTGTGGATTCAGAGCACCGGAGCCGCTCTACCTCACAACTCACTCACTCACTCCTTCATTCATTCATTCATTCATTCATGAAGCCGAGGTTGGAGTCGTTTCAGCCTGTACTTGATTATTATTGTTATTTAAAGTTGGTTATTTATCTCTTTCCCTCCCGTCACGCTCTCAGTCTCTGCTGGAAACTTCCCAGCTCGAGGTCACGGTGCCTTTGAAACGACGGCGACAGACAGACGCTCGTGTTGTTGTTGTTTTTAATAATAATAATAATAACGAATGCATTTTATTTTGGGCGCCTTTCAAGACTTTCAAGGTCACCCTACAATAAAAAAACAATTCAAATGCAAACAATAAAACAAAGCGAAGGCAATACAGTAACAATAAGTCAGATATATATTAGAGCTGCAACAATGCATCGATTAATCGCACAATAATCGATTATTAAATTTAGAAAAATAGTCAAAATTCTCTGATTTCAGCTTCTTAAATGTGGATATTTCTGGTTTCTTTGTTCCTATTTGACAATAAACTGAGTCTCTCTTTGGTTTGTGGACAAAACAAGACGTTTGACGTCATCTTGTAGTTTGGGAAACACTGATTGACATTTTTCAACAATTTTTTAACATTTTATCGACCAAATCGATTATTCGTTTAAATAATCGACAGATTAATCGATATTGAAAATAATGGTTCGTTGCAGCCCTAGTATGTATGTATATTAAGCCAGTCTTGGAGGTTTACAGTGTTGTCTTATGTCTGAATGTCCTGAGGGAGCCGTTCAGACATGTTTGAATGTTTTAACTTTGAGGAAACGTTTCCTGAAGCAGCAGCACAAAAACTTCAGATTGACGATCAAGTGTCGTGTTGCTCACAGTCATGTGCTCATGACCCAACGAGCATCATATCTACTTTTTAATACCTTTTTAATTGGTGAAAATTAAAAACACGCTACAATCACAGCATCGTGCAGCTCTAATGCAAACCGTTGACTCGGAACAACTAAACACAACTCAACAAAACATTTGAACGTGTTTAGTTGAAATGCTTTTGTGCTGCACAATAAACAAGATGCAACAATCTCGTATCTCCAAGTGTCAACTAAAAAAACAAACACTAGATTAAAAACATTTATAAATAACAGCTTAGGTACTGAAACCTCACATCTCTCAGTGCTTTAACTTTTAATCTAAATAACAGGAAGAATATCCACCGTCTGTTTCTTCCCTCTAGAGACTGAATTAGTGCTGAATGAATGAAACCAGCCAAACTGAGGCCTGAGGTTTATTTCAAAGCCACAACTATTAAAAAAGAAAAATAATAATAGAAACAGATGAAGTATTTTACTTGAAAACCGTCTCTCTCTCTGTATCAGAACTGGTTTCTTTTTTTTTTTTCTTTCTTTTTTTTTGGGAGCATGTGACCACTTGTGCCAGCAGGTGGCGGTAAAGACCTCATTTTACCAAACCTAGAGGAGGTGAAGCAGAGTTCACCTGCAGCTCAGTGCTTTAATAGTACTTTCTTTTTTTTTTTCCAATTTTACTAAATCGCTTTACTGTAAAATGTCTTATAAACAGCTGTGTGTGTTGTTGAACACACAGTGAAAGTGCACTTTATGTTGACGGAGGATGAAATGGACACGTGTTGAGATGAACAGCAGAGTGTGTGTGGGATGCAGCTGCCAAAATACATGGTTTCATTATTATAAAGTCTGAATAGTATTATTTTTCTTTTTATTATGAATATAAGGTTTCTGTTTTATTGACGCCTGTTGCAGCAGGTTGGTTAAAAATGATAAATATCAGACTTGATTTAATTTATAATCGTGACACATGAGGATGAATTTCTGCAGCAGTTCAGGTGAAAACATCGGTTTATTGAACGGTGGAAGTTGTTCGCTGTGTCACTGATGGACTGAACCGAGCTGCACTCGCATAGAGAGGGTTTTTGTTTTTTCTATGGTGGCTCTGAAGGCTCAACTCACTGCAGCTTAAAGGGATAGTTCAATATTTTTGGCAAATTGGCCCATTGCCATAATTGCTATAGTCATAGCAGTAGGTTCGTCGGTGCAAGCTATTTTTAGAACGGCGGAGCAGAGCCGTGAGCTACGCTACGGAGGCTCATGGGATTTCTTGGTTTCCCTCATCAAACTCATCAAATACACAATCCAACAACTCCACAACGCTCTGGTGGACAAGTTGTGATCTGCACATTCACCACGCTATGAGATAATAACACAACGTTACCAACGTTTTAGAGGGAAATTCATGCAAAACCTCTGATGCACGTTGCGTTCAGGGACAGTTTTTCATCAACAGTCTCTGCATTTCCCTCTAAAACAACTCTGTGTGGTAACGTTGTGTTATTATCTCATAGCGTGGTGAATGTGCAGGTCACAACCAGAGCGTTGTGGAGTTGTTGGATTGTGTATTTGATGAGGAAAACCAAGAAATCCCATTAAGCCTCTGTAGCATAGCTCTAAGCAGCTCACAGCTCTGCTCCGCCGTTCTAAAAATAGCTTGCACCGACAATTAAAGGTAACGAACCTACTGCTATGACTATAGGGATTATGGTGATGGACCAATTTGCCAAAATCTTGAACTATCCCTTTAAGGAAAACACATGCAAAGACACAAACGTGCCAAAAAGAAACTTCAACAATTTGCCGCTTCTTGATTGGCTGTGCGTTGAGCCCTCAGGGCCACCGTAGGAGTGTGTGGACCTCGACCTCCCTGCAGGCAGACGTCAGGTCGATGACAGACGGAGGTTTTACCGCTACAATCAGGTGTTCAGACCTTTTAACGCTGCCATGGTCAATTATATAGTCAGTGTTTTGAAGAAGCGACAAGCAAAGCGGCCATTATTTCTGTGTGTGTGTGTGTGTGTCAGTGTGTGAGTGTTTGTGTGGATGAATGTTGGCACTACAGTGTAAAGTGAAAATAAATTTTTAATAAATGAAACAAACGTGTTCTGTGGTTTTTGTGACATCATACAGAAACATTCAGACTTAGACTGAACAACATTACAGTATCAGGTTGAAAAAACAGGAAGAGCTGACATGCGTGTTCGTTTATTCCAAGAGAGGACAAACAACGACGTTCCGGTTAACTATTTATTACATTGGATCATCAAAGGAATCAGATACAAAAAAACTCGACTGTTCCCGCGAGATTTGGACGGTTCATCCAGTTGGATTGTTTTTGATGAGTTTGATGAGGGAAACCATCCCATGAGCCTCCGTAGCGTAGCTCTGAGCAGCTCACGGCTCTGCTCCGCCGTTCTAAAAATAGCTTGCACCGACAATTAAAGGTAACAAACCTACTGCTATGACTATAGGGGTTATGGCAATGGGCCAATTTGCCAAAATGTTGAACTATCCCTTTAAGCACGGCTACACTCTCTACTCTTTTGAATTATATGAATTCAATCCCTTTGCTTGGACCCGGAAATGGAATGTTTGCCATGTGTGATGATGTCACACTTAACAGGATCCACGGAGAGGGATTATGGATTATGAGTAGGAGAATATACCAAAAATGCTGAACTGTCCCTTTAAAGCAGAAACTGGACCAGAAACTTCACTTCAGCTGCTTTGACCCAGTTTCCTCTGTTTCCTTGTCGACGTCCAGATGTCGTCTTGTCACCTGCTGGAGGTGACCGTCCCTCTGGCGCCGCCACCTCCGCCACCCACCCCCCCCCCCCACCCCCCCCCCCCCCACCCCTCCTCACCCCCATGTGTTCGATTTCCCGCCTCATTGACAGGGTTTTTTTGGAAACATCCTCTTGTCCTTTATCGGCGCCGCGTGGCCTCCTATATCTGCCACATCTCGCCACGATCCTGCCGTGATGACTTCATTAACCCCTCCTCCTCCTCCTCCTCCTCCTCCTCCTCCTCCACGCCACCGCCGCCGCCGCCACGCAGGCGGTGCGAGGAAGAGGAGGGGTTCGAAGGTCAGATTAGAGGCCTCTTCACCCCAGCTGCTGTATCACCACACACACACACACACACACACACACACACACACACACACACACACAGACAGACACACACACACACACACACATATAATAACAGCAGGTTGACCACCACACACACGCCTCCTCTGGGTGGGGTTGCACCAGTTTGGCGTATCTCTTTACTAAATTCAGGATTTAGTAATTACTAAACCACTACTAAACCCTTAGTAATTACTAGCTAGTTTGCAACTAGTTGTTTACTAATTTCGGTTGCACCAGACCAGTGTATGCAATCCCGTATCTAGTAATGCCTAAGTGGTTACTAGCAGGTTACTAGTCGCATTAAGTGACGACAACAACTCGGCTACCCAATCAGCGTGCAGAGCAGAATGTACACAGGAACAGCTGGGCGCTTTTATTTTGAAGTGTGTCCTTCTGCATCTCACATGCCACCACATCCGGGAAGCCGGCAATGTTGTGGTATTTCTGCCCGCACGGCCAGCTGCACCCACTCGTTGAGGTGCTCATACTTCCTCTTCCCAGCGACTTGAACTGTGTCCCCAACCACATTCTACATCAACCCTGTAGCGAAGTATCGCAGCGTAGCAACGGAGGTAGAGCCCCGTTCGGACCTGTGCTAAATTGCCGCAGCTAACGATAGCATGTCCGTGATCCGCATTATGTGGTCGCGTATTTAAACGGTAGCCTACCGACAGTAAAAGTCATCATATACATCTAAAGGGTGGATTCTGTCTCTAAACCCTATTCCTAGCGGCAGGTTCTCTGTTTTGTAAAGCAAACCTGTCTAAACGAGCCGTTATAAGCTAGTTGTTGTTAGTTTTTTTCAGTTGGTTTTGATCCTGTGTCGACAAACTGTAACTAGTAAACAGTTACACAACCCCTAGGGTAGGTGTAAATATTTAGTAAACACTTAGTAATTACTAGCTCTACGTGAAACTGGTGCAACCCATTTTAATTTAGTAGTGACTAAATCTTGATTTAGTAAACACTTACACATTTACTAAGGTTAGTAAACACTTAGTGAGAGGTGGTGCAACCGGCCTCTGAGCCCGGTTTCACACGCTCCCTGCAGGAGGGAGAGAGGAGGAGGAGGAGGAGGCCATTTTGTTTTCACTCCCTCCTTCCTCCTCCTCTCTTTTCCTCTCCCCCTTTCTTCCTCCTCTCACCTCCTCTCTTCTCCTCTCCCTCTTCATCCTTCTCCTCTTTTCCTCTTCCCTTCTTCTCCCCCCCTTCCCTCCTTTCTTCCTCTCCCTCCTCCCATCCTCCTCTCTCTCCACCTCCTCCCCTCTTTCCTCTTTTCCTCTCCCTTCTCCATCTCTCTCCTTCTTCCTCCTCCCCTCTTTTCCTCTCCCTCTTCATCCTTCTCTTTTCCTCTCCTTCCTCTTCCCTTTTTCTCCCTCCTTCTCACCCCCTTTCTTCCTCTCCCTCCTCCCATCCTCCTCTCCTTCCTCCTTCTCCTCCTCTCTTTTCCTCTCCCTCCTCCCCCTTCTCATCTCTCTCCTTCCTCCCTTCTTCCTCTCTCTCCTCCCCCTTCTTCCTCTCCTTCCTCCTTTTCCTCCTCCCTTCTTCCTCCCTCCCCCTCTCTCCGCCATCATAAATTGGGTGTAAAAAGTCACTTTCAAATATCCTAAATGTCTTTTCATACGAGCAGCTTTTCCTTATTTATATTTTTCCCACTATCTTGTCCCTCCCTTTCCCCCTCCTTCTCCATCATAGAACAGATTAAAAAGTCACTTTCACCTCCTCTTCTCCTGCTTTACCTCCTCACCTCTTCTCCTCCTGCCCTCCCTTCCTTGGTGGTGGTGTGGTGACAGTGGACGAGAATGCCTCCAAGAAATCAATGGGACTTAAAGGGTTCCTTCACCCAAAATTCCCCACCCATTATCCACCTCCACATCTGTGAGTGCCCCTCTGTCTCCTCATTCTTCTCCCTAACCGCTCCATTATTGCTCGTCTTTCACTTGTAAATGTGGCAGCGATACTTCTGATGGGTCTTTTATGCATACAATCTGATCAAAAAAGGTAGGGGCAAAACCAAAATGAGGGGGGGGGGTCAGGGTTGAAAACAGGGTGTAAATTAGCATCATGAGTCTTGTGCTGTTTTTTCAATGCAGGCATGGGAGCGTCATAGGGGAGCGATTCGGGGGGGGGTTGGTACAAAAATATGGACAAAGAGTTAAATCCTTTTTTGTGTGTGCAGTCATTTGGGACGGTTGGGACGGACGCTCGCCCTCCGCATTCCTGCAGCTGGTCGTCCCCCTGCGTCCTCGGCCCAGACCAGAGGCCGGTGTCACTGGAGTGGGCAACACTTCACCTACAGGGCAACTAAAGTGTTTTTAAGGTCAATATAAGTTAAATTGAAATATGATAAATGTCTTTTCATACGAGCAGCTTTTTATATTTATATTTTTCACATCTTGTTGTTTTCCCATATGGACAGATTAATGGCATTAATTGGCATCACGGTCCTTCGAGCCGGAGCAAACAAACAGCCATGCCGGAAAAAGGAGAAAGGCCACAGTGGACGAGAATGCCTCCAAGAAATCTACAGACTTAAAGGGTTAGTTCACCCAAAATTCAAATTTCACTCATTATCTACTCAGAGGGAGAAGTTACCAAAAATAAAGAAATTGTTCCGAAAAAAAAATGAAATAAGTCCATATTTTAAGCTCCCAGTGTCTCAGTTCACCGCTCTTCCTGTGTCACCCGCGGAACAATTTCTCATGTCGGGGCTTCAATACAATCTGATAAAAAACTTAAGTCAAGACCATTTTTTGATATAAAACTCAAACAAATCCAACATGTCGCTGAAAACAGGAAGTAAGCGCTTCATGAGGTCATTGAATCCTCCAATGACATCATGGAGGAAATGACATCATACGTCAGAGCGATTCGGCCTCTTGTTGGAACCGTCAAAAGAGTTTCTGTCGAGTTGTTACTGAGATACTGTTTCTATAAGAATATATACATTTAACCTGTTAGCAGCCTTATTCTTCTGCTACTTCTCCTTTTTTCTTCTCCTCCTCCTCCTTCTTTTTCTTCTTCTACTTTTTTCTTCTCCTTCTTTTTCTTCTCCTCCTTCTACTTCTTCTCTTCTTCTTCCTCCTTTTTCTAATCCTCTTTCTTCTTCTGCTACTTCTCCTTTTTTCTTCTCCTTCTTTTTCTTCTTCTTATCCTCCTACTTCTTCCTCCTCCTTCTTCTTCTACTCCTTTTTCTTCTTCTCCTTCTACTTCTCTTCTTCTTCCTCCTCCTCCTTCTTCTACTACTCCTTTTTCTAATCCTCCTCTTTCTTCTTCTGCTACTTCTCCTTTTTTCTTCTCCTCCTCCTTTTTCTTCTTCTCCTTCTACTTCTCTTCTTCCTCCTCCTTCTTCTTCTACTACTTCTTTTTCTTCTTCTCCTTCTACTTCTCTTCTTCCTCCTACTTCTTCTCTTCTTCTTCCTCATCCTCCTTCTTCTTCTACTACTTCTTTTTCTTCTTCTCCTTCTACTTCTCTTCTTCCTCCTACTTCTTCTCTTCTTCTTCCTCATCCTCCTTCTTCTACTCCTTGTTTTTCTTCTTCTCTTCCTCCTCCTACTTCTTCCTCCTCCTCCTTCTTCTTCTTCTCTTCTTCTTTTCTTCTTCTTCTCTTCTTCTTCTTCCTCCTCCTTCTATTTCTCCTCCTCCTCCTCATTTTTCTTCTTCTTCTTCTCTTCTTCTCCTCCTCCTACCAGTTCAGTGAAACTTCCTCAACCTTGAGAAATTCCTTCACACTCTCAGATTGAAGAACGTCCAAAAGAATGAAGTTTAAAAAAAATAATAATAATGATTTTAAAGTTCAGAATTTAAAAAAGTGACTAAAGATCCAAGATTCACTATTATCACTGTTATATTAGTGGCTGCGGCTTCAGAAGGTTCTTCAGCGAACGTTAAGAGGTTCCTTCACTTTGAAACCGAGGAATAATTCATTAATTAAATAATCCTGTTTTCAACACAACTTTAATATCAAGTTATTTGATCTAAAAACCAGCAACAGTTTTTTCTACTTGTATCAAACATTTAAAACTGATTTTTACACATTTTAATATCTTTTTATTTGTATTTTCTGGTGTTTTCAGCGATGCTCCGTGGTCCTCATGGTGTCACTGCCCCGACCGCTCGTTCTGTTGGATTATCTGTTATTTTAGCTTCTGTTCTGACCTCTGCCACACACACACACACACACACACACACACACACACACACACACACACACACACACACACACACACACACACACAGTAGAGGGGTGGTCTCGGTGGCAATCGAGTCTCCAGGACAACAGGTGAACAAAGGCGACGCGGCGGGGGGAATGTGAGGGGAGGAGGGAGGCTGAGGGGGGGAGGGGGGGAGGAGGGGGGGGTGAAGGGTGACTCCTGGAGGGGGTTAGGATGGGAGATGGGATGGGATGGTGGGAGAGGAGGAGGGGGGGTGGGAATGGGAATGGGAATGGGAATGGGGGGGGGGGTTGACCTTGGCCTCTGTGTGGTGGTCAGATGGGGTGCGAAGGTGAAGGAGGAGGAGGAAGATGATGATGATGATGATGATGATGAAGGCTGTGACGCCTCTCACTCTCTTCAAACGTGGAGTGATTAATGACAACACACACACACACACACACACACACACACCCCGGCTGACCCCTGTGTTTGAGCCGGGGTCTTTGCTCTGGTCACTTTCCCAACGTTCCTGATTGATGAGCGATTCCTTTCCCACCACATCGTTATGGGAATAACCAGGAGCTGCAGCTGCTCCTCCTCCTCCTCCTCCTCCTCACACAGCAGCTTCATTTATTCATTTATCTATTTTTTTATTCATTTATTTATTTTATTATTTTCACAGAGACAGTGCATATTAAAGGGATAGTTTACCCAAAATTGAAATTGAGTTACAGGGGGTCTCGGCGTAGCAGTGCATGTCCATGTGACGGTTGCAAACAGACACCAACTCTTCTTTATGAATTTATGTTTTATAAAAGTAACTTTTCCACCTGTTTATGTTGAAGAAAGAAAAAAACAAAACACAAAACAAGCCACAACAGAGGAGGACAGACTAGACACCAGGTCTCCACCTCTTCTCCCGAGCTGCATCCTGCTTTATTCATAATAATTAAAACTAATCATAATCAATATACGTGTAATAAACACATCATCAAATCCACATTGATAGAAAAGGGGAAAAAAAATACACAAACACAACATAGTCAGAAAAAGACCAAATAAATGAGGTCAGAGACTTTGATATAAACTTTAGTCAAAACCATTTTTCGATATAAAACTCAACAAATCCAACATGTCGCTGAAAACAGGAAGTAAACGCTTCATGAGGTCATTGACCAAACGTCTAATGACGTCATGGAGGAAATGACATCATACGTCAGATCGATTTGGCTTCTTGTTGGTACCGTCAAAAGATGTACGATGGATGGATGGATGGATGGATGGATGGATGGATGGATAGATGGATAGATAGATAGATAGATAGATAGATAGATAGATAGATGGATAGATAGATAGATAGATAGATAGATAGATAGATAGATAGATAGATAGATAGATAGATAGATAGATAGATAGATAGATAGATAGATAGATAGATAGATAGAAGTGCAATCATGCTAAAAAGGACGAGGGGGCATTTTGTTTTTCTCCTTCTTCTCCTTCATCATCTTCTTCTTCTTCTTCTCCTGCCACCTCCGTGGTAGGAGAAGAAACTGAGAAAAACATCCAAACGTAATTTTAGTTTTTGTGTAAAGTTCAGAATTAAAGAAACTAACGATCTTCCTCAGGTGATTTCATCTAAAACCGTTTCCTGAAGTTTCCAGGAGCGTTAACGAGGAGATGACGTCACGCGGCTCCAGACGACGGCCTCCAGTCTTTCTGTTAAAGTTCCTCATGAATATTTTTTTTTTTAACGTGTGTAGTTCAAGGACAGGAAACAGAAACCGTATCCGTCTGACTGCCGCGTCATTAATCGTCGACGGCGACCACAGAGGCGGAGAGTCGAGAAGCCGACATGTCGTTGTCGTCGTCGTCATCGTCGTCGTCTGCGGCTTAAAATAAATAAAGGCCGACGATTGGCTGGTTGGGAGGAGGCGGTGATGTCAGAGCGCCCCCGCTACTCCACAGCTGGGGCTCGACAGTGGTGCAGTGTGTGTGTGAATGTGTGTGTGAGTGTGTGTGTGGTGGGGGGGGTGAAGGGGAGGGGGGAGGGGGGGGGGGGGGGGGGAGCTGCTGTTTGGGGGTGAAGATGGCGGTGATGGCGACAGCAGCGTCTGCAGCAGCAACGACAAATGGCGGCAACGAGGGAAAAAACCCAAAGAATTCTCATGTGGATGTATTTTAATATCATGTGTGTGTGTGTGTGTGTGTCTTTGTGTGTGTGTGTGTGTGTCTGACGTGTGCGTGGTGTGTTTTCTTTCTCGAGGGCCAAACATGGCCGCCGGCTGCCGTCGCTGCTGCAGAGACAGAATAGAGCGACGATGGCGGCGGCGGGAGGTGATCTGGTCGTGATGATGATGATGATGATGATGATGTTTGGGAGGGTGTGTGTGTTCATATATACGTATATATATATGTGTGTGTGTGTGTGTGTGTGTAGGGGAGGGAGAGCGGGAGGGGGAGGAGGAGTGCTTCATCATATGGTCGTCTGCAGCCCGTCTCCCTCGCCCCCTCGCCGCCAACCCCCCGAAACATTAACCCATTTCATTCTAAAGGCGGCGACACTGCAGAGTCTGGACACACACACACACACATACACACACACACACACACACATGCACTTACACACATCCTTGTAAAGCTATCTTTGTGAGGACACTCATTGACATAATGTATTCCCTTTAGCTCCGTACCCTAACCCTTAACCGTTACCCTTAACCTAATATAAACCTAATTATAACCTAAAGTCTTAACCCTTAAACAGCCGTTGGAAAAAGTGAGGACCGGCCAAAATGTCCTCACTTCCAGATTAAATCCATTAATCCACTTCTCCTCTGTCCAAAACTACCAAATATTGAACAATTCTGATCATTTTAACCCCTAAAATGCCAGTTTAAGTCCTTGAAGTCACTGTTTTTTTTAATGAAAAAAATTTCTGAAAAGCAATTAAAAAAAAAAAAAATCAGTCTTCTATTGGTCAAGGATTCCTCAAAATATTGGCTGTGTCGCATTATTAGTTTTTCTGTAGTGGCAGATTTAAAACCCTTAACCTTAACCATTACTCTTAACTTAACTTAAACCTAATTATAACCTAAAGTCTTAACCCTTAAACAGCCGTTGGAAAAAGTGAGGACCGGCCAAAATGTCCTCACTTCCCAAAGTCACTGCTTTTGTTTTTAATGAAAAAACACAAAAAGTTGGTTATTTTCTGCAAAACAAATGTCAATGTTTTTTCTTAATCATTCTTATATAGGTCAAGGATTCCTCAAAATATTGTCTGTGTTGCGTTGTTAGTTTTTCTGTAGTGGCAGATTTAAAACCTTAACCATCACTCTTGACCTCTTGGTCCTCTATTTAGGAGCCGTTTCTGCTTCCTTGGGTTCCCTTTCATGCACATCTGTCGTAATACCCAATCTGTGATACATTTTCTCATGTTAATCTGAGTCTGAAAACCTAAAGTCTTGACCCTCGAACAGCCGTTGGTAAAAAAAAAAAGTGAGGACCGTCCAAAATGTCCTCACTTAACAAAAATGTCCTCGCTCTGTAGGTTAAAACCTCATTCCGGTCCTCACAACGTAGTATTTACAAGAACACGCGTGTGCACAAACAAAATGGCGTCTTTATTTCTTTACATAATAGAACGATAATAAAATAAACGTCACACGCGCGTGTGTCTCCGCGGAGTCGGACGCTCAACGCTTACGCCGACGAGACGCTGCTGTTGCTGTTGGAGTGTGTGTGTGTGTGTGTGTGTCTGTGTGTGTGATGGGAAGATGAGGAGGCGGGGAGGGGAAGAGGGGATGCTGGGAAGGAGGTCGTGATGTGACGTCACCGTGTGATGCTCCCACTCCTCCTCCTCCTCCTCCTCCTCCCACATCCGGTCTCCTCCTCCTCCTCCTCCTCCTCCTCCTCCCTTCATCTCCTCCATCCTCCTGCCTCTCCACTCTGCGGCGATGTATGTGCGTCTGTGTGTGTGTGTGTGTGTCACAGTGATGACACAGCCTGGGTCATGTGACTGAGGGAGGAGGAGGAGGAAGGAGGAGGAAGTGACCCGGAGCAGATCGCAGCGGGGCGACAGCTGCTCGCCGCCGTCCAACATGGAGGCCGAACCCGGAAGAGGAAGTGGGTTGTTTTTTTTTAATGTTGTAACACTGCGGCGACGTTCATCTTCACACAGACACACACGCTAACCTCTGACCTGAACACACACACACACACACACGCATTCATATTCACACACATGACTCCTGATTCTGAGCTAATTCGCCCCTGAGCGCCGGCCCACAGGCTGCAGCCGCGAAGACCCTGACAAGACGAGGGCGAGGGGACACGAGAACAAAAAAAACGACTTGATTTGAACGCCACACGTCTGGGGCAGTGAAGGCATCGTGAGCGAGTGCAGTGCAGGACAGTGAAGGCATCGTGAGCGAGTGCAGTGCAGGACAGTGAAGGCATCGTGAGCGAGTGCAGTGCAGGACAGTGAAGGCAGCACGAGTCCATACCTCATCAGCAGAGGTTAAACGGCCGTAATGATCTGTGTGATCATTACACCGCCACTCCTAATTGTTTCCTCGAGATATCTTTGTCGTCAATATCGCTGTCGATACCGATCGATCCCGGTGAACCTGAAGTGACCTCGCAGCCGGTGAATGCAGAGTTTCAAAAAGAAGAAGAAGAGTTTAGTTCAGTTTAGTTAAATTTAAAGGGGAATAAAGAGAAAATGAATGAAATCAAAGTTATTTCTTCACTGTTTCACTATGACACGTTCAAAAACATCACGTTTTCTTGAGTTATTTCTGTTCAATTCTTGCTTTTTTTCTATTTAATCACTGGATAATTTTACCTTTGTAAATAAATTAACAGCTTTTATATGATAATATTATTAATAAAGGAAGAAAGTCAATACAAAGTGGATTTTATTCGATGTATTGGAGCCAATCAGGGTGAAAAATTCAGCCTTTTTCAGGTGAATTTCTACACATGTGTTTTTAACTGAACAATTTAACAATTTCTTTGTTTATTTGCTTGTTTTTTTTGTTTTTACACTTCAACCTTCCTCATTTTTTAAATCTCACTGTTTTAGCAGCAACTTTTACAAACTTTAGCTCCAGATTAAATTCAGTCTCTGTTGTGTTTTTGGTCAAGTTTCTGTCACATTTAAACTTTGTCATTTAGTTTGTTTGTTTTTCCAAATGAAAAACAGTTTAAATTTAATAAGAAAATAAATAAATAAAAACATTTAAATCCTCACAGTGACGTAAACTTGTCTCAGTTGATTTAAAGGATCTGATTCCAGATCTGAAGACTCATTATGATGAGGCATTCACTGACACTTGGTCAACAGACAACCGGTTGCTTTTCCCCTCCTCCAACTTGGGTGGTTGGCTGGTGCGTGAACTGATCACACACACACACACACACACACACACACACTCTCCTCCCTGAAGGTTTTAATCCACTGTTGTGAGGCTGAGCTCCTTTTCCTTCCCACAGCTGCCCGGCTCCTCGTGGCAACACGCTGAGAGCGGATTACAGCAGCAAATTAGTCTGAGGAGACGAGAGGGACGCGTCCAGGCCGCGGCGACGCTGTGGTGTGAAAATCAAACAGACCCCAGCTCCAAAACACAAGGAGGCCAAAGTCAAACTGTGGGTTTGGTTTCTCCTGCTGCTGACGCCTCAGACTCAGAGCTCAGAATAAATTTAAAAAATAAAAAAAAACTAAAATACACAAAAAATAGAACATGGTCCTTTAAAAAAATGTTTTAAAAATGTAAATATGACCAAAAAAAATCATTGAAATGTTACACGAAAACAATTTTTTCACATTGTTTTGATAATATAATTATTTTCTTTTTACAAATTCCCCCAAAATGTTTTTTTTTCCAAAATTCAAATTTTACCTCCAATTCTTTTCTTTAAAAAAACAAAACTTCTGCTTTTCAAGACGACATCCAAACTCTTAACTCATTAAGTCATTAAAAAAAATTAAACAGAAAGAAGAAAAAAGAAAATACACCTCCAAAAATGTTCATGTCAGATGTCAGGATGATGGAAACTCCAACGACCAGTGAACTACACACGGTTCAGCAACAAAAACAAGAAGAATTTTGTTGTTTTTGTTGCTTTTTTTGTCCCTTTTTTCAACAAAAATACTAAATAATAAGGAGAAGTAAATGTATGAAGAGCTGTGTGATGAAAGAAATAAATCAATGAGGAAACATGGATAAAAGAAAGTGATGCCTTCAATGACCATTAACTCTTTATTATTCAACCAACAGCACAAACGAACCCCCGGTCTTTATTTATTGGCTTGTAATGGCACCTCTTTATCCAAAAGGGATAAAAGGTCACGGTTTGTTAAACAAAATTAAAATGATACATTCCTGAAGAATTATGCAAATTATAATCCCCCCTCCAAAAAAAAAAAAAAAACGGCCAACAAAAGGCGGCAACAAAAGCTTCAGCAGTGAAGCGACAATAAAGTGAAAGCTGCAGGAAAAAGTAAAAAAAGAAAAGAAATAAAGAGAGAGAAGCTGTGGAGCTCTAGCTGCCTCACACTCCATTATCACTCACTTTATTATCATTAACTGCAGTATTATCATCATTATTATCATTATTAACATTATTATTATTATGGTTGGCCTTTTCTCCTGCAGCCTGTGAGGAAATTAAATCGGAATTAAATAATCATTAGACAAACAAAAGTGAGAGTTTGTGCCTTTTCTGCTTCACTTTATGCAGCTGAAGGAGGATTTAAGTTAAGTTCAATTAATAAAAAAAAGAAAAAAGACACAAACACAATAACAACAGCAACAAATAAACCAAAGTGGATTAAAGAGCGGATTGAAGGCCCCGGACCACAGAGAGAGACAGAGAGATAGAAAGAACACAAACATCACACACATGAGGTTAAAACAACCAAATACATCAAAGAATAATAAAAATGAATCGAAAGAGCAACAAGCAGAGAGCAGCAGCAGCAGCAGCAGCACAGAGACAGAGACAGAGACAGGCACGTGACGAATGAAGCTCAGTTTCAGTTGAGTTGAGTTGAGGAGCACGAGCCTCCAGCAACAGATGTCCAGGCACAATTCTCGGGTTTGGATCAGAAATGAACAAGAATTGCGTTTGGACAATCAGCAGCCAGAGCTCAGAGTCACACACACACACACACACACACACACACACACACACACACACACGCACACATACATACCTGACACACACACGCGCACAAATGACACTGCCGGTGTGTGTTAATGTGTGTGTGTGTGTGTGGGTGAGAAGAACAGGTGGAGAGGAGCAGCACAGGTGGAGGTCTGTCTTTGTAAAACGAAAAACAAAAAGGAAATCTCCTTCTTCTTCTTCTTCTTCTTCTTCTTCTTCTTCTTCTTCTTCTTCTTCCTCCAGAGGCCACACATCAGCCACATTATCCAATTACAGCCGCTAATTAGCCCCTCTCTCTCTCTCTCCCTCTCTCTCTCCTTCTCCACAGTTGATCAGAAATGATCCAAAAGAGCAGCAGCAGCAGAGATCACACAACAATAACTCAGAGTTCACGTGAAGAGGGGGACAGCAGCAGCACGAGGAGGAGGAGGAGGAGGAGGAGGAGGAAGAGGAGGAGGAGGAGGAAGAAGAAGAGGAATCCGGGGAATCAAAGCAGTTTTTTTTTAACCCAAAACTCCTCTCCGCCATATCTGCACCTGTTCACAGGCATCTCTCCCTCTCTCTTCCTCCCTCCCTCCTCCTGCATCCATCCATCCTTTTCCTTCCTTTTCCTCTTGTAGTTTCCCCCTAGAAAAAGCTCCAGAACAAAAAAATGCAAAAAAAAAAAAAAGGAAAGGAAAAAAAGATGTAACAGGCTACCATCTACCTCAGCTCTTCACCTCCTCCTCTTCCTCTTCCTGTTCCCTCCTCCTCTTCCTCCTCGTGCAAAACCTGTAACGAGTATTAAAAAAAAAAAAACGAAAAATGTTGCAGGTTGCATGATGCACCTGCTCCTCCGCGTGTAGTTCCACCAGGAGACAGACAGAGAGAGAGGAGGCAGCTCCGGATCACAGGAGGAGGAGGAGGAGGAGGAGGCTGGGAAACGGAGGCGAAGAGGCGGGAAGTCCGGCTGGATGCTCCCCGGGATGGTCGCACTGAGGCCGGGGTGCGAGCGGACGGCGCTCCGCCACCAGCTCCACCAGCAGCAGCAGCAGCAGCAGCAGCTCCTCCTCCTCCTTCTGTCGCTCCAGCTCTCTCCTCCTTACTCACTCACTCACTCACTCCCTCACACACTCTCCTCCTCCTTCTCCTCCTCCTCTTCCTCCTCCCTCCTCCTCCTCCTCCTCCTCCTCCCATTCTGCTGGCCGATTTCAGGGGGCTTTTTCTGGGGCTCCTCCAACAATGAGCCCCGGCGCGCCGCTGCACCGTCCGTGTCACGGAGGGAGAGCTCGCGGCAGAGTGGGGCCGGTCCGCTCATGGTACTGAGGTTTCAATACACACACACATGCACATGCACATGCACACACACACACGCGCGCACACACACCGCGGGGGTGATGATAAATGCCCATTGTGCCCGGAGGAGGAGGAGAAGAAGAAGAAGTAATGAATCTGCACAGAGAGAGAGAGAGAGAGAGAGAGAGAGAGAGAGAGAGCAGCTGCGAATGGAGGAGCAGCAAACCTCTTAAAGACACAACCGTCTTTTTTCTATTTTTTCTGCCTTTTATTTTTTTATTTTTAATTCATTTTCAATTACAATCAAAACACTGTAACACACACACACTGACTGTATGACGTCTGCCTTTCAGCTGCTGTAGGAGGCAGTTGGAGGCTTCCCTCACTGGTGATGATGATGATGATGATGATGTGATGATGATTGTGAGAAAACAACAAATAAAATGAAAAGATTCACACAAACGAAATCTATTGAAAGAAGTGACACATTGTTCGTCATCACTGAAACAGTTTCACTTTTATTTTGTGGGAAAATACAAGTCAAAGACATTTTAAAACATTTTTTGTTTATTTATTGGTTAAATTATTCATTATTTACTTTTGTGGTTTCGATCTTTAAATTGAAAAAAAAAACTTTTACATTTTTTGGGTGGGATCACATTTAAATCAACATTGAACAGAAGCCATTTCATTTATATTTGCATGAACTGAATAATGAGGAGGTTCATCTGAAATGACTGAAAGCTCCAAATTGAATTAATTCATTGATTAACAATAAGTTAAATGTATCTATTTTATTAACAGATCATTTCTAGGTGCATTCGATTAAATACTACTAATAATGATAATAATAAAATCATAACAATATATCTTTATTTTAGACTCAGTGTCCATAGGCAAGACGAACACAACACATACAATAAAAGAAAATAAAACTTAAAAAAAAAAAGAAAATAAATTTACATACCATAGGCTAGTTGATATCAAAAATTGAAATTACCATAAAGTTAAAACTAGTGTCTCCAGAACAGAGATCATATAAAATATTAATAAAACACTTTCTGAAGGTTTTTAAGAGGAGATAATTTGAGGAAAAAAATAAAATTTTTCAAACAAAGAAAACACTAAAGACATTTATAAATTATTACATTTTTATTTATTGCTGAACAGTTTATATGTTAAGAAATGTCACTGAGCTCAACAGCACTGACCTGATGTTTGGTCCAGATGTTCACGCTCCCCAGAGGACGAACCTTGCTGCTGAGTTTTTACCTCTATAGCGCCACCAGCAGGTCAGGAATCATATCAGTCATTTTGTGGGACACGTCTCGATAGTTTGACATGAATTTGGACATAATGACGTTAAACATTTGTGAAATATCTCAACACTGACCTGATGTTTGGTCCAGATGTTCATGCTCCCCAGAGGATGACCCGTGCTGCCTTCAGGGTCTCTCAGAGTCTCCGAGCAGGTCGAAGATTTCACGTGTTTTATGATCACACATCAAAACATATCACATGGATTAAAAACACACTTTTACACTTACCGTCTTTGGTGGATGAACTGTACTGACTTAAGCTCTTTTTCTTTTTTTTAAATGAATAATAAAATGGCGGCTATTCTTCTCCATCACCAGTACCAACTCACCTGAGATGGAAATCTTATCAAGATAAAAACACAACATGGAATCATTCTGATAAATTAAAAAATTAAAAAAACAGGATTTGCATTGACAAATCACAACAACACCACGATACAAGCTGGAAACATCTTTTTATTTTTTTATTCTTATGATTTGTCACTTTCCTTTTTATTACTTTTTGATTTGTTTGATTTTATTCCTTTTATTGTATTGCCTTTTATTTATTATCTCACTGATTATTTCAATTTTTATTAATTATCCTTCATGTGCATTAGTCTCCAAGTCCTCTTATGTTATTGCTGTTGTTTTTTTCAGTCAAACTGTAAAAGACTTTGAATTGATCTCGATTTAGGCTACTTAATAAAATGTAACTGATTGATTGATTGATTGATTGATTGATTGATTGATTAATTGATTGATTGATTGATTGATTGATTGATTGATTGATTGATTGATTGATTGATTGATTGTCCCAGATGTTCATGCTCCCCTGAGGACGAACTAACTACAACTGCAGTGACTTTTTCCAACAGGTTTACTTTGTTTTTATCCCCAGACTTATGCTAATGAAGCTGATAATGGCCTAAACTGAAAACTTCAACAGAACATCAACACGTTTTTTTACATTTACATATATTTCATATGTGGAAATTCAATGCATGCATCATCGTGCAAAAGTTTGGGCACCCCAGTTCATCAAGTAGAAGATGCAATTATCAATTAACAATCAATAATCAATATCAGTGTTTTATTTGTTATATTTTCTACAGTTTTAGAGTGAAAAAGGGAAACAAAGCAGCAGAAGAACAGGAAACCCAGGGGATTTGAGCTCTCAGATAACTTTGACCAAGATATCAGACAAGATATTTACTATTTACACACTGTGATAGTTTCCAAAGGGGGGGCTACCAGGTACTAACTATGCAGGGGGCCTAAACCTTTGCTGAGGGACCTTTTCATTTTCTGTCAGTTTGAAAATACAAAAGATGAAAATAAAAAACAAATATAAACTGTTTAAAATGTAAAGAGAATGTGTCGTCTGTAACTTTATGCCTTTATAAGATCATTTCATCTTCCACTTGCTGAACTGTTCACGTTAACGGAAATTAAAGATTGACCAGCGGTGTCCAAACTTTTGCATGACACTTAAACATTATTTGCATAATGGTGGAAATGTTCACGTTTGATTATTCCTATGGGATGTGGCGAAGAATAAATGAAAGAATCCACCTCTTGTGAATCTTCCTCTCACTGTTCTACATGAAATAATGAGCTGGAAGTCAAATGTAAACAATCAGACAATCAGAGGTGAGGGGATGAATTACCCAGCAGGCTTTGCCTTCAGGGCGACGGTGGTGGATCCTTCTCTTCCTTCTCTTCCTTCTCTTCCTTCTCTTCCTTCCTTTTCTTCCTTCCCCTCTCATCAGACATGTCAGTGGACAGATTCCCCGTGCCCTGCCCTGCTCTGTATACGGTGAGTTAACATTTCCGTTGCTGGGAACATCTTTGCACGTTGGATGCTCATTTGCCTCTTAAAGGGCCCCGCTGCTGCCTTTTCATGGCCCTGTAAGAATAATTTAGTGCGGGAGGCCCGAGATCACTGGAGATTATGGCTATGAAAGGGGAAAAGGACGCGTTATTAATGCTTGCTCATCGGAAAAAGAGGCGGATGAGAAAAGGATCTCCCCCAACGGGCCCTGGATTCACTGTAACACACGGCTCTGCCATGGGAAACCAGGATGACACACAGACACACACAAAAAAGAAAAAACCACACAGGAGCCTCTTGAAAGAGAGGACGACTATAGTTCCCAGGAGGAAAACGCCAAGAAATAAATGTAAATATAAAGTCACTATGAAAGAAACATGATTAAAAGACTCATTTTCTGTTGCAGCATCTTCAAACTGGTTTAATTATGCGTCAAAATGAGAATAAAAACACTGAAAACCTGCTGAAGATTAAGATGGATGAATATGCATTATTCTCTATAATCATTCATTCAGCTTTTTCTTAATTCTACAATGAGATATGGGCTCATTTATAGTAGCCTTTAGGCCTACAGGCTAATAAAAACATAATGATAAAACCAGCAATGCTCTGCAAAGCAAAAACAAATCAGGTTTAAACAAATAATCAAACTCAGAAACAACAGAAAAGAGTCAAAGAAAAGAAAAGAACAAAACATGTAATCCACCTTAAATAGCCCGACAAATTACCACAAATATATGGATGAAGCCAAATTAAACTTTAAATAAAGAGGGAACTCCAATATCCCAGAACTACGGTGGCCCTGAGGGTTCAACACATGCAAAGGCACAAACGCACCATCAATTCCAGAAAACATTACAACTCCCAACGCAACAGGAAGCGTTTCAGGGGGACACAATAATGTGACGGACCGGTCTGGGGACACGATAAAGTGAGCAGTATCTTACCTTATCTTATCTTATCTTATCTTATCTTATCTTATCTTATCTTATAGCTTAGCTAGCTTTAGTTTAGTTTAGTTTAGCCTATAGTTTAGCTTAGGGACCGGGTAAACAGTTAGCAGTATTAGCAGGTCATTTTCTACCAATGAGATGTCCAGGTCAGGTTTGGTGAATTAAAGAATTAAACATTAAAGCAGAAGTAAGCAATCCGGTCATTTTGGCTAACTTCCTGTCAGCGGATGGAGTTAGCAGTCCCCGCCCTCGTCCCTACGTCAACACATGCACGCGCATCCCTTGGCTGCACACACAGAGAGGACTGCCCCTTTATGCCGTCCTCTCTCCTCATTGGATAAAGGTTGTAGAGTGACTGACAGACCATTTTAACCACTATTTAAGACTTATATTAGCCTAACACAAACATTCTGCTTACTTCTGCTTTAAGTACAAAGTTTCATTGTGTTTTTTTCTTTGATAAAGTCACGTATGTTTCAAAGACTTTTTCTGTTGTGATGAAAAATGCAACTTGGGAACTTTTTTTTTTTAGGCTACAAAACTTGAAGACAAATGGACACAAAATGGTGGCACATAGACAATAATCTATTATTTATTCCTGTTGTATTTATTCTTTCTGCACCTGGGATTGCGAGCAGTTTCGTCGTAGGCTACTTGTGCAATGACAATATTAAAATCTAAGTCTACGATCTACTGAGTCAGTGTAATCATTGACCAGACTCCAGGGAGCCAGCAGCACATACCTCTGCAGCAGGTCGCAGCTGCTGCTACTGGTGGTGGTGGTGTTAACAGGTTGCCAGGGTAACACAGGGCTGGTAACCGTGGTCAGAAACCGGCGTCCGGGTGCCGACCACCATATGGAACCAGCGAGACCAGAAACACAGGAGACAGACGGTGAGATGAGCTCCGACACACGAGGGGCCTCATTCACACAGATGCAGACGGGACGGCCCTTCATGGTTGCCTGGATACGTCACATCCAAACCAGGAAGTGCTTCTGATGTTTCCAGGTCTGACTCAAGAGACACACACACATAAATAAAAAAGAAAACATCAACTCACCTCACAGGATCTTCTGGAAGTTCGTTAGTTGGAAGAAGAGGAAACAGATCGACTGTGATTGGCTGGTTCTAGCGATCTGATTGGTTGTTGAACACCTGAAGTCATCAATAACAACGAGGAACAACAAGTGGTCATGTTTTTTATTTATTTAATGACCTGACTGACTCTCCCAGACTGACTGAACCACTGATGAGTCACAGAGACGTGAGTTACCGACCGTATTGTGACGATATATGGAAATACCTGCTTCAAACACTCAAACCATCTTCAGCAGTTGTAGATTTTAATTGGATATATTTACATAATATTTTGATATCCTATTTATTAGACCCTTGATCCCACTATACTCCTTCGTATTTTACACAATTCAATATTAAAGGGATAGTTCAACATCCAAACAACTCTGTGTGGTAACGTTGTGTTATTATCTCATAGCGTAGCTCTGAGCAGCTCACGGCTCTGCTCTGCCGTTCTAAAAACAGCTTGCACCGACAATTAAAGGTAACGAACCTACTGCTATGACTATAGGGGTTATGGTGATGGGCCAATTTGACAAAATGTTGAACTATCCCTTTAAATCAATGGTAAGATCTTAAAAAATGTCTGTGGGGAGCGAGGAGAGAAATTTTAACACTTTTCTCTAGAGTTTTTTTTTTTTTTTTAGAATTAAAGGGACAATGAGGAGTTTTGGAAAAGCAAAGTGTTTTTCACACCACATTTATGAGCCTCCGCGCACACCGTAGAATTCTTTGACTCATGTTTTCATTCATCTAGAATTAAAGCCAGAGGTTCAAATAGGTTCAGTTACCGTCGTAGTCCCGACCGTAAACGGCGATTCGGCGGCGATATTCTTTTTCGCGTAACCGAAAGTAATGAAACGCTGGTCGGCTCGCCCCGCATTTCCACCACCACTAATAATAACAAAATAAGGATAGAGACAAAACCATATATTTATTGAGACTTTTTTATAACCAAATAGAAACTCCTCGATGGCCCTTTAATATTGAGAATTTTTTTGTTTGTTTGTTTGTTTATTTTTTTACTTTTTGGGGGGAAGCGTTGACTAAAAAAAATAATGTTCTTTAGTCTTAGAAGTTATTTGTGTATTGCTGGCATTTCAACATTTTGTCCCGTGGAGGTCTGTGGTCTAAGTCTGAGAACCAGCGGTCTGAACGACTCAAATAGAGTGTAAAATGTTGCTCAGCTGATTAGCTTCCCAGCAGCGTCAGTCAGTGTGGAGCTTCTGCAGAGTCGGCACATCTGTGGGCCGACGGCGACCCCCCACCAGGTCACTGCTCACTGCTGTCCGGCCTGGCCGCACCGCAGCACAGCAGAGCATGGGGGGGAGAGAGTGGAGGAACGAAGGGAGGGGGGGTTGGTTCCCATTCCTGAATAAATTTGGGGGTCTCCTTATAAAAAAAAGAAGGTGCGGGTGTCCGGCCTTGTCGCTGACCTTTGACCCCTGCAGAAGAAAAGTTATTGAAGCCTCGTCTTTAGAAGCTGACCGGCTGGGAAAGTGGCCTGATGGGGGCGAAGGGGGTCAGCAGGGGGGGGGGGTGTCATAGAGTGAAGAAGTTTCCTTTGAGTCGAGGTTGACCCCCCCTGCTCCCCCCCTCCTCCTCGTGTCCACCAGTGTGTGTGTGTGTCCCTGCTGCTATTGTGTGTGTCTGTGAGCTACGGCAGCACAGAAGGCTCAAACAAAACAAACCACCTCTAAACAATGTTTGTGGCCCCTTTTGTTTCTTTTGCACCCCCTCCCCGGCCCTTTTCTTCTTCTGCAGCGGCCCTCCATCGCAATCTAACCGGCCTCCTTTGTATCGACCCCCCCCCCCCACCTCACACACACACACACACACACACACACACACACATCCACCACCTCATTCAGCCGCTCGTCGGCCTCTTTCCGCTGTTTTATGTCGCTCTGCTCTGGCTTTTTGTGTCTCTCCCACACACACACACACATTAACACACGCACACACATTCTAACACACACACATTAACACACACTCTTGGTATTCTCCGCAGTGTGAGAACGCAGAGAGACTCTTGACTCGATGCGACTCATTAAAGGAGCTAATTGATGAAGAGTGTAATTAGAGTGACAATCAGAAGAGGAAATCAATATGTTTTCAGCCTAAAGAGCCACAACAGTGCGTGTGTGTGTGTCCTTTAAACACACACACACACACACACACACTGTTTTCCATAGTGTGTGTGTGTTTATGTGACAGTGTTGGTTGAATAAAGTGAATAAAAGCAGCAGCAGCAGCTCATAAAAACCTCAACTTTTCAACCTGTTCAAACGTCTTTGTTTTAATATTCTGATCCAGATCAGGTCAGTGAACGCACCGCCGCTCATCTGCAGCTTGTTTTTCTACTTTTACTGCACTTTTTTTCACTTTATTCATGATAAACTGAGTAATAATAACATCCTAACTTCATCCTCCTAAACTCTGAACGATGAAAGCTCCAGATTGTTTCTCTTCATTTTCACTTTTTCTGTTTATTTGGGAGAAAATTGTGCAAAAACTGTGAAAACACTGGAGCTCATTGAGGTTTTTGTTGTTTTATGAATGAATGAATGAATGAATGAATGAATGAATGAATGAAATGTCGATGCAGCAGCAGCTTCGTCTCTTGTTTCAGTTCCAGAGAAGAAATAAATAAATAAACTGCGTCCGTTCAGTTCGAGCTCTGAGCGGCTGCAGCCGACGAGCTCGTCCCTGCTGCTTGTGCTGCTGCGCCCCCTGCTGGAGAGGAGGAGGAGGAGGAGGAGGAGGAGGAGGAGGAGGAGGAGGAGGAGGAGGAGGACGGGTCCTGCAGGGAGAGCTGGGAGAGGAGCAGGTCCACGCTCTGGACCAGAACCGAGTCCAGAACCTTCTTCTCCTCCGAGGAGAACCGACCCAGGACCCAACGATCCACCGGCGTTTTCCCCGGCGGCCGACCGACGCCCACACGGAGCCGCAGCATCACCTGCAGCCGACGACAGGACGGGACCGAGTTATTATCATAACAATATCAATAACAATAAACTTTATTTATACAGCAACAAGGTTACAACGTTCTGCACAGATAAAACAAACTGAAACACTAAAACAAGGAGGAAACAGTGACTCATGACGCCCTGACCGATGAAAAATGAAACAAAAGGAAAAGTAAAATCCCATGGATGAAGGGATTAAAAGATGAAAAATTATATAATACTGAAGCCAAGAAAATAAAAACAATATAAAATAGGTTGACCTCTGGTTGTCTAGAGCAGTGGTTCTCAACGTGGGGTCCGGGGACCCCCTTGGGAGAGTTCAAGGGGGTCCCCAACTTTTTCTTGAAATTCTACCACTTTTTTTTTTTTTGAGAATTAAAAAAACTTTTTTTTTTGAGAATTTCAAAAAAAATTTCTCTTTTTTGAGAATTTCAAATTTTTTTCTCTTTTTTGAGAATTAAATTTTTTTTTTTTTTTTTTGAGAATTAAGTTGTTTTTTTTGATAATGAAAAAAAAAATTTTGGATATTGAAAAAAAAATATTTTTTTGATAATGAATTTTTATTTTTTTTTTGATAATGAAATTTTTTTTTGATAATTAAAATATTTTTTTGAGAATTTCAAAATTTTGGGGGGGAGAATATTTTTTTTTGAGAATTACAAAAACATTTTTTGGAGAATTTCTAATTTTTATTTTTGAGAATTAATTTTTATTTTTTCTTGAGAATTTACCACTTTTGTAGAAACTCAACTTTTTTGGAGAATTTTTTTAAACCACTTCTTACAAATGTTTAAACATTTTGGGAGAAATTGTACCACTTTTTTCCAGAAATGTCTCTATAATATTTCCAAATATTTCCAAAAATTCACGTCATTTGAATGTACAAAAAAACATTATCCAGTGTCAGAACAAGTATTTCTGGTGTTTGCTTAGAGAATTTATCCAATGGGGGTCCATGGTCTAATTTGTGTCAATTTAGGGGTCCTTAATGTAAAAAAGGTTGAGAACCACTGGTCTAGAGGGTTAAAAATACCTTTTTGTGGTGAGTTTTTAAAAGAGATTTAAAATGTGTTGAAGAAACCGAGACGTTTCATTTGCAGAAACAAAGTTCGTCTCTTATGATTTAATTCTTTTTCCAGATGTTATTGTGTCATTTTGATCAGGGAGGAAGACGCAGCGATCAGGGTCAGGTTCATAAAACCTCTCCTGCACAGACGCATGATGATGAAAATGTGGAACAAACATCGTGTGAATGTGAAACAGGAGTGTGATGTCACTCACGTCGCTCTGCAGGCAGTCGACACAGGAGCGAACGCCGTTGTGACCGCTGTGAAGGACAAAGTGAAACGTTGTCAAGTTAAACTTCATCAAACTTTTTTTCTTTTTCTTCTTCTTCTTCACATGCACACACACTCGTTACCACGGTGACCACACCCACCGAGCGCTTCCTCCATGTTTGAAGGCGACTTTGCCCAGAGGTTTGTCCAGCTCGTCGTGGACCAGCAGCACGTCTTCAGGACGGACGCCGAACTTCCCCGCTGCAGGAAGAGACGAGAAGAAACGCTCAACGTGGACTCGCAATGACACAAAAAGATCATTTTAGGGTTTTAATAAATATATTATATATAAATATAAACATCAAAGTGTCGTCTTTGACCACTTTATGTCACTTCATGTTGTAATTTGTCAGAAATGAAGACGAGCTGCTTCTGTCTGTGGTTTTAAAGGAGCTCAACGTGGATTTTTAAAAACATTTTTAATATTGTTTTTATGATTTTATTTCCTACTGTTTCACTTTTTATTGTCTTTTTCACCTAAATGCAGCTTTTTTTCTTATTTTCTGTTTTTGGACTTTCTGTTTTTCATGTGAAATCCTTATTTTTAATGTTAATATATTAGTTATTATCATCTAAAGTACTTTGAGCTGCTTTTAATGTGATGAAACATGCTTTATTTATAAAATGAATAGGGGGGGTTAAGCCTTTTTTTGGCTTCCACCTTTCCTGCACAATGTTTAATTTAATTATTTTATTGTTTATGCAGGTTATATAATGTGCAAATACACAAGTTATTCACTTTATTATGAAAAAAGCTCTGTTAATCTGATCACCAAAGGGATATTGAGCAGAAATGTGATTAGATTTAGTTTAAGGTTCATCAGGTTTAAAACGTTGAATTAACAGCGATAAGAAGCAGCACAGAACTCAGTGTTTGGTTTTCATGTTTAATAAAGTGAACAAACTAATTAAAGGGTCTGACAATTTTAACGAGATGTGTTTGTGTTTGAGGAGGCTCCTGAGTCCTGTTGGTTTCATTTCAGTTTAATTAATTATTTCGGCCTCAGAGGTGAAATGAACAGACGGAAAAAAAAACAAAAACAAACGAAACAACAACAACAACAGAGACAGAGGAGGAGAAAACAAACAAACTAGTGATGTCACAGTTACAAATTTTCTTGGTACGATTATTGTTGTGTTACGATCATCACGATTATTTTGCATTAATTAATTTCACAATATTATGAATGTGTAAAATCAAATACAGTCAAAATATAATTACATTAATCATACAGTTACACAAAATATTTCTAGTATTTATTAACTAATTAATTAACCCTTCAGGGGAAGTGCTTGATATATTAAGGTCATAAATTGTCATCTATCCCAAATATTTACATTTATTTTAAAGGGATAGTTCAACATTTTGGCAAATTGGCCCATTGCCATAACCCCTATAGTCACAGCAGTAGGTTTGTTACCTTTAATTGTTGGTGCAAGCTATTTTTAGAACGGCGGAGCAGAGCCGTGAGCTGCTCAGAGCTATGCTACGGAGGCTCATGGGATTTCTTGGTTTCCCTCATCAAACTCATCAAATACACAATCCAACAACTCCACAACGCTCTGGTGGACAAGTTGTGACCTGCACATTCACCACACTATGAGATAATAACACAACGTTACCACACAGAGTTGTTTTAGAGGGAAATACAGAGACTGTTGATGAAAAACTGTCCCTGAAGGCAACGTGCATCAGAGGTTTTACATGAATTTCCCTCTAAAACAACTCTGTGTGGTAACGTTGTGTTATTATCTCATAGCGTGGTGAATGTGCAGGTCACAACTTGTCCACCAGAGCGTTGTGGAGTTGTTGGATTGTGTATTTGATGAGTTTGATGAGGGAAACCAAGAAATCCCATGAGCCTCCGTGGCGTAGCTCTGAGCAGCTCACGGCTCTGCTCCGCCGTTCTAAAAACAGCTTGCACTGACAATTAAAGGTAGGGTCTGGAGTTTTGTCCCTATCAGTTTGTAAACAAAACAGTGAAACTCAGCCCCTCCCCTCAGGCTAAGCTGTGTAGCCTCCTGCTTCTGACAGCAACAGTTGTCATGGCCATAAAGGATAGGAATTACAGTCTGAAAGAAGTGCTGGAGCCGCGGGCCGATAAGCCGACCTTTCGCCAACACCGGGAGCCTCCGTGTATGTTGTTATGCCGTTGTATTGTGGTGAACTAGCGGGTGTTAGCCGCGGATGCTAATCGCGAGCGCTAGCCGAAGTTAGCATCGCGCTAGGTCACTAATATGGTGCTAATACTTGTTACCAGTGTCGGTGACGGTCGGGAATCGGTCCGCGGCTCCAGCGCTTCACTCAGACTGTATTTATTGTTCTTTGTTGTCCTGACTGCTGCTGCTGAGAGAGATAGAGACTCAGTAGCATCAGACAGCTAGCACAGCTAACAGGCCTGAGCCTCCTGCTGCAGGTAGCTTCACCTGTAGCATCAGACAGCTAGCACAGCTAACAGGCCTGAGCCTCCTGCTGCAGGTAGCTTCACCTGAGCTCCGTCATTGGCTGGAGGATAACACAGACTCTCTCACCATAGGTGTCTCTGCTAATTTGCGACTCTCTAGCTCCACCTAGAAACGTCCACGTGCACAGCAAAACATGAACAAAACAAACCAAAAAACCAAAATACAGGCAGGGGAAGGAGGGGCTGCAGACAGAGCCCCCACCACACAGGACTAGAAGCCCATAGGTGATGATTCAGACGGATTTCATTTGTAAAAGTCTAATTTTTATTTTTAGGCACAAAACTCCAGACCCTACCTTTAAAGGTAACCAACCTACTGCTATGACTATAGGGGTTATGACAATGGACCAATTTGCCAAAATGTTGAACTATCCCTTTAAATAAATGAACGAATATCTGAGCGTTTACTTTTATTTTATCGCACATCTGCCTTTTTTGGAAAGTGACGATATTTAGGAACCTTTACGATTAATTAATTAATTAATTGTGGCGTTTAATACCACGGTTAATTGTGAAAACAACTAATCGTGACACAACAACACACAGACACACACACAGAGAGACAGTGACCTCACCTGCTTTGGCCACTGCCACGCCGTTGATGTTCATGAGCAGCCGGGGACGGAGCAGCACCAGCCGCGTCTGCTGGACCTCTGACACGATGACATCACCCGACACCTGCTTGTCGCCGCGCCAACGGTCGCCCACGCCGAGCCGGGCGGCGAGCTCCCCGAGCACCGCCATGCCGACGCTGTGTCTGGTCTGCTCCATCCCCGGGTTGCCCAGCCCCACCACCTGACACACACACACACACACACACACACACACACACACACACACACACACACACACACACACACACACACACACACACACACACACACACACACACAATGAAGCAGCTTCTTATTCCATCTCGCTGCTGAAGTGAACAGTTATTGATCCGTTTGATCTTTCATCTGGTCAATAACTGATCAATAACTAAACATCTGAAGAGGCCAAAATGTCATCACATGTTAAATATGTCCATTAAAGGGATAGTTCACACAAATAAACCAATAAAGTAAAGTAGTTTTTAGACCTACAAGGAGTTTGACTTGTGATCAGACAGTAGGATTGTTAAATAAATACAAAAACACAGAAACAACTAAATATATACTGTAATGTAGTATATAATGTACAGTTAATTCTAACAAGTTTTTACATAATTTGTCACATTATTAGAAGAAAAGTAGTGTTTTTTTAGGGAGAAGTCCTGCTCAGTGCTGCCGAAATGCGTTAAAATATCAATATATTTTTTAAAAATCTATTTCAATTTATGTATACGTCAAGTATTTTATATTCATCATTCTTTTGTGGGTTATACCATTTGGTATTTTCAGGGCATTCAGTCGTAGTTTTGTTAAAAAATAGTGAAAATGTCATTTCTAACGTCATAAAAGCAACATGAAAACAAAATGTACATTTATAGAAATCTTTCTGAATCGCTCCTCTTGTCGACTTTTGTTCGACACTGACTGAAAAACACACAGTGATGTATTTATTTATTCACTGTGAAATATTCTTATTGCGTCGTACAGAACCGTCTGAAACTGTCAATAATGTGATAAATATAATAAGAAACTGAGTCACATTCAATTAATGGACAGAGAAAAGAGCATCGACGGAGAGTTGTTCATTCATCCTGACAGAAAAAACCACCAGGAGGAGCTTTATGTCAGAGAACACACACACAGACACACACAGAGACACACACACACACACACGCGCGCTGCCTTGCACTGATGGTACTGAGCCACTGGCAGCGACGCAGCTCTGTGAACACAAACACTGTGGACGACATTGTATCAGAGTGAAGCTGTAACACTGTCAACACTGTGTCGCTCCACACTGAGCTTCTATACACTCCTCTTCTTCTTCTTCTTCTTCTTCTTCTCTTTTGTTTTTTACTTCAACAGGATTCAGTGAAGAAACAAAGAGCAGCGAACAAACAGGTTGGAGTAAATATGAAAAACAATATAGCTGCTTTTAAGTTTAATTAGGCTAATATTAATTACAGCACAGTCAGATACCAGACGCTGGTGCAGATATAACCATTATTAAATATGAACTTTTAGCTTTCATCATATTTTATTATAAATCAACATATCCCTACCACAACATGCCCAGCCAGACTGTTCAATACGCAACAACACGTCTTCATCTTCTTCGTTTTATTGTATTTATTTATACCTATACTGCTCACATTGACACCTGTGTGTCAAAACAGTAGTTTTAATGGTCTAATGAACTGGTTATATTTCTATTAGCTATTTAATATTGTAATGTTTTACAGGAGTGTCAAACTTATTTTAGTTCAGGCGCCACAAACAGTGTAATTTGATCTCAAGTGGGCCAGACCAGTAGAATAACAGCTTCACTTTCAACTTTTAATATTTTCCTTTGTTTTAGTTAATTATGAAGATGTTTACAGTTAATGAACTATCCTTTTACAAAACATTTATAAACAAACTGAAATTTCTTGATAAAGATATACAGCAATACAGCAATTTCAAACTTTCACACCCCTGTTTTATAAGGACAAGTCTATTCCTCTATTTTGTTTTGTTTGGATCTATATTTGTGGATTTCTTGTGCTTTTTATCAGAGAACAAACAGCCTCCCATTGCAGATTAGGAGGACGGCACAAAACCCTGAGCATTTGAAGTTTTTATTAAAATCTATTTTCCTTGGCATTTTAGTTAGGTTTGAGATATAGTGACTTCTGTTTCATTGTTTTCACTGTGCATTACCTGTATCCTATTTAGTTTTTTTGTTATTATATGTTTTACTGGTGCGTTGTACCGCACTTTGGTCAACTTGGGTTGTTTTTTAAATATGTTGTTGGTGTATAAAGCTGTGCAAATAAAACACCTTCTCTACTACTAATCTAATACAAAGCAGCAGGTATTTGTATGATAGTTGTGCTGAATTAAAAAGTGACTTTAATTGACTCAGAAAATGTTTTTTCAGTCTTAATTCATGACATGAAATCACCAAAACAACACTGAAACCTCCTAATGTCCAGGTTTTGTTTGACTGTCATCTGTCACTGTGGCTTTAGTGCAGCTGAATCAACACAGGTTTTTATCTTTATCTATTTATTCATTTTTTTTTAATGATTTGTTTTGTTGTTTTAAATCGTTACTCACCAGTTTCCTGCGGGTGTGTGTGTGTACTTCAGCCTCCAGGCCCATCGCAGGTGTGAACAGCTGACTCAGTAAAACTCTGTTCAGGACTCTGGTCAGGAGTTTTCTCATCGTGACAAAGTTCAGCAGCTTCTTGATAAAATGCGACAAATATCGACAGATTTGACTCAGAACGGAGACACGGACTCGTTTCATTCAGAAAAAAAACACTGCCCATGTGTTATTAAGTCAAATATCAGAGGTTTTTTTTGTTGTTTTTGCTTGTTTGTTTATCTGTTGATTATGATAACGGGTTAATTTCTCTATAAGGATTCGCTCAGACCTGTATCTGTCTTGTGTTTATGATTTTTCCTTTTATTTCTTAACTCTTACATCTTTTTAATACGTTTTAACACGAGAAAGTTTCCACATTGTTCCTGTGTGAAGGTTACCTGGTGCTAACCTACTGTACCTTGTTCAGTGGTAACAACACCGACACTCGCGCTCACGCTCGCTTGAAATATCGCGAGAACATCGGTACAAGTGCGACAAGATATAATGATGATAAAAAGTTAAACTAAAAGATAACACTTTAGGTCATTTTCTGTCTAAATGATGTTAACTCTGGAGGAGCTAATTGCTAACAGGCTGCTCAGTCTGTGGTGGTGATGACGTCATCAGTCAACGAGAGTTACCGAGACAACACGGTCTCTCTGCTGCTGCTGCACCGCCACCTACAGGTCAGACCGAGAACTACAACTGGTGGACCGAGGGAAGACCACACTTCCACAGTAGTTTACTTAGATAAAGACTTTATTATTTTAAATATATAAACGTTTTCTGCAGCACCACATCCTGTACATACTTGTATATATTTATCTATGTATTATCTGGTTATTTTTCTATGATATATTTAGGACCCCCTGGAAGACGAGATGACACATCTCAAGGGGATATCCATAATAAAATTTGAAATATTTTCCAATACATCTTTACTTTACTCCTACTTTTATTTTCCATGTTTTACCTGCGGTACTTCTGCTACATCTTTCTAAATGGCATCATGTTGCATTATAATCTAAAGGAGAGACAAAGCTTTATTGTGATGCATGTGGATAGAAAATAATAGAATAAAAACATGCATTCATATAGACAACATTTTTGTTTTGCTTAAATTCTATAGCCTAAGTTTGACAATTTATTGTATTAAAAGTTGTATTTTTTTTAAATTTTTGGTATCTCTTTTCAAACTCAGAATTTGAACAGTCGATCTTACATTTCTGAAAAGATTCTGTTGTTTTATTGTCGACTACACACCAGTGGTTCTTAACATGGGGTTCAGGGCCCTTCAGATGTCCTTCCTGTGGACATTATACATAACAGCTTTATAGCTAATGCAAAGTTACATAATTAAAAGTACAACTGAATCTGAATAAAGAAGAAACTAGTTGTAAAAAAATAAAATTGTTTTGATTATGGATGTAATGCAACATCTAAAGGTTTAAGTTTATGGATCCTTGTGCACTTGACCTGTGTTATCTATAATCATTGCCTCATCATTGAACTCAATCACGCTGGAAATGACTGATTTAGGTTCCTGAATCTATCGACATCCATTTCCTTGGCAGGTTTGTCGTGACAATTAAGTCCAAATTTAACAAAGAAGAACATAGTTGGTTATGTGTGCGGGAACTCTTCTAATGAAAAAACCACAAAAGAACAAAGAAACTTAGTGAATGTTTTTATTGTATTTCATGTGGAAGACGGTTTTTCTTAACATTTTTTGTTTCTGCTCTTTGAGATGTAGATGTGACATTGATCAGACTGGTGGTCATCAGTCCTGCGTCGGGGGGCAGGGGTCGGCGTCCGGCACCGGCACACATCTCTCCACCACGGCGTTGATCTCGCCGACGCTCACGCCGTCGTAGGTGCCGGTGACGTACGTCCAGTGCGTGTCTCCGTTGTGGTTGGTCCTGCTCAGCCTTCCCGTGAAGGGGATGTCGGCCGTCATCTTCCTGCCGTCCATCCTGACGGCGCAGGAGTGGTTGGGCGGGACGAGGAGCTGCACGGACACGGAGTGGCTGATGGACTCCGACACGGTGGTGCCCTCGGAGAAGGTCACCGTCTGCTCCTTGGTGAAGTCCACCGTCCCCGGGCCGAGGATGGGCACCTTGGCCTTCATGGTGGAGACGGAGCCGTTGCGCGTCTCCCGGCCGATGTCCCAGCTCTTCTCCACCGTGCTCGTCTTCTCCAGCGTCACCGTCTTCTCCACGTTCCTGCACTCCAGGTTGGTGACCTTGGTGAGCTTCAGGGCCTCGGGCGGGTGGTGGAACAGCTCCATCTGGTCGACGGCGTACTCCACGTGGGAGATGTGCTGCGTGTACGAGTCCCGGTTGATGGCGAGCACCTGGTAGTGCTTGTACCAGTACTCGTCGCCCTCCCACGGCAGGAAGAAGGCCTCGTGTTGCGTCACCACTTTGCCGAGGCCGTACTTGTTCTTCCCCACGTAGATGTCGGAATCGGGGCAGGTCTTGACGGCGAACTGCGGGACCGATCCGTACGACTCCTCGACCCACTGCAGGAACTCGAAGTGGTCCACGTTGACCAGCACTTCGAACTTGGAGGAGGCGTACTCGCTGTCGGCGTAGGGATACTGGCAGAAGCTCCCTTTGCCGGGCGTGTAGAAACCGGACTCGCAGTTGACCTTGCACACGTAGTCCGTACGCTCGGTGTAGCCGTTGAAGATGGCAACGGCGCCGTTAGGGAGCGAGCCGTTCCACGTGACCCATTTGAGGTTGACGTGTTCACCGAACATGGGGAAGGAGTGTGAGGTCGTGTCGGTTTCTTCTTCTGGGATGTAGGTCACTACGGGAGGTCTGGCGACTTCCCGGGAGGGGACGACATCTTCCAGGTTGGGGTTGAGCCACGGCTCTACACGACACGACAGAAAGAAATAAACTCTGGTTTTAGGTTGAAACGTAATTGTTTTTAGATTAACACCATAGCATAGAAGAGTTCCTGACCAAAGTTAAAGGGATAGTATCATTTTTTTAAAAGTGTGGTTGTATGATCTCCAAATAGCCCCTAAGTACTTTAATTGCAGTAGAAGACTCTCTGCACTCCTCCCGTTAGCAACGCCAGCCCATAATAGCCCTGCCCAGAGATTTACAACATACAGTGTTGTGAATGGACCCAAAGAAACGGCCTATTTTCACGGCTTGAAAGAGGTTTTACCTGAAAAACAATACACAGTTCCATTGTTGGCTATAATATAATTTTTTCCAGCCCTTCAAAGTGCAGGAAAAACACAGTTTTTATTTGGACCTAACCAACTCACGTATCCCTCCGCCCAGGGTTAGCGCCCGCCGATCAGCAGTTGGTTAGGTCCAAATAAAAACTATGTTTTTCCTGAACTTTGAAGGGCTGGAAAAAATTATATTATAGCCAACAATGGAACTGTGTATTGTTTTTCAGGTAAAACCTCTTTTAGGCCGTGAAAATAGGCCGTTTCTTTGGGTCCGTTCACAACAATGTATGTTGTAAATCTCTGGGCAGGGCTATTATGGGCTGGCGTTGCTAACGGGAGGAGTGCAGAGAGTCTTCTACTGCAATTAAAGTATTTAGGGGCTATTTGTAGATCATACAACCACACTTTTTAAAAATGCTATCCCTTTAAGCAGATGCTGTACCAAACTAACACCTGGAACAACATCTTCTCATGGGTAGATCAGAATTTATAGACCTCCAACTTATTTATTTTGGACTTGAACTCTCTAGATCTTCAGTTGCGTGATAAGGTGACGACTTACTGCTGGGTTTCTCCTGCCCGTCCTGCAGCTGGGAGACGTAGAGCAGAGGGTCGGACTGCAGCGTCGGGCTGCAGAGCTGCAGCAGCGCCAGGACGACAGCGACACACCACCTCATCTGGAATAACAGCGGTCAACATCAGCGGATGTATTTTGTAGAAAAGCTGCAAAATTTTTATCCTATCTTATGTTTGTATTTACTGTACACCACCTTGGAACCTTGGTGGTCAGTATATATTTATACTATAATTCATTATATTAAATTATGGAGTTACTTTCCTGGCCAAATATAGAAACTTTGCAAACTAATGAAGTGAAATCCTTTAACTTCCCTTTTCAGTGGTTGAGTTTTATGATACACAGTATACCCCCACGCACGCCCCCCCAAATTTATCAATTCATTGATAAAAACATATTCTTAGAATGCATAAAAAGACAATATCAAATTCTAAAAAAAAAAAAGTTATTTTATGTTTTTCTTCTTTACACAACTGTTCTTTCTAAATTTGCAAAACAAAAAGTTGCAAATTTTATATTTAGTTAATGATGCAATCAGTGTGGATAGGTTGTGAGACAAAATTCATCAAATTGAAATTTGAAATTTAAAGTGTAAATAAAACACCTCAAAGTTCAAAATCAAAATAAAGTTAAAAAAATGTTTTTTTTTGTAAACATGTAGCATGAAGCTAAGCTAAGATCAGATTTACTTCCAGGTATTTGGTTAAATTATGTGAATGTATTTCCAGCTGATCGTCTGTAGAGGTTGATAAAGAGCAGATATTGTGAAATTCTGCTTTAAGAATATGTTTAAAAAATTTTGTGATGAAAGAGTTTTGAGTGTTATTTCACAGTAAAAAAAAAAAGTTTGTGGTAAAAAATCTAAATTTCTAGTCGTTCTAGTATTTTGATTAAATTCAATGCAGAATTTTGTAATTTCTTTTATCAACATACAAAAAGCAAAAGGTCATCAAACAACACGATAAAGACAGAACCATTCACCCTGTGTTTCCTAAATGATTTCAGATTTATCACATATTTTAGATCCATTTATTATTGATTATTGATCAGTTATGTATCAGACAACAGTAAGTTCATGCTCATTCATTCAGATGTACAGAAGCAGTTTTTACCTCGACAGGTTCCTCCTGCAGTGACGCTTCCTGCTCTGTGAGCTCGGCTTTAAAACCTCCCTACTCACCTGTTGCCTCCCCCTCATCCTCTCCCTCCTCCCCCTCTTCTTCCTCCTCCTCCCCCCAATAAACAGGAGCATGAGCTGCAGCAGCTTCTCCCCCACTGACCCAGCATTTACACCGAGGTTCACTCTCCTGCTGCTGCTGATGTTCAAATAACAACACATGAAGTTACTGACATTACATTTTTAACAGGTTTGAGGTTGAACATGAACTGAACAGAACATGTTTGAGCCGTGTCTACTTCAGGGACCTTTTGTCACTGTAGGAGATCCTGTGCTGCACAAACACAGTCAAGGTGCGTTCAAGGACACCAACAGAGAGTAAGGAAACTGATAAGTTTTCTCAGCTGCACA
Organism: Decapterus maruadsi; assembly: GCA_030347415.2. Taxonomy (NCBI): domain Eukaryota; kingdom Metazoa; phylum Chordata; class Actinopteri; order Carangiformes; family Carangidae; genus Decapterus; species Decapterus maruadsi. The sequence continues at coordinate 29,721,481 of CM064895.1, read as the reverse complement.
ATCTGGATTCACAACATATTAATAGGCTACTCCAACAGGGTATAGCCTCCAAATCATAGAGATGTTTCTAATGCACAAAGAACTTTGTTTATTCAGATTCATTTAAAGATATAAACAACTCCATCACATGTGTCTTTCTCTGCATGTTATTGCTTTGTGTGAACAAACTGACTGGCTTTAATTTGAGATAACAGTCTCATTTCTTGTGCTAATGACTGAAACTGTATTGATAATCTTAGGCAAAATTGCACTGTTTAAAATAAAACTGTCAAAGTTCACATTTTTTGAGACTTTTGTAAAAGACCAGTTGCTGTGCATCTGGGGCAGTTTTTTCTTTTTCTTAAAAGATTCTGTTGTTTTATTGTCGACTACACGCCAGTGGTTCTTAACATGGGGTTCAGGGCCCTTCAGATTATACATAACAGCTTTATACTGCAAAGTTACATAAGTAAAAGTACAACTGAATCTGAATAAAGAAGAACATAGCTGTAAAAAAATAAAATTGATTTAATTATGGATGTAATAAAACATCTAAAAGCTTAAGTTTATGGATCCTTGTGCACTTGACCTGTGTTATCTATAATCATTGCCTCATCATTGAACTCAATCATGCTGGAAATGACTGATTTAGGTTCCTGAATCCATCGACCAAGTGTGATTTATGAAAACATGTTAGACTTTAATGTTAAATGCAGTTTGGCTGTGGAACCAGGTCCAGATACTTGGGTGAAAGCCACCAATGAGACCTGCAGCTCCGTCCTTGACATGGGACACATGCACCTGCAACTGTCCTCGCGTGTAAGCAGAGTATTCGTGGTGATAATGATAACAGGCTTCTTTATTGATCCCCTCCTCCTCTTCCTGAAGATATGAAGATGATCACTGTTAAAAGTGCTTCATAAATAAGTTTGCCAGGATTTTACCGTCGTCTTGCGTCTATCGGGGGGAGCAGCAGACGAATCGCATGATGTCCAAAGTGCTCTGGGCTCCGTCTCCATCAATGACAAGATACTGTATGTTCAGATAAGCTCAGACTGGGAACAAAGCGATTGAGATCTCCTGTAATAGTGGGTCATTGATTAAGATGGCCCTTGGTTGCGTAACGTCGCCGGCTGCCAAGATTAAAACCAGAAGGAGAAGCACGGACATTGTTCTGCATGCACAGGCCCTATCATTGAAAATCGCTGATGTCACGGCCATCTGTGCGCGTCCTTGAGACAGACACTTATTATCAATTTATTTATTTGAGGCTTGAATGAGGACTCTGTGAAAACGAGGCCGTGCAAAAGGTCATTTACACCGACAGAAGTGCACTGTCACTGCCTTCAGCTGCTGCAGCCTGCAGCTCTGTGCAGTCCAGCCCTGCAGGAACTTCACGTTATTTATGTTGCAAAGAAGTGAATTATTCAGATTTATATACTGAGCACTGTCTCCAGCTGAGAGGAAACAGTATTTCTCTTCTTTATTTAATTCACAGAAGCAGCGATTTGTCCAACATGAAGTGAACAGTGAAATAAAACAACAAAAAGTCTCATCATCAAATGCAAATCTGACCTGAGGGGAAATGATATTCATGAAGACATTCAGACATCACTCGGGCTCAGACTTGGAAATATGAATGGGAATGTATCACTTTATACAGTATTTAGGTTCGACTTTGGGTGTTTCTGTGCAAAGGATTCACAAGGCAACAATACAAATGTGAACAACTGAAGATTAAACTCATTTATAGTTGATGATTACTATATTTTCATTATCAAAGAGATGCACACTAGTTTTCTGAGGACATAACCTCCAGAGAGGAGAGAAGCAGTAAATAACAGGAAGTGTTTGACACAAAGAATTTATCACAGATATTTGTGTATTTGCACAAATCTCTCCTTCATATGGAAAGAAAAACTCCCTGACAGACTTTTCCATGGGATATTTATTGTAATTGTAAAGTTTGATCTATATCAGTGTATAAAATCTGCTATATATGTTTTGTTTTGCAGGAAAAATTCCACTCATTCTTTCATTTATAATTTTCATATTCTTAAAAAATGTTATTTGCTGAAAAGTGTTGTGAATGAAAATGCATAACAACTAAAAGAGAGAGACGACAAAAGACAAGAGAAGTTTAAAGTGCCATGTTTTTTATTTTATTTTGAATGTGTTGTTTTACTTTCAGTGCAGCCGATCGTACATCAGATGTTTTCTACTGTTGTTTTTATTGTCACAAATCATTTGTTTACAGAATTGTTGAACATCAGCTTCAGTTTCCCGTTGACCCGTCATGGGCAGGGCTGGGCGTCGGCCACAGGTTCACAGCGATCCACCACCGCCCGGACTTCTCCGATCTGGACTCCGTCGTAGGTCCCGGCGATGGACGTCCACTGGGTCTCTCCGTTGCGGTAGGTGCGGCTGAGGCGAGCTGTGTAGGGGATGTCAGCTTTGATCTTGCGTCCCTCCATGCGGACTCTGCAGGAATGGTTCGGCGGGACGGTGAGCTCAACGGAAACGGAGTGGCTGAGCGCCTCCACCACCGTGGTTCCTCTGTTGAACTGCAGCGTCTTCTCTCCGCCCAGCTCGATGCCTCCGGAGCCGATGAGGGGGATCTTGGCTGTGATGCTGCCCGTGATGCCCAGCATGGTGCCCCGGCCGATGCTCCACGTGGTCTCCACTTCTGTGGTCTTGGAGATGGTGACCGTCTTCGTCACCGCCTGGCACTCGTTGTTGGTGACCCCAGAGATTTGCATGGTCTCGGGAGGGTACTGGAAGATGGCGACATCATCAATGGCGTACTTGACGTCAGAAATGTGCTGGGTGTAGGCGTCTCTGTTGATGGTCAAGACCTGGTACTTCTTGTACCAGTACTCATCACCTTCCCAGGGCAGGAAGAAGGCCTCGTGCTCAGGGACAACCTTCCCAAGACCGTACTTGTTCTTCCCAACGTAGATGTTGACACCTTGGCAGGCTCTGACCGAATGCTGTGGCACTGAACCGTAGGAACCGTCCTTCCACTCCAGGAATTCGAAGTTGTCTTTGTTGGCCAGGATCTCAAACTCTGGAGCGTAGTACTCTCGGTCTCCGTAGGGGTAGCGGCAGTATGGGCCCAGGCTGGGGTTGTAGAAGCCGGCCTCACACTTGTACTTGCAGACGTAGTCGGTGCGCTCGGTGTAGCCGTTGTAGATGGACACGGCTCCGTTGGGCAAGGAGCCGTTCCAGGTCAGCCACTGCAGGTTCACGTTGTCGGCGAACATGAAGGATGAAGGGAAATCCTGTTGCTGCTCCAGGGGTGCAGGAATCAGAGGACCGGGTGCCACGGCGTTACCAGTGGGTTCAGGCACCAGATCCTCCAGCTCAGGGTTCAGCAAGGACACTGTTTAAAAAATACACACAGAAAGTTTACAGATTAAACCATCCAGTACCTTTCGTCTTTAAAACATCGACTCCAGAACTAAAGTATGAAACATAGCCAGTGCTGACCTTTTCTGAACTGTGAGCTCTTCTTCACGATGTCCCGCAGACTGGCCGAGGCCAGAGCCAGCAGGGCCGAAAGCAGCAACACTGACACCTTCATCTAGAAACCAAACACAAGGGCTTTCAGTCTTGCAACATGTGAGATATAAATCAATATATTTGTACATTTGTTCTGCTCCCGAGAGAAGGATCTGTTCTTTAGTCATTACAAGTTTTCCAATATATTGTCATCCAAACACCGTGGTACTGGGTGAGTACCATAAGTACAACATTGAACAGAGTACACACTGAAAACTTTAATGTGGAAATATTAGATACTAATATCATATATAAGAATATATGATAGATATAATATAAGAATAACACTATCATCAGGTATTGATTTTGATCGTTATTGGCTATCCTGAGCCTGACTGGCTGAAGGTGAAAAGAGACGGAGCAGCACTCACCCTTGACGGTCGCTCCCCCACTGAGTCCACCTCCCGTCACCTCCTGTGTTATATACACCAGTTTATGACTGAACCATAAAACACACTCTGCACTTTCCCACTGTTTGGGATCTGACTTTGACCAATAAACACAAACTGGTGCAGCAGGTTGGTTGACAGCTGAAGAGGACAGTAGGTCTAGATGGTGCAGAGTCCTGGGATGCTTTCACAGCTTTTGATGACATTTTTGCAGAGAATGAATATAATGGTTATGAATCTATTTGAACAAATAGATCAGCTATTCATTCTCAGTACTCTATTTTTTTGTAGGGAAAAGAGCAGAACTGACCAAAATTAGGGTTGTAGAAACCAGCCTCACACTTGTATTTGCAAACATAGTCATAACGACCCATATAGCGCCTTGAGGAAGATGACCTTGCATGGTTGACCACTCCATTTTAGTGCCTACAAAGTTATGAAATGAGTGCAGATAAATCCAGGATAAGATTCAGGATTATTAACACGCAAAAGAAAACAGACTGATAAGGAGACAACTTATCAGTTGGCTCTGTCCTCCAGACTATCATCATATCAATGGGCTGCGGCGTGTATCAAGCACCTACACCACTACTTGTCAGTGCTTCTAATCAAGTGCCAATGCCTCGTAATGAGTGAGACTCTTCACATTAAACCAATCTCTGAATGAATACTCCACCTACAAGGATTATAGCTTCATCAGTTTGTGTTCACAGCAGCTCCACATAGCATTTTCTGAAGCTTTCAAAAACGGTTGTCTCTATTTATTATTTAAATTGGTATGTGTGAAGTTGTTCAAGGATAATATATATGTCACTTTCATGATCTACATGTGATCTTTCCTAAATCTGTAGCAGGTAGTGACACGGCACTGTCATGCCACCTACAATCTACAATCCTTTAGTGCCATCTGGTGGATTTATTAGATACTGCAGCACAGCTCTTACTGAACTGAAGTGTGTGCAGTATTGTTGCTCAAGGTCCATTTGAGGTTATTTTGAGGCCTTCATTGAAGTGCTCATGAGAGCTTGAGAAAATGCGGCATAATCAAATGAATGCATGTGCTGCAAATATGCACAACACAATAGATAATACAGTAGAAAAAACCTTTACCTTTATAAACCTTTGCATGGCAAAAAAGAAAGAAAAAACATTCACATTTTAAAAGATAAAAGTATATTTCAAAACTGGTCCAATGTTATCAGAAACTTTGATGTAGTTTATTTTATAAGTCTGGAGCATGAAAGTGGAATCCAATTAGAAGGCAAACAATATGGGCTCACATTTGGATCAAAAAGTAAAGCTCTTTTTTCACAGTGTTTTTGTGTAACATCAATTTTTTTTTATTTTTCACAGTTTCACAGTTTCTTTTTGTACAAGTCTTTTTTTAACAGGTCACATTTCATCACCATTCTTAGAAATCACATGTGCAATCTTAAATTTCTCACACAGGTTCATGGTATAGGTCAATTTAAGGTCAAAGGTAAGGTACTTAAAACGATGAATATTAAGTTCATAAACACATCCTGACACCTTGATTTCAGGGGCAAGGGTTGGCATATGGTACAGGTGTACAGCGATCCGCTACAGCAGCAACCTCTCCAATAAGGACGCCATGGTACGTCCCAGTTATGGTGGTCTTTTCGGTCCTTCCATTGTAATAGGTGCGGGTAAGTAAGGCTGTAAACGGGATGTCAGCCCTGTACCTGTGTCCCACCATGCGAGCTTTGCAGTGGTGGTTGGGTAGAACAGAGATCGTCACAGAAACGGAGTGTGTGATTTCTTTTGTTGTGACTTTCCCATACCCAAATTCAAATGCAGCACCTAACCCAATTCCAGCCTTGGTGACAGAGGGGAAAGGGGTCTTCATGGTGGCACTCCGAGAGATAGAAAAACCAATTTCCCAACTGTGCTGTACCAAGCTTGTCTTTGAAATACTGACTTGTTTTTCAGCTTCCCTGCATCCATGGTTGGTGATGGAAGAGACTCGAATAGTCTCTGGAGGATACTGGAAAATATTACTGGCTGGAATATTGTACTTGAAGTCAGATATGTGCTCACTCCTCACACCTCTGTTCATGGTCAGGACTTCATAACCCCGCCTGTACCAATACGACCAGCCTCTCCAGGGAAGGAAGAAGGCCTTTCTTGCTGGTTGTACCTTCCCAAGACCATACCTGTTCTTCCCTACATAAATGCCCCCCCAAGGACAAGTCGCGATAGAATGTGCAGGCATTCGACCAAAGGAACTATGTTTCCACTCAAGAAACTCAAAGTTATCTTTATTTGTCAGGATCTCAAATGGATAGCCACGCCACTCTCTTTTTTCGTAGGGAAAATAGCAATAAGGACCAAAATTAGGGTTGTAGAAACCAGCCTCACACCTGTATTTGCAAACATAGTCATAACGACCCGTATAATGATTGTATATTGACACAGCACCTTGAGGAAGATGACCTCGCATGGTTGTCCACTCCAATTTAGTGCCTTTAAAGTTAGGAGGCTGAGGTTGACTGTTCCTGCTTGCAAGCACCAGCGGTGAAAGGGGAATAGCTTCTTCTGGTACCATGGAGTCATTAGCACTGAGCTCAAGAATCCTTTCGCCCAGCTCTGGGTCCAGCTCTGGGTCCAGCTCTGGGTCCAGCTCTGGGTCCAGCGCTGGGTCCAGGTTGGCATCCAGGTCTGGTTGCGGCTCTGGGTCGAGGTCTGGGTCCAGGTTTTCATTCAAGTCTGGTTCCAGCTCTGGATCCAGGTTTGCATCCAGGTCTGGGACCAGGTATGGGCCTGCTTTAAAAGGATGGTGGAGGTGAGACAAATTTGTTCTTTTATTCTTTTTCTGTTGCCTCTGTAGCAGCTTGGGATGACAAATACAAAATTTCTGGAGATTTATCAATAAGAGGAATTAATGATCACAATTTACCATTTGCCTCCTCTGTGCTGTTCACACTGTCAAACAGACAGGCCAAGGACAGAGCCAGCAGGACTGACAGCAACGACTGTTTCACCTGGAAAATCACATCAAACAAAAAAAACAAACAGTTAAACCCTGACCAAAATCTGTTTTCCTGATGCTGGTGGCACATGCTTGTCTGTTTTGTTTTCTTTCTGGTATTTAATTTGGTGTTATGTTTCTCTTTACTTATTTACATATTTTTTATATATAATTTATTTTATGTACTCAATATTGCTAAACTTTTGTTACGTTATTATCTCTTATGCCAAAGTTTGCTTTACGTAACTGTTTTTTCCCCACTTATTTTATATTACATTATGTTTATTGTGTTGAAAATTCTATGTGATTAACACATACAAAAAAGATTATCCATAGATTTGTAAAAAAAAAAAAAAAAAAAAAAGTTTAAAGCAGCACTGGTGAAAAATTCAGTGTCTCGTGTGTGAAGCTACTTAAATGTCGACTATACATACAAAACTATTTACATCAGTTTGATTCATGTGTTAGCAAAATCAGCTTTAGATTCAAGGAAGGTTACATTATATAAAATATAAGGAAACTTTCAAAGTATTATTAACTTCTTAGTAAGTGTTATTTGACTTATTTGACTTATCTAAAATACGAGAGAAATAAGAGTCAAATGTTAAAGAATAGTAAATATTTGTTTTTTTAATTTAATGGATTGTGGTCAGCTGTTGGTTAAAATGATTCAATTCTCAAAAACAAAGAACCAACCATAAATATAATCTACAGTATTTCATAGTATATAATAATTATAATAATTGCACCACTGGTTTACACTTTGATTTCATTCTGTAAACCTTTTGGAATAAAATACTAAACATTAAGAAAAGAAACTCACTCACCATCTTCGCTTCAGCTTCACATGGTCCAGCTACAGTTTGCTCCATATATATATACATGGCTGCGGGTGATAAATGGTTTCACTTTGAGTCAGAAATTAACCATTAATCCCTAAGTTTCTGTTGATCAAGGTCCCTTTTTTAAACACTTTGTTATCTGTTTTTCAGTCTCCAGCAAGATACAAAACACAGATATGGGTCAGTGGGTCCAAACATAGAGGAAAAGGATAAATGAAAAGGAATAAAGAATTAGTAAAGTCATATAAATAATAGCAATCAATGCTCCATGTGACTAAATCAAAATTTATTGAGAATATTCAAATGATGAGTGAATGAAGATTCATTCAAGTAAAACCTTCATCAACTGTGCATCATCTGGAAGAAACCGGATGATTGTAAGAAATTAAGAATCTTTCTTTTATAAAGTCTAAAGTCAACATATTTCTGACTCGCCAGATAAATTTTTACTTTTCTAATTTGTGGTTTTTATACTGACCATGATGCACCTGAACTGAACATTGCCGCTTTGTCTCTCAGACATTCGGAGAGACAAAAACATGATCATAAATGATAAAATCTATATGTAAACAAACCTCTACTTCCTTAAGAGCGAGAAATAGCCCTTTATAAACTACAGGAAGATGAGACAAAGACTGGACTGTTCACCTAATGAAACAGCTCTGACTCAGTAATCTGTTTTATTTTATTATAACCTCCTATTTGCCCCATAAAATAAACTCACGTGTCGCTTGTATTGATAACACTTTCAATAAAACCACCGGAAGCTAATGCTAAACTGCAAAAATAAAAAGATTTACAAATAGTAAAAAGATGCAGAAGAATATTTAGGTTAGTGTGTTAGTGTGCTAGTTAACCAGCTGGAAACACAGACATGTATCAATGCAGAAGTTTATTTTTCATGCAGTAAAGGTCAGATAAAGATCAGGAATCAAATACAAACTAACAAATTCCGACAACAGGATGATACATGATGATTTAAGAGGATCATACAAGTGTTGGTATCAGTCAGTTGATTATTAAGATGCTATTTATTATTGCAGTCATGATACTTGTATCAAGGACTTACTGAAAACTGAAAAAAGATAGAGATAAAGATGATAAAATAATAAAATAGCCCACTAAACCAGACAGGTTGTAATAAAAACTGATATGTGAGATACTGTCTAGATCTTCTTCTTTTTCCTCTTGTGTAAATTTGTTAATTTATGATCATATTTCTAATGAGTGGCTCAAAACTGAAATGTGACTGTGCAGAGAACCTTATGAAGATGGTTAAACATCTTGTTTAGGCTTTACATGTAATTTAATCAACATCATCAATTTGTCTAGTAACAACAACACAGTCTGACAGCACAATGACCTCAGTACTAGTGACCTCCGCAATACTACATCTGTCAATTTGTTTAAATCCCATCTCAAAACTCACCTTTTCCGCCTTGCTTATCGCACTTAATTTACTACTTGTCTTACTCCACTTCAATATCGTTTTTTTTTCCTTTTTTTCCTTTTCCTTGGTACCCTTTGTTGTTTTTTGTAATGACGTCCTATTCTTTATCTTATTATGCTTTATTATGTATTATGTGATTATGTTTTGTTTTTTCTGTGAGGCGACCTTGAGTGCCTTGAAAGGCGCCATACAAATAAAATCTATTATTATTATTATTATTATAGTACTGAAACTCTTCAACGCTTCAACATTAATTTAACAACATTACAACCTTCAGGAAGTGAAGATTTATTGCAAAAAGGTGATGCCTGTGTGGGTGGATCAGTGGGCAATATATCAGGACTTTACACTACACCTACTGCAACTACTGTGTGATGAGCTGGACACTGTGATTTTGCTCGTTTTGATAGACATTATCTTTATAAAGATGTAATTTGCAGCAGAAAGGCAATGCAGCACAGCGTGAAGAGTTTATTGTTATTGTTAATTGGCTTCTTTTTGATTGAAGTTACACTGTAATTCATATAATTTAGAATAATATTCTTGAAAAGACTGGTTAATTTGTTTCGGATCACTTATTAAAGTTCCTGTTTTGTTATGGATGGCATAAATCTCTACAATATTGTCGAACATCAGCTTAACTTTCCCGTTGACCCGTCATTGGCAGGGCTGTGCATTGGGCACAGGTACACAGCGTTCCACCACCGCCTGCATTTCTCCATACTGGACTCCCTTGTAGGTCCCAGCGATGGACGTCGACTTGGTCTCGCCATTGCTGTATTTGCGGCTGAGGCGAGCTGTGTAAGGGATGTTGACTTTCATCTTGCGTCCCTCCATGCGGACTTTGCAGTAATGGTTAGGTGGGACAGTGAGCTGCACGGAAACGGAGTGCTTGTGCGACTCCACCACTGTGTTTCCTCTGTCGAGCTGCCACGTCTTCTCAGCACTCACTGAGACACCAACGGAGACGGTAGGGGTACCAGCTGTGATGCTGCTCGTGATGCCCAGCGTGGTGCCCTCGCTGATGCTCCATGAGGCGTGCATCTCTACGGTCTTTTCGAGGGTGGCTGTCTTCGTCACCGCCTTACACGCGTTGTTAGTGACCCTTGAGATACGCATGGTCTCAGGAGGGGACTTGAGCATGACGGTATTATCAATGGCGTACTTAACGTCTGAAATGTGCTGGGTGTAGGCGTCTTTGTTGATGGTCAAGACCTGGTAAGACTTGTACCAGTACTCATCATCTCCCCAGGGCAGGAAGAAGGCCTCGTTTTTGGTATCAACCTTCCCGAGACCGTACTTGTTCTTCCCAACGTAGATGTTGACACCTTGGCAGGTTCTGACTGAATGCTGTGGCACTGAACCGTAGGAACCGTCCTTCCACTCCAGGAATTCAAAGTTGTCTTTGTTGGTCAGGATCTGAAAGGTTCGAGCACGGTGCACTCGGTCTCCGTAGGCGTAGCGGCAGTATGGGCCCAGCCTGGGGTTGTAGAAGCCAGCCTGACAGCCAGCCTTGCAGACGTAGTCGGTGCGCTTGGTGTAGCTGTTGTATATGGACACGGCTCCATTGGGCAAGGAGCCGCCCCAGGTCAGCCACTTTAGGTTCCTGTTGTCGCTAAGATCCCGTTTCTGTCGCAGGTTGGCATGTGTCGGAGGACTGGACGGCAAGGACACTGTAAAAGACACAGAATGTAGCTGATAGTTACAATTTATCACAGTTTATAATATTATTGTCATTTGGTACATATTTCAGGTGTTTTGTGTGTTTGTGAGGCTTAAGAGAGCTGTAGACTTTTATTTTGAAAATACCGCTTCTATTTTGACATCTGGTGTAACGCTGCGCCGTTCCGGAGAGTGAGAGGTAAACAGAAGAAGGTGAAGATGCACATGTGCTGTATTTAAGCTAATGTAAGTGACGTGGGTGTGGGTGTGTCAATAAATGAGTCCAACAACGTACTCTTACTCCAAATCTTTTAGTAAGTCTCTCCACACACAACAGGTTCCTCTACTTCTCCTTAGCTCTCACCAAACCCTCCTGTTCCACTAGCACCGCCTAGTGACTGACCCCGGTAACACCATCATGAACAACTCTCCACAACAATACATTAAACCCATTATGTAACCTTAGCTTTTTCACCTAAAACATAACTAAAACATAACTTTCATCTTACATATCTCCCCCCCTTACAAAAAGAAGCGTCCTCGTGTGGACGTCCTCGCATGGACGTTCTTCATACCATTACGGCTTGGCTCCAGAACCGTAAAGTCAATGGCTAGGATCTCATTGGGCCGAGAGGCCAACAAGTGTCCCATGAAACTGCGAACCGCTGGTCGACTCATCTTGGCCACCTGGCACCTTTCACAGGCCTGACACCACTGTGCCACATCAGCAGACATGCTGGGCCAATAACACCACTGGCGCAAAAGCTCCAAGGTCCTCTCGACCCCTTGATGACTATGACCCTGGTGAACCTCGGTGAGCACATCTGTTTTTAATGCCGCAGACAACAACAACTGAAGGACAACCTCGGCCCCATCTGGCCGGAAAACCTGGCGATACAAAAGACCATCTCTTTCAACCAACCGGTCCCACTGCTGCAGTAACACCAAAGCTGACCGAGACAGTTGTTTCCGCTCATCTTTACTGGGACGCTGTTTAGAACGCCAAAGCTTCTTGGATGACGGGATCGGTTTGCTGGAGTGTGGCGATGTCAGATGGAGGATGATGGGGCAAAGCTGCCACAGTGGCTTGGATAGCATCCACCTTGTCCACCTGCAGGGCCTGCTGCAAGGGCTGAGGGAGCACTGTGCCACGAACCATGGCTTGCATGTCCTGTGTCTCGGGAGCATGCTGGCGAGAAAGGGCGTCGGCATTCTGATTGCTTCGGCCAGACCGGTACTTCAGTTCGAAATCAAAGGATGCAAGCTGGGCTGCCCAGCGTTGTTCGGTGGCCCCCAGCTTGGCAGACGACAGGTGACTCAATGGGTTGTTGTCGGTATAAACAACACATTTGTGGCCCAACAAGTACTCCCGAAACTTTTCGGTCATCGCCCACTTGAGCACTAGAAACTCCAACTTCATGGAACTGTAATTATGCATGTTTCGCTCAGTGGGCCTCAAGCCACGGCTGGCATAGGCGATCGGCCGAACCTTTCCATCCTGTTCTTGTGACAGCACAGCTCCAAGACCACCGTAGCTGGCGTCCACCTCCAGGATGAATGGAAGGGTGAAATCGGCGTATGCCAGGACAGGTGCAGACACGAGGCAAGCTTTCAATGCTTCAAAGCTACGATGACACTCCTCTGTCCAACGACCAGCGACAGTTTGGTCTACCCGCTTCGAATTGAGGCCTGCCAGCTCTGCCACCAGCCTGTGAAGGGGTGCGGCCAGCTTCGCAAACCCCTCGGCGAAGCGGCGGTAGTAGCTGCCATGCTCACACTTAAATGAGGACAAGATGACATGAGCTTGGACACTTCCACGTCACCTGCACCTGAAACCGAGCCAGGAATTGCCCCCTCCGAACTGTGGCTCTGCAGTACGGTGGGTGCTAGTTTCCCGGTAACTGGGCGGAGCGGGACGGCCTACTTGGCTGAGAGGCCGACAAGGGAGGTTGAGTGCGGGTGGAAACACGAATGCCATCACACTCCCTGGCGATGTGACCTGGTTGCTGACATCTCAAATAACGGGACCACAAAAAGCTGTTCGGCTGGGTTGCTGGGGTTCCTGCAGGCGGGAAATGCTCTGAGTCAGTTGGTTCAACTGCTCCTGTTGCAACTTCAGCATTTCTCAGAGGACCAACACAATCCGTGTATCATTCGTTCTTTCCATTTTGGAAATCAAAAATCAAAAAAGGAAAAAGTCACAGATTATTTTGTTTTTTGTTTGTTAATCAAACACGAAATATGAAAAAATGTCTGGTTTTTCATATTTCAATTTTAGGCTCAGATCAAAAATACGAAATGGAAAAACGGGCAACAGGACAGAATTTGATTTTAATATTTAATTGGGTCGGGTTTACGTCACCCGGAAGTTTGGCGATATCAAAGAGACACAGTTACAAAGATCATTCATAGTTTTCATAGACGTGATCTGTGGAGCTGGAGGGTAAAACATCAGCTCAGCGACAAGACCGACTGCACAGAGCATCAACCACCAAGACTTGTCATAAAACACAGAGCGATCACATCCAGCTCTCGTTGCTGTTTTTTTTTCCGCCAGTAGCCTATTTCAGTCACTGAAACAGTTCCTGCCTGGAGAATCCCTCACCTCGCCCACTAAAAGCCAAGATGAGAGCTTAGGCTACAGGTGTTATTTAGGAGGTGAAGGCAGGGTGTGTGTTGGTCAACCTGCATCTGGTGCACCAGTGCTGTTTCTCTCTCGCTTGCTCACTCGCTCACTCTCGATCCGCATAGATCACCAGCTGGCCACACTTTACGTCTCTATGGACACAACTACGCTACCGTTCTCAAATAGACGCTGGGACTCAGGTCTCCTAGTGGGCCGGGTCTGGCTCCAAGTTTGAGCAAATAAATGAGCGGAGATCCGACCAGGAGCCTGGACCCGATGTGGCCGGACTCACGAGCATTAATTCTTAAAAAATCCCGTAGTTGTGTTCATAGAGACGTAAAGTGTGGCCAGCTGGTGATCTATGCGGATCGAGAGTGAAGGAGTGAGCAAGCGAGAGAGAAACAGCGCTGGTGCACCAGATGCAGGTTGACCAACACACACCCTGCCTTCACCTCCTAAATGACACCTGTGGCCTAAGCTTTTATCTTGGCTTTTAGTGGGCGAGGTGAGGGATTCTCCAGGCAGGAACTGTTTCAGTGACTGAAATAGGCGACTGGCGAAAAAAAAACAGCGACGAGAGCTGGATGTGATCGCTCTGTGTTTTATGACAAGTCTTGGTGGTTGATGCTCTGTGCAGTGTCCGGTCTTGTCGCTGAGCTGATGTTTTACCCTCCAGCTCCACAGATCACGTCTATGAAAACTATGAATGATCTTTGTAACTGTGTCTCTTTGATATCGCCAAACTTCCGGGTGACGTAAACCCGACCCAATTAAATATTAAAATCAAATTCTGTCCTGTTGCCCGTTTTTCCATTTCGTATTTTTGATCTGAGCCTAAAATTGAAATATGAAAAACCAGACATTTTTTCATATTTCGTGTTTGATTAAAAAACAAAAAACAAAATAAAATGTCACTTTTTCCTTTTTTGATTTTTGATTTCCAATCGAAAATGGAAAGAACGAATGATACACGGATTAAACACTTACCTGACGGCTGCCTTGGACCACACACATGGACACAACATACACATGGACAATATAAACCATCCTCTCACCAGAGACTTTACATCCTGTCTTGAGAGCTCTGGATTTCAGCAGCACACCCACTTCCCCACACACTCCAAAGGACACACTGAACGTTCCTCACTGGGGCGGTATTTTATTTCCTCACGTGCCTCCCCCTCTAAATGGTCGAATAAGAAGAATGCCTGATCGGATGTGGACAAATGACGTGCTCTCATACAGGCTTGCACCTCCTCCAGCCACTCGGCCAACCCTATGCCTGACTTTCCCCTAAATGTGGGACATTTTCTGTCAAATCAGTCTCTCCGTTAAAGGAGCACTGACAACAGCGGGTGCAGTGGGTGGGAACGAGACTGGGGGTGCAGTACTCGGGCCAGGCGCGGCCATAACCTGCGTCTGTCTCAGCCTGTCATTATCTGTTCTCAGTTGAGCAACTAACTCTCTTAATTCCTGCAATTCTGCCTCCATCATGAAGCCTATACCAACTAAGACTTTCCCTACCTTGAAAGTGAAACCAGGGATTGGGGAGGAAGTGTTGTTTCAGGTCCACCAAACCAATTGCTGTTTTGTCTTGGAAAAAAAAGAAAGAAACACAAGTCAGACACCAAAAAGAAAATTAACACAGCCACAGAATTTTCACAAACTAGCTTTTCAGCCATTCAGCCATGAGCTACGTACGGCGCATGTGTCGGAGCCTCGGTGTCAAAGGACCATCACTACCTGTAGCTGCTGTAGCCTACTTGAGCATGATTTCCCCACACCGTGTTGCTGCACGCTCCGTCCCCTTGCCGCTGAAACTGCATCTTGCCTTTTGCCCCTTCCCCCATCTCCTCTGACTGAGGATTCGTGAGTAGTAACACACTCCAGTGCATTACGTGAGAGTTTTGAATACTGTTACAAAAACCTACTTAAAGGTCAACAGTGAACAAGTTAAATAATTTCTAAAGTCCACTCGTAAATGCGTAATAAATATTTTTGTTACTTTAACTAAATCCTCTGTTGTAATTATAAGGGTATTATTGTTTGCATAAATATAAAATAGGTAAAGTGAACATTTATTGTTTAAAGAGGAAGTACCAAAATTTTGCGTTTACTTCTTAAAAGTTATTGGAGGCACCGCCAAGTTATTTTATTCCACTATCACAGTTATCACAGGTAGTGCCATCTTTAGACGAACTCAGGCCCCGCTCCACTGTACTACAACACCCCAATTAGTCTGTATTTTCTAGATAATGGGACTGGGGTTACACAAGGCACAGTCATAAAGCATCTTCTGGTGTGAATGTGGTATGAATGAATAATGGCACAGCTTTGGGTATTGGGCAACAATAGAAAAGCGCTATATAAATGTAATCCATTATTATTATTATTATTATTATTTCTGATCTGAACAACAGATAAACCTGTGATGTTGTGAGATAATTGTTCTTCATGCATTGAGAAGGATGATCAGTCCTTTCGACATCAGGAGAAGAGAGCAGATGTACACAGGGTATTGTTGTTGAAAGCCAGAGTTGGGATTACTTGCCTATATAAACCCTCAGATATTGGTAAGAAGTTAGTCACTTAGACATATTCCATGTTCCATGTCATGGTGTGTTGGTCTGCATGAAGCCTGATACTTTGTTACTTTTTTACTTTTTGAACTTTGTTTGCTTTCTTGTTGAAGTAAATAAAAGACAGCTCTACTTCAGATCCATCTTTTCCAGCGTTTTGTTTTGAGTCCAGAGTTTATTTTGTTATATGGTGTGAGATTAGTTATCTGGCCCATTTCTTATCTCCATCAACCACTCTACCCACTGCGCCACGCACCGCCCCATCAGCATCACTTTGAAAACATCAACTCCAGAACTAAAGTATTAAATATTTGAATCTCTGACCGTTTGTGAACTGTGAGCTCTTCTCCACTTTGTCCTGCAGACTGGCCGAGGCCAGAGCCAGCAGGGCCGAAAGCAGCAACACTGACACCTTCATCTGGAAACCAAACACAAGGGGTTTCAGTTACAAAGCTTCAAATCAACATGAGATATAAATCGATCCATTTGTAGGTTCTGCTCCACACATGTGGTCCTGAGAAAGAATCTTTTAGACATTATACTTAAAGAGCAACTAAAACCCCAGGTTTTTCTCACAGAAAGTTCCAGAAACCTTTAGTTCCTGGCATCTTTAGTACCCAGAACTAAATAGTTAATTTGTCCCGATCCAAGCGCTCTTAAGAACACTGTGAAAGGATGTGTTTCCCAGAGTCACTCTTACCTTAAGAAGATCTTTCACCAAGAGGGAAATGTAGGATCAAGTTGATCCACTCTTAAAGGGGAATTGCCATTTCTTACAATCTGGACCTAATTTCTTGCATAAAATATGATCATTTACTTGCGCAGATAACCAAGGTATCATTACAAGTTGTTCTGACGAAAATTTGATCCAGCCGAGAGTCGTGTATCATATAATGCTAGTTCATATTTCCATATTAACCAGCTGGATGTTATTTTACTCGACGAGAGAAAGACGGTAAAACTTGGGTCAGGTAAACGATACGACATCACCATGACAACATATTGTCACGCCTCGTACTGGTGGACCATTTCTTTACATAAAGGTTTGTTTATCCTGTTACATGCAGCGTCTGTTGTTTTTCTGACTTCTGCCGGAGTTTACGTAAACGCAACAGCAAGAATATGTGCCAACATGCAACCGCACCACTAGATGGGGGTAAATCTCAACAGCCAGCCTTCAGTAGGTGTTTAGGCTACCATAGTCACTCAGCAACACTTCATGAAAAATATGCCCTGAATAAAATACAACAGCAGAACAAATTCCATTATAGAGGCAAGGTTACTGTCTTTTAAAGAGATTATAAGATGGGTCCTACTTTATTTGAAAATAAATTCAAGTTGACGGCCTTTCTGGGATACAAGATGTAGGCTATTAGCTTTATTATCATGGATGCAAACATGTTAAAATCGTTTAGAACCGGAATCAAAATAGAGAATCGGAATCGTTAAAATCCAAATGATGCCCAATCCTACTACACAGTCAAGTTTTAGAGTAGAGAGATACTTTATACATCCCTTACAGGGAAATTCAAAATCGACTAGTAGCTCAAACACAAAAAAGAGATGAATCCACAAAACAACATAACATAACAAACTACTTGTCTACGTCTTTGTTTGCTAACGTTGCCTTTACTAACACACAGAAGTTAGTTAGTTAGCATCTTACCTTCGACAAACGTGGGTGTTTCTGTTTTCTTCTTCTTCTTCTTCTTCTTCTTCTTCTTCTTATCTATTTGGGCTTGGGGGTGGAGAAAAAACTTCAACACCACCCTTTATAAACTTCTTGGATATCAGCTTTCAAGTCCTGTTCTCATGCAGAAGAAGAGAGCGTGATGTTCCATCCTTGAGAGACAAAGACGGAGCAGCTACAGGATTGGAGAACTCGGTTGTAGCGTCTGAGTTACCGGTAAGTCTGTTTACAAAGCACTAAAAGATGTCAGTAACGTTATCTCAGAACATGTCTCTATCTGGTATTTCATGTTACTCATATTTCTTTTGCTCAAATACTACACAGTAGGGTTGGGCACCGAAAAACGGTTCCAATTAGGAACCGGTTCCTAACATCCAGTTCTGGAATCGTTAAGAAGCTGTTTGCGTTTCCATTCCTTTTATCGGTTCCTAAATGTCCGCACTAGGTTGTTTGTTTTTCTCCACTCGCACTAGTTTAAAGTAATTTGATCCGCCCTGCACCACCACATCTTTTCACAACCCTCCGCCTCAGCTTTCTGCTGAATTTTGACAGAACTCTTGTGCATAGAGCAGCATGACGGCGAGCTAAGGTAACGTTAGCTAACGCAGCATCCCAGACCGAAGCTGTGTACCGGTTCAGGCTGCAGCCCCTGAACCGGTACACAGCTCCAGAGTCACAGCGAGACACACCAGCACCCAACCAGCACCCACTCCACCGAGCAGCCGCGGTATTGGAGTCCGACAGACGGACGTCTGAAACTGTAAACACAGAGCGACCGCTCTGGGTAAACACAGCTGATCGATCGAGAAAAAAAAAACGTTGGGGTGAATTTATTACGGTCATTGAATGTAACTCGGTCAAAATAAGACGTAGGCCTATCGTCATGATTTTTTTGCAGTTCTGTTGGGTCAAGCTGCTGTAGCCTGCAGCATGATGATGGTTTTTTTTTCATCAGCATCAGTAGCTACAGAACTGACATGGGTTTGAGGGGAATTCAATCAACCTTTATTTAATGGGAGCATTGGGAAAAAAAAACACCTTTGAAACTAACGAAAAAGTTACTTTTTCAGTAACGCATTACTTTTTACTGAGTTACTAACTGAGTTACTTTTTAATGACGTAACTAGTAACTGTAACTATACTATTTTTGAGTAACTAGCACAACACTGGTAACAAGTGAGGCCACGCCCCCTTTCCGGTGAAAACAAACTGCTGGTTTTGACTGGCGGTAAATACAAATCTCGCCGTAGTCCGTCTTAATTTTGCCTATCTAGCATTAACCGGCCTGGAAACCTCCTGCAATATAATGTTTGGCAGGCAGACAGCTATATCACGTCGTTTTACCGGGGAAAAAAAATGAAGATTTAGGTAATGTACGTCCATAAACCAAACGGAGAATGAGTCCACTCAGCGGGGAGAGGTGAGGTACATCGCTGAGTGAAACCTGTCAATCAACTGCCGCCGTAGTGTAGCGGTTAGGACCGTTACGTTGATCCTCCTGAAGCCATAAATCTCTTCTTTTCCTGTCCCACTCTCTCAAGGTGAGTAGGGGAACTCTTATGTTAGTTTTTTTAAAGTTGTTCAACGAACAATTTACCACACAACAACTCTTCAGCAGGGTGGTTTTTTGTCGCCTATGGACTTCTCCTTTGTTTTCACCGGCGAGGGGGCGTGGTCTTTTACGTGACGTAGGGTTACTCTCTTCTATGGATGTATGGTCTTACATAGATTCATGGTCAAGAGCCTGTCAACAAAACAAGATGCTGATAACCAGGATAATGAACAGCTTTGATTCATGAAGTTTTTCTCCTGATGATGTGAAACAGTTTCATCATTTTGTTTTCACATTTTCTCAGATATTAATCTTGATTTTTAAAAAGTGACACAACCAACAAACTCAACCTGTTTTCTAAAAGATGATAAAGACACAGAAAGTTATGACTAAATGACGTAGAAACAAGTTTGGGTGAGTCTCCATGGAAACATCAAATAAAGATGAAAAAGAAAACACAAAGTCTTATTGAAAACATATTTAATGAAGGAAAAAAGTCAAACAGCTTCAAGAACAGTGTTTCTTACAGGTAGTAGGGGAGACCGGGGTTGGTTGTCACACTTTTTACTCATGTATGAATTGCTCATCTTCAAAAAAACTTTGAACAGTAATTCTTACATTAAATGAAAGCTTAAGGTCTTGGCTTGAAACTGGTATCCTTTTTGTTTTTAGAACATATTGCAACAAGAAGTAATTCACCATGAAAGACACTCTGACACAATGTGACAACCAACCCCATCACGGGGTTGGTTGTCACAGGGTATGGGGTTGGTTGTCCCTATGGAGGTTCAATAGGGTTTCAGTGATATATTAGGATTTTAAAAGAAGATGTGTAACTTTCTTGTTTTTTGAGCTAGACACACCAAATAACTTTTGTTATTATCATCAGTGCCCCTGAAATCATTTGGTAACACTTTACAATAAGGGTCCCTTAATTAACGTTAGTTACAACATTATTAAGCATCAATATATAAACTAATGTGTTAATTAATGCTGAATAATGCATAGAGTGATAACTAATTACATTATTCAACTTTTAAATGTATTAACTAACTTTGAGTAGTACACATTAATTAACTGCTTACTAATAGGCTACATTAATTAATGTGTTTCCTAATCTTAAGTAATACATAATAATGATTGTTAATATATCTGTAAACAGTTAATTAATGCTTAATAATGTACTAAATGTTAATTAAAGGAATCCTTATTGTAAAGTGTTACCAATCATTTCTTAAACTTTGGTTGGGGTTGGTTGTCACATGTGACCTAACCCTAACCCACATGTGACAACCAACCCCCAGAGCAGTGAGACAACCATCCCCAACTGACCATTTAACAAACATGTTAAGCTAGCTACCACATAGCTTTAGCTTGCTAGCTAAAATATGACTACAACAAAAACTACCACTTTTGTTTTGTTAATGAATGTTTTATTGTAAAATGACTAGTAACATATAAGCTGTTATTACAAAAATAACACAAACATGAAAAATTACTCTGACCCATAAAAATTATAAAATATATCCTCACCTCAATGCTAAGTGGGTATTTGACACAATGACTAATGCAAAATGAACAGGAAGTCAGGGCTCAAATTTAATATCAACATCATGTCACAGCGCCCCCTAGTGTGGCTGTAATAAGCACTGTGACAACCAACCCGTGAGACAACCAACCCCGGTCTCCCCTACAGAGATGATGATCAGTCTAATGAGATATTAATCAATGTGTTTTAAAGACTAAGCGACAGGTGAGCAGGTGTAGAAGCAGGTTGGCTGTAAAGTGTGACGATGAGTTTAGAGTTTAATGAATCTCAAACCATCATGAGAGAAAAACTAACTGTCATGCTGTGTTGTCACCAGCAGGTGGAGCTATGAACACGTCAACTGGTGTTGAACATTTTACTTGATACACAACTCAATTTCTTTGTTTCCAAGACCAAACCAGTGACACCTCATGTTTAATCTTTAATTTATCAACACGGATGATTTTAAAGGAGACAAACAAGGAGCTCTGTGGTAGTTTAGATGTGAACATTTTAACAACCTGACTGACACTAAACCAGATGGACAAGGTTTTTATGTTCCTGTCACTGTAGCAGGAAACATGCTCAGCTTGTTTATCTGTATCAATATTTACTTTATTACATTTGAATATAACATGAAGAAAATCACAAGGCAGGAGATTCACATGGGTGATGAAAAAAAAACTAGAAGATTCAAAAATATCTGACAGTAATGGAAGTGTACATTTCTATATGAACATTGCAAATAAAAATCAGAAAGTAATAGTCATAATATTAAAATAAGACTCTAGACCATCAATAACAGACCCCAACGTATTAATCAAAGGAGCGAATTCTTCAACAAAATGAACTCAGAGTATTTGCTCTTCACAAAGAAAACACAACATGAAGACAAAATACAAGAAGGACAAAGATTATGGATGAGGCAGAAACAATGTTGATAAAGAATAATTACTGAATGTAGTGCCCTCTTTTCCCTATAAGAGGGGCACGGTGGCTGGTCTCCAGTGTTTGGACGCGTGCAGGTTATTCTAACAAAAAGGTGCCCAAGGCGAGGTAGCCTACCGGTGGTAAAGCTACATATTTATTGACACAACACAATACCTCGATGGCAGGACACGAAACCACTCACTGTATGACACGGTCAAAACTGTATCCTTCGGCCAGCACACCTGGTGGGATGATTGTCCGGGGTTTAAATCACCCGTGACCCGGAAGTGAGTGACGCTACCTCCGTGTCACCAAAATAAAACCCGCCAACATTAATCGACAAATAAACAACAAATAAAAGCACAATAAATGGCTCCTACACTAACAGTTGATGGAAATTTACTTTGCATTGTGAACAATTTTAAAAAACAATAAAAGGTTACAGTATACTATATCTGTTTCCAGACTGTAAAACAACGGATCAGAAATTCATGGGAAAATCAAAGTATTTATTAAAGGATCAAAATACTTAAACTAAATTAACTTTAACCAGGATATCTGTAAAAAAAAAAAAAAAAAATCTGTACAGGAAACTGTGATATGTAAAATTATATAACATTATATAATTATTTGGGCTTGGGGATGGAGAAAAACAACACCACCCTTTGTAAACTTCTTGGATATCAGCTTTCAAGTCCTGTTCCCATGCCGCCGCCACCGCCTCAGCTTGTTGCTGAATTTTGACAGAACTCTTGTGCATAGTTACAGTTGCTAACGTAGGATTGGACAGTGGCTGTTTGGGGGAGGGGCTTAGCGAAGAGTCAAAAGCATGGATGTAGATGGTCTTACATAGATCATGGTCAAGAGCCTGTCAACAAAACAAGATGCTGATAACCAGGATAATGAACAGCTTTGATTCGTTAAGTTTTTCTCCTGATGATGTGAAACAGTTTCATCATTTTGTTTTCACATTTTCTCAAATATTAATCTTGATTTTAAAAAAGTCACATAACTAACAAACTAAAGATGATAAAGACACAAAGTTATGACTAAATGACGTAGAAACAAGTCTGGGTGAGTCTCCATGGAAACACCAAATAAAGATGAAAAAGAAAACACAAAGTCTTATTTTTTATGAAAGAAAAAAGTCACACAGCTTCAAGAACAGCGTTTCTTAAAGGTAGTACAGAGATGATGATGAGATATTAATCAAATGTGTTTTAAAGACTAAACAACAGGTGAGCTGGTGTAGAAGCAGGTTGGCTGACATGCTGTGTTGTCACCAGCAGGTGGAGCTATGAACACGTCAACTGGAGTTGAACATTTTACTTGATACACAACTCAATTTCTTTGTTTCCAAGACCAAAGCAGTGACACCTCATGTTTAATCTTTAATTCATCAACACAGATGATTTTAAAGGAGACAAACAAGGAGGTCTGTGGTAGTTTAGATTTTAATTGATTTCAATTTCAAATTGCTGGTTTACACTTGGATTTCATTCTGTAAACCTTTAAACCTTTTACACTAAACATTAAGGTCGGATTATTGAGGTCGGATGTAGAGGATTCGCCGGCCAGTCCCTCATCAGGGCACTCAAGATGTTGGGAGTGAAGGGACTGCAAAGGAGGAAAGCCATCAAGAACATCACGGACGCTGCAGAAAAGGCGTCGAGATGGCTGTGGATCAAGCGGGGAGATCCGTGGGCCACACATGCTACTTAGACACAAGCCGGGGCCTGATCAACCCCGGCTGGGTCGCCTGGGCGAGGGTGTATGATGTTGCGAGACCCGAAACACCCAGTGACCCCAGGTTACATCACTGATGATGTGTCTAAGTTGCACAGTATGTGTATGTTAGAACAAGAAACAAAACTCACTCACCATCTTCGCTTCAGCTTCAGCTTCACATGGTCCAGCTACAGTTTGCTCCTCCATATATACATGGCTGCGGGTGGTAAATGGTTTCATTTCATTAATCCCTAAATTTCTGTTCATCAGGGTGACTACTCTTTGTTATCTGTTTGTCAGTCTACCAACAAGATACAAAACACAGTTATGGGTCAGTGGGTCCAAACATAGAGGAAAAGGATAAGTGAAAAGGAATTACAATTATTAGAGAATTAGTAAAGTTATATAAATCATAAAAATCAATGCTCCATGTGACTAAATCAAGTTTTATTCAAATGATGAGTGAATGAAGATTCATTCAAGTAAAACCTTCATCAACTGTGCATCATCTGGAAGAAACCAGATGATTGTAAGAAATTAAGAAAGCTTAAGAATCTTTCTTAAGTCAACATATTTCTGACTCACCAGATATATTTTACTTTTCTAATTTGTGGTTTTTATACTGACCATGATGCACCTGAACTGAACGTTGCCCCTTTGTCTGTCGAAAATTTGGAGAGACAATGAAAACATGATCATAAATGATCAAATCTATATGTAAACAAATCTCTACTTCCTTAAGAGTGAGAAATAGCCCTTTATAAACTACAGGAAGATGAGACAAAGACTGAACTGTTCACCTAGTAAAAATTACTATACAGATCTGTTTTGTTTTATTATAACCTCCTCTGGTATTTGCCCCATAAAATAAACTCACATGTCGCTTGTATTGATAACACTTTAAATAAAACCACCGGAAGTTAATGCTAAACTGCAAAAATAAAAAGTTTTACAAATAGTAAAAAGATGCACAAGCATATTTAGGTTAGTGTGTTAGCGTGCTGGTTAACCAACACAAAAATGCATCAGAGGCTGATTTCAGGTATTTGATCATCAGTAAGAAGAGACGTTTCAGTCTGGTCCAAAGAGATGAAGTTTATTTTTCATGTAGTAAAGGTCATCGGGCAAATAAAGATACAAACCATACAAACCAACTAATTCCAATAAGACAACAGGATGATACATGATGATTTAATAAGATCATACAAGTGTTGGTATCAGTCAGTTGATCATTAAGATGCTATTTATTATTGCAGTCATGAAACTCATAAATTTATATCAAGGACTTAGTGAGAACTGAAAAAAAAGATAGAAATAAAGATGATAAAATAATAAAATAGCCTTCTAAACCAGACAGGCTGTAATAAAAAAAGGGATCACCAGTGGGCAAAAACTGGTCATAAAAACTCATAACAAAACAACAAGACAGTAGAAAACAATTTAGAAATTGAACACAAAATGACTAACTAGTAAAAACTGCCTACTGTAATAGATGGAATAAAGATACTGTAGAGATCTTCTTCTTTCTCCTCTTGTGTAAATTTGCTAATTTATGATCATATTTCTAATGAGTGGCTCAAAACTGAAATGTGATTGTGCGGAGAACCTTATGAAGATGGTTAAACATCTTGTTTAGGCTTTACGTGTAATTTAATCAACATCATCAATTTGTCTAGTAACAACAACACAGTCTGACAGCACAATGACCTCAGTACTGAAACTCTTCAACGCTTCAACATTAACTTAACAACATTACAACCTTCAGGAAGTGAAGATTTATTGCAAAAAGGTGATGCCTGTGTGGGTGGATCAGTGGGCAATATATCAGGACTTTACACTACACCTACTGCAACTACTGTGTGATGAGCTGGACACTGTGATTTTGCTCATTCTGATGGACATTATCTTTATAAAGAAGTAATTTGCAGCAGAAAGGCAATGCAGCACAGCGTGAAGAGTTTATTGTTATTGTTAATTGGCTTCTTTTTGATTGAAGTTACACTGTAATTCATATAATTTAGAATAATATTCTTGAAAAGACTGGTTAATTTGTTTCGGATCACTTATTTAAGTTCCTACATTGTTATGGATGGCATAAATCTCTACAATATTGTTGAACATCAGCTTAAATTTCCCGTTGACCCGTCATTGGCAGGGCCGCGCATTGGCCACAGGTACACAGCGATCCACCACCGCCTGCATTTGTCCATACTGGACTCCGTCGTAGGTCCCAGCGATGGACGTCCGCTTGGTCACTCCATTGCGGTAGGTGCGGCTGAGGCGAGCTGTGTAAGGGATGTTGACTTCCATCTTGCATCCCTCCATGCGAACTCTGCAGTAATGGTTAGGTGGGACGGTGAGCTCAATGGAAACGGAGTGGCTGCGCTTCTCCACCACTGTGTTTCCTCTGTCGAACTGCCACGTCTTCTCGGCGCTCACCGAGACGCCAACGGAGACGAAAGGGAGACCAGCTGTGATGCTGCTCGTGATGCCCAGCGTGGTGCCCTCGCTGATGCTCCACGTGGCGTGCGTCTCTGTGGTCTTTTCGAGGGTGACCGTCTCCGTCACCGCCTGACACCCGTTGTTGGTGACCCCAGAGATTTGCATGGTCTCAGGAGGGGACTTGAGCATGACGGTATTATCAATGGCGTACTTAACGTCTGAAATGTGCTGGGTGTAGGCGTCTTTGTTGATGGTCAAGACCTGGTAGGTCTTGTACCAGTACTCATCATCTCCCCAGGGCAGGAAGAAGGCCTCGTTTTTGGTATCAACCTTCCCAAGACCGTACTTGTTCTTCCCAACGTAGATGTTGACACCTTGGCAGGTTCTGACTGAATGCTGTGGCACTGAACTGTAGGAACCGTCCTTCCACTCCAGGAATTCAAAGTTGTCTTTGTTGGTCAGGATCTGAAAGGTTCGAGCACGGTGCACTCGGTCTCCGTAGGCGTAGCGGCAGTATGGGCCCAGCCTGGGGCTGTAGAAGCCGGCCTGACAGCCAGCCTTGCAGACGTAGTCGGTGCGCTTGGTGTAGCTGTTGTATATGGACACGGCTCCATTGGGCAAGGAGCCGCCCCAGGTCAGCCACTTTAGGTTCCTGTTGTCGCTAAGATCCCGTTTCTGTCGCAGGTTGGCATGTGTCGGAGGACTGGATGGCAAGGACACTGTAAAAGACACAGAATGTAGCTGATAGTTACAATTTATCACAGTTTATAATATTATTGTCATTTGGTACATATTTCAGGTGTTTTGTGTGTTTGTGAGGCTTAAGAGAGCTGTAGACTTTTATTTTGAAAATACCGCTTCTATTTTGACATCTGGTGTAACGCTGCGCCGTTCCGGAGAGTGAGAGGTAAACAGAAGAAGGTGAAGATGCACATGTGCTGTAGTTAAGCTAATGTAAGCGACGTGGGTGTGGGTGTGTCAATAAATGAGTCCAACAACGTACTGGGTTCTTACTCCAAATCTTTTAGTAAGTCTCTCCACACACAACAGGTTCCTCTACTTCTCCTTAGCTCTCACCAAACCCTCCTGTTCCACTAGCACCGCCTAGTGACTGACCCCGGTAACACCATCATGAACAACTCTCCACAACAATACATTAAACCCATTATGTAACCTTAGCTTTTTCACCTAAGACATAACTAAAACATAACTTTCATCTTACATATCTCCCCCCCTTACAAAAAGAAGCGTCCTCGTGTGGACGTCCTCGCATGGACGTTCTTCATACCATTACGGCTTGGCTCCAGAACCGTAAAGTCAATGGCTAGGATCTCATTGGGCCGAGAGGCCAACAAGTGTCCCATGAAACTGCGAACCGCTGGTCGACTCATCTTGGCCACCTGGCACCTTTCACAGGCCTGACACCACTGTGCCACATCAGCAGACATGCTGGGCCAATAACACCACTGGCGCAAAAGCTCCAAGGTCCTCTCGACCCCTTGATGACTATGACCCTGGTGAACCTCGGTGAGCACATCTGTTTTTAATGCCGCAGACAACAACAACTGAAGGACAACCTCGGCCCCATCTGGCCGGAAAACCTGGCGATACAAAAGACCATTTCTTTCAACCAACCGGTCCCACTGCTGCAGTAACACCAAAGCTGACCGAGACAGTTGTTTCCGCTCATGTGTCCTGTGGCCTAAGCTTTTATCTTGGCTTTTAGTGGGCGAGGTGAGGGATTCTCCAGGCAGGAACTGTTTCAGTGACTGAAATAGGCTACTGGCGGAAAAAAAAACAGCGACGAGAGCTGGATGTGATCGCTCTGTGTTTTATGACAAGTCTTGGTGGTTGATGCTCTGTGCAGTGTCCGGTCTTGTCGCTGAGCTGATGTTTTACCCTCCAGCTCCACAGATCACGTCTATGAAAACTATGAATGATCTTTGTAACTGTGTCTCTTTGATATCGCCAAACTTCCGGGTGACGTAAACCCGACCCAATTAAATATTAAAATCAAATTCTGTCCTGTTGCCCGTTTTTCCATTTCGTATTTTTGATCTGAGCCTAAAATTGAAATATGAAAAACCAGACATTTTTTCATATTTTGTGTTTGATTAAAAAACAAAAAACAAAATAAAATGTCACTTTTTCCTTTTTTGATTTTTGATTTCCAATCGAAAATGGAAAGAACGAATGATACACGGATTAAACACTTACCTGACGGCTGCCTTGGACCACACACATGGACACAACATACACATGGACAATATAAACCATCCTCTCACCAGAGACTTTACATCCTGTCTTGAGAGCTCTGGATTTCAGCAGCACACCCACTTCCCCACACACTCCAAAGGACACACTGAACGTTCCTCACTGGGGCGGTATTTTATTTCCTCACGTGCCTCCCCCTCTAAATGGTCGAATAAGAAGAATGCCTGATCGGATGTGGACAAATGACGTGCTCTCATACAGGCTTGCACCTCCTCCAGCCACTCGGCCAACCCTATGCCTGACTTTCCCCTAAATGTGGGACATTTTCTGTCAAATCAGTCTCTCCATTAAAGGAGCACTGACAACAGCGGGTGCAGTGGGTGGGAACGAGACTGGGGGTGCAGTACTCGGGCCAGGCGCGGCCATAACCTGCGTCTGTCTCAGCCTGTCATTATCTGTTCTCAGTTGAGCAACTAACTCTCTTAATTCCTGCAATTCTGCCTCCATCATGAAGCCTATACCAACTAAGACTTTCCCTACCTTGAAAGTGAAACCAGGGAAAGGGGACGAAGTGTTGTTTCAGGTCCACCAAACCAATTGCTGTTTTGTCTTGGAAAAAAAAGAAAGAAACACAAGTCAGACACCAAAAAGAAAATTAACACAGCCACAGAATTTTCACAAACTAGCTTTTCAGCCATTCAGCCATGAGCTACGGCACATGTGTCGGAGCCTCGGTGTCAAAGGACCATCACTACCTGTAGCTGCTGTAGCCTACTTGAGCATGATTTCCCCACACCGTGTTGCTGCACGCTCCGTCCCCTTGCCGCTGAAACTGCATCTTGCCTTTTGCCCCTTCCCCCATCTCCTCTGACTGAGGATTCGTGAGTAGTAACACACTCCAGTGCATTACGTGAGAGTTTTGAATACTGTTACAAAAACCTACTTAAAGGTCAACAGTGAACAAGTTAAATAATTTCTAAAGTCCACTCGTAAATGCGTAATAAATATTTTTGTTACTTTAACTAAATCCTCTGTTGTAATTATAAGGGTATTATTGTTTGCATAAATATAAAATAGGTAAAGTGAACATTTATTGTTTAAAGAGGAAGTACCAAAATTTTGCGTTTACTTCTTAAAAGTTATTGGAGGCACCGCCAAGTTATTTTATTCCACTATCACAGTTATCACAGGTAGTGCCATCTTTAGACGAACTCAGGCCCCGCTCCACTGTACTACAACACCCCAATTAGTCTGTATTTTCTAGATAATGGGACTGGGGTTACACAAGTTTTATAGGCACAGTCATAAAGCATCTTCTGGTGTGAATGTGGTATGAATGAATAATGGTTGCTGTACGCGCTTTGGGTATTGGGCAACAATAGAAAAGCGCTATATAAATGTAATCCATTATTATTATTATTATTATTATTTCTGATCTGAACAACAGATAAACCTGTGATGTTGTGAGATAATTGTTCTTCATGCATTGAGAAGGATGATCAGTCCTTTCGACATCAGGAGAAGAGAGCAGATGTACACAGGGTATTGTTGTTGAAAGCCAGAGTTGGGATTACTTGCCTATATAAACCCTCAGATATTGGTAAGAAGTTAGTCACTTAGACATATTCCATGTTCCATGTCATGGTGTGTTGGTCTGCATGAAGCCTGATACTTTGTTACTTTTTTACTTTTTGAACTTTGTTTGCTTTCTTGTTGAAGTAAATAAAAGACAGCTCTACTTCAGATCCATCTTTTCCAGCGTTTTGTTTTGAGTCCAGAGTTTATTTTGTTATATGGTGTGAGATTAGTTATCTGGCCCATTTCTTATCTCCATCAACCACTCTACCCACTGCGCCACGCACCGCCCCATCAGCATCACTTTGAAAACATCAACTCCAGAACTAAAGTATTAAATATTTGAATCTCTGACCGTTTATGAACTGTGAGCTCTTCTCCACTTTGTCCTGCAGACTGGCCGAGGCCAGAGCCAGCAGGGCCGAAAGCAGCAACACTGACACCTTCATCTGGAAACCAAACACAAGGGGTTTCAGTTACAAAGCTTCAAATCAACATTAGATATAAATCGATCCATTTGTAGGTTCTGCTCCACACATGTGGTCCTGAGAAAGAATCTTTTAGACATTATACTTAAAGAGCAACTAAAACCCCAGGTTTTTCTCACAGAAAGTTCCAGAAACCTTTAGTTCCTGGCATCTTTAGTACCCAGAACTAAATAGTTAATGTGTCCCGATCCAAGCGCTCTTAAGAACACTGTGAAAGGATGTGTTTCCCAGAGTCACTCTTACCTTAAGAAGATCTTTCACCAAGAAGGAAATGTAGGATCAAGTTGATCCACTCTTAAAGGGGAATTGCCATTTCTCACAATCTGGACCTAATTTCTTGCATAAAATATGATCATTTACTTGCGCAGATAACCAAGGTATCATTACAAGTTGTTCTGACGAAAATTTGATCCAGCCGAGAGTCGTGTATCATATAATGCTAGTTCATATTTCCATATTAACCAGCTGGATGTTATTTTACTCGACGAGAGAAAGACGGTAAAACTTGGGTCAGGTAAACGATACGACATCACCATGACAACATATTGTCACGCCTCGTACTGGTGGACCATTTCTTTACATAAAGGTTTGTTTATCCTGTTACATGCAGCGTCTGTTGTTTTTCTGACTTCTGCCGGAGTTTACGTAAACGCAACAGCAAGAATATGTGCCAACATGCAACCGCACCACTAGATGGGGGTAAATCTCAACAGCCAGCCTTCAGTAGGTGTTTAGGCTACCATAGTCACTCAGCAACACTTCATGAAAAATATGCCCTGAATAAAATACAACAGCAGAACAAATTCCATTATAGAGGCAAGGTTACTGTCTTTTAAAGAGATTATAAGATGGGTCCTACTTTATTTGAAAATAAATTCAAGTTGACGGCCTTTCTGGGATACAAGATGTAGGCTATTAGCTTTATTATCATGGATGCAAACATGTTAAAATCGTTTAGAACCGGAATCAAAATAGAGAATCGGAATCGTTAAAATCCAAATGATGCCCAATCCTACTACACAGTCAAGTTTTAGAGTAGAGAGATACTTTATACATCCCTTACAGGGAAATTCAAAATCGACTAGTAGCTCAAACACAAAAAAGAGATGAATCCACAAAACAACATAACATAACAAACTACTTGTCTACGTCTTTGTTTGCTAACGTTGCCTTTACTAACACACAGAAGTTAGTTAGTTAGCATCTTACCTTCGACAAACGTGGGTGTTTCTGTTTTCTTCTTCTTCTTCTTCTTCTTCTTCTTCTTCTTCTTCTTCTTCTTCTTCTTCTTCTTATCTATTTGGGCTTGGGGGTGGAGAAAAAACTTCAACACCACCCTTTATAAACTTCTTGGATATCAGCTTTCAAGTCCTGTTCTCATGCAGAAGAAGAGAGCGTGATGTTCCATCCTTGAGAGACAAAGACGGAGCAGCTACAGGATTGGAGAACTCGGTTGTAGCGTCTGAGTTACCGGTAAGTCTGTTTACAAAGCACTAAAAGATGTCAGTAACGTTATCTCAGAACATGTCTCTATCTGGTATTTCATGTTACTCGTATTTCTTTTGCTCAAATACTACACAGTAGGGTTGGGCACCGAAAAACGGTTCCAATTAGGAACCGGTTCCTAACATCCGGTTCTGGAATCGTTAAGAAGCTGTTTGCGTTTCCATTCCTTTTATCGGTTCCTAAATGTCCGCACTAGGTTGTTTGTTTTTCTCCACTGGCACTAGTTTAAAGTAATTTGATCCGCCCTGCACCACCACATCTTTTCACAACCCTCCGCCTCAGCTTTCTGCTGAATTTTGACAGAACTCTTGTGCATAGAGCAGCATGACGGCGAGCTAAGGTAACGTTAGCTAAAGCAGCATGCCAGCATCCCAGACCGAAGCTGTGTACCGGTTCAGGCTGCAGCCCCTGAACCGGTACACAGCTCCAGAGTCACAGCGAGACACACCAGCACCCACTCCACCGAGCAGCCGCGGTATTGGAGTCCGACAGACGGACGTCTGAAACTGTAAACACAGAGCGACCGCTCTGGGTAAACACAGCTGATCGATCGAGAAAAAAAAAAACGTTGGGGTGAATTTATTACGGTCATTTAATGTAACTTGGTCAAAATAAGACGTAGGCCTATCGTCATGATTTTTTTTTCAGTTCTGTTGGGTCAAGCTGCTGTAGCCTGCAGCATGATGATGATGTTTTTTTTTTTTCATCAGCATCAGTAGCTACAGAACTCACATGGGTTTGAGGGGAATTCAATCAACCTTTATTTAATGGGAGCATTGGAAAAAAAAACACCTTTGAAACTAACGAAAAAGTTACTTTTTCAGTAACGCATTACTTTTTACTGAGTTACTATGAGTTACTTTTTAATGAAGTAACTAGTAACTGTAACTAGTTACTATTTTTGAGTAACTAGCACAACACTGGTAACAAGTGAGGCCACGCCCCCTTTCCGGTGAAAACAAACTGCTGGTTTTGACTGGCAGTAAATACAAATCTCGCCGTAGTCCGTCTTAATTTCGCCTATCTAGCATTAACCGGCCTGGAAGCCTCCTGCAATATAATGTTTGGCAGGCAGACAGCTATATCACGTCGTTTTCACATTTTCTCAGATATTAATCTTGATTTTTAAAAAGTGACACAACCAACAAACTCAACCTGTTTTCTAAAAGATGATAAAGACACAGAAAGTTATGACTAAATGACGTAGAAACAAGTTTGGGTGAGTCTCCATGGAAACATCAAATAAAGATGAAAAAGAAAACACAAAGTCTTATTGAAAACATATTTAATGAAGGAAAAAAGTCAAACAGCTTCAAGAACAGTGTTTCTTACAGGTAGTACAGAGATGATGATCAGTCTAATGAGATATTAATCAAATGTGTTTTAAAGACTAAACGACAGGTGAGCAGGTGTAGAAGCAGGTTGGCTGTAAAGTGTGAAGATGAGTTTAGAGTTTAATGAATCTCAAACCATCATGAGAGAAAAACTAACTGTCATGCTGTGTTGTCACCAGCAGGTGGAGCTATGAACACGTCAACTGGTGTTGAACATTTTACTTGATACACAACTCAATTTCTTTGTTTCCAAGACCAAACCAGTGACACCTCATGTTTAATCTTTAATTCATCAACACAGATGATTTTAAAGGAGACAAACAAGGAGCTCTGTGGTAGTTTAGGTGTGAACATTTGAACAGACTGACTGACACTAAACCAGTTGGACAAGGTTTTTATGTTCCTGTCACTGTAGCAGGAAACATGCTCAGCTTGTTTATCTGTATCAATATTTACTTTATTACATTTGAATATAACATGAAGAAAATCACAAGGCAGAAGATTCACATGGATGATGAAAAAAACTAGAATATTCAAAATATATCTGACAGTAATTGGAAGTGTACATTTCTTTGTGAACATTGCAAATAAAAATCAGAAAGTAATAGTCATGATATTAAAATAAGACTATAGACCATCAACAACAGACCCCAAATTCATGAAATAGTCAAAGTATTAATCAAATCCTTCAACAAAATGAACTCATGTTTTAACCAGAGTATTTGCTCTTCACAAAGAAAACACAACATGAAGACAAAATACAAGAAGGACAAAGATTCTTATGGATGAGGCAGAAACAATATTGATAAAGCCATAAACAAGTAAAGGTTATTGGCTGGAGATTTATCAATAAAAGGAATTAATGATCACAATTTACCATTTGCCTCCTCTGTGCTGTTCACACTGTCAAACAGACAGGCCAAGGACAGAGCCAGCAGGACTGACAGCAACGACTGTTTCACCTGGAAAATCACATCAAACAAAAAAACAAACAGTTAATCCCTGACCAAGATCTGTTTTCCTCACGCTGGTGGCAAAAATTCATTGGCTCGTGTGTGAAGCTGCTTACATCTCAACTATACATACAAAATATTTACATCAGTTTGATTCATGTCAATCAGATTAGATTAGATTCAAGGAAGGTTACATTATATATAATACTGTATAAGGAAACTATTATTAACTTCTTAGTAAGTGTTATTTGACTTATTTAAAATAAGAGAGAAATAAGAGTCAAATGTCAAAGATCAGTAAATATTTGCCTTTTTAATTGAATGGATTGTGGTAAACTGTTGGTTAAAATGATTAAATTCTAAAAAGAAAAAAAAAGAAAAAAAGAACTAACCATAAATATGATATATTTTAATTCATTTCAATTTCAAATTGCACCACTGGTTTACACTTGGATTTCATTCTGTAAACCTTTAAACCTTTTACACTAAACATTAAGAAACAAAACTCACTCACCATCTTCGCTTCAGCTTCAGCTTCACATGGTCCAGCTACAGTTTGCTCCTCCATATATACATGGCTGCGGGTGGTAAATGGTTTCACCATTAATCCCTAAATTTCTGTTCATCAGGGTCACTACTCTTTGTTATCTGTTTGTCAGTCTACCAACAAGATACAAAACACAGTTATGGGTCAGTGGGTCCAAACATAGAGGAAAAGGATAAGTAAAAAGGAATTAGAATTATTAGAGAATTAGTAAAGTTATATAAATCATAAAAATCAATGCTCCATGTGACTAAATCAAGTTTTATTCAAATGATGAGAATGAAGATTCATTCAAGTAAAACCTTCATCAACTGTGCATCATCTGGAAGAAACCAGATGATTGTAAGAAATTAAGAAAGCTTAAAGCAGAAGTAAGTGATATATTTGTGTTAATATAAGTCTTAAATAGTTATATCTTCCGACAGCAATCACTTACATAGAGTGTTTGGACCAAAACACGGGTCTGTCAGTCACTCTGCTCTGCTCTGAGCCGAGGAGAAAACATTTATCGTATCCTACAGTTTTTATCCAATGAGGAGAGAGAACGGCATGCAGGGCTGTGTGTGCAGCCAAGGAACGCCGTGAATGTGGCGACGTAGGGACGAGGACTGTTATGGTGCGTTCAAGGAAACTCGTATTTTTCCGACCGTGAAGTGGTACCAGTTCGATCTGGTACGAGTTCACCGGTCGGAAGTTACGAGTGGCTGTTATAGTGACTTTCACCGGTAAAACAGGTCGGCGAAACACGAGTGGGTTGCCTGGAACGCTACAAAGTCGTAAGTTGTGACTTGAAGCTGTAATTTACGATTTCAAAAGCCTGCCTGGAACGCAGCATTAGCGAAAACGACCGGATCGCTTACTTCTGCTTTAAAGCAGATATCAGCGGTTCGGCCGTTTTCGCTAATGCTGCATTCAAGGCAGGCTTTTGAAACCGTAAGTTACAGCTTCAAGTCACAACTACAACTTTGTAGCGTTCCAGGTAACCCGTAGCTCGTGTTTTTACCGTCCTGTTGCCTGTGAAAGTCACTATAACGGCCACTTGTAACTTCCGACCCGTGAACTCGTACCAGATCAAACTGGTATGACTTCACAGGAAGGAAAAACACAAGTTACGAGTTTCCTTGAACGCACCATGAGTTAGCAGCCCCCGCCCTCGTCAGGCATCTATTGGTCCTCGTGCTACGTCACCACATTCACGCGCACCCCTTGGCTGCACACACAGCCCTTCATGCCGTTCTCTCTCCTCATTGGATAACACTTGTATCCCACAAGAAAAAAATTCTCCTCCATTTACAGCAGAGCAGAGTGACGGAGAGACTCGTGTTACGGCTGAAACACTCCATGTAAGTGATTGCTGACGGAAAATATGACTATTAGGGACTTATATTAACAAAAACATTCCGCTGATATCTGCTTTAAGAATCTTTCTTAAGTCAACATATTTCTGACTCACCAGATATATTTTACTTTTCTAATTTGTGGTTTTTATACTGACCATGATGCACCTGAACTGAACGTTGCCCCTTTGTCTGTCGAAAATTTGGAGAGACAATGAAAACATGATCATAAATGATCAAATCTATATGTAAACAAATCTCTACTTCCTTAAGAGTGAGAAATAGCCCTTTATAAACTACAGGAAGATGAGACAAAGACTGGACTGTTCACCTAATGAAAATTACTATACAGATCTGTTTTGTTTTATTATAACCTCCTCTGGTATTTGCCCCATAAAATAAACTCACATGTCGCTTGTATTGATAACACTTTAAATAAAACCACCGGAAGCTAATGCTAAACTGCAAAAATAAAAAGTTTTACATATAGTAAAAAGATGCACAAGCATATTTAGGTTAGTGTGTTAGCGTGCTGGTTAACCAACACAAAAATGCATCAGAGGCTGATTTCAGGTATTTGATCATCAGTAAGAAGAGACGGTTCAGTCTGGTCCAAAGAGATGAAGTTTATTTTTCATGTAGTAAAGGTCGTCGGGCAGATAAAGATACAAACCATACAAACCAACTAATTCCAATAAGACAACAGGATGATACATGATGATTTAATAAGATCATACAAGTGTTGGTATCAGTCAGTTGATCATTAAGATGCTATTTATTATTGCAGTCATGAAACTCATAAATTTATATCAAGGACTTAGTGAGAACTGGAAAAAAAAGATAGAAATAAAGATGATAAAATAATAAAATAGCCTTCTAAACCAGACAGGCTGTAATAAAAAAGGGATCACCGGTGGGCAAAAACTGGTCATAAAAACTCATAACAAAACAACAAGACAACAGAAAACAATTTAGAAATTGAACACAAAATGACTAACAAGTAAAAACTGCCTGCTGTAATAGATGGAATAAAGATACTGTAGAGATCTTCTTCTTTCTCCTCTTGTGTAAATTTGTTATGATCATATTTCTAATGAGTGGCTCAAAACTGAAATGTGATTGTGCGGAGAACCTTATGAAGATGGTTAAACATCTTGTTTAGGCTTTACATTTAATCAACATCATCAATTTGTCTAGTAACAACAACACAGTCTGACAGCACAATGACCTCAGTACTGAAACTCTTCAACGCTTCAACATTAACTTAACAACATTACAACCTTCAGGAAGTGAAGATTTATTGCAAAAAGGTGACGTCTGTGTGGGTGGATGAGTGGGCAATATATCAGGACTTTACACTACACCTGTGATGAGCTGGACACTGTGATTTTGCTCATTTTGATGGACATTATCTTTATAAAGATGTAATTTGCAGCAGAAAGGCACTGCAGCACAGCTTGAAGAGTTTATTGTTATTGTGTTATTGTTAATTGGCTTCTTTTTGATTGAAGTTACACTGTAATTCATATAATTTAGAATAATATTCTTGAAAAGACTTGTTAATTTGTTTCGGATCACTTATTAAAGTTCCTACATTGTTATGGATGGCATAAATCTCTACAATATTGTTGAACATCAGCTTAAGTTTCCCGTTGACCCGTCATTGGCAGGGCCGTGCATTGGCCACAGGTACACAGCGATCCACCACCGCCTGCATTTCTCCATACTGGACTCCGTCGTAGGTCCCAGCGATGGACGTCCACTTGGTCACTCCATTGCGGTAGGTGCGGCTGAGGCGAGCTGTGTAACGCCTGGAATCCACTGGCGTTCGTTTCATCCGACGCGACGCGGCTGCCAATTCATTTTCTATGGGACGCGTCAAACCGTTAATGACGCCCCCGCAAAGCATTCTGGGTAGGCGGCGCGTCCGGTCGAGCAGTTGCGGCGCGTCCAAAAGTTGAGCACAGCTCAACTTTATGCAAATGAATCCGTCCGACGCAGGGTCACTGTCCAATGGGGAGAACTGCTCGGGGGGCGGGGGTCTGCTTATCCACTGTCCGTGCCTCTCTGTTGACTCGCCGCTCTGTGTTCCCGCCTACCAAAAAGTCAGTTGACGCCGAGGCGTCGCGTCCGGCGAGAAATCAAATTGACGCCAGTGGATTCCAGGCGTAAGGGATGTTGACTTCCATCTTGCGTCCCTCCATGCGGACTTTGCAGTAATGGTTAGGTGGGACGCTTAGCTCAATGGAAACGGAGTGGCTGCGCTTCTCCACCACTGTGTTTCCTCTGTCGAACTGCCACGTCTTCTCGGCGCTCACCGAGACGCCAACGGAGACGAAAGGGAGACCAGCTGTGATGCTGCTCGTGATGCCCAGCGTGGTGCCCTCGCTGATGCTCCACGTGGCGTGCGTCTCTATGGTCTTTTCGAGGGTGACCGTCTCCGTCACCGCCTGACACGCGTTGTTGGTGACCCCAGAGCTTTGCATGGTCTCAGGAGGGGACTTGCGAATGACGATATTATCAATGGCGTACTTGACGTCAGAAATGTGCTGGGTGTAGGCGTCTTTGTTGTAGGGCTGGGCGATAAATCGATTTTATCGATTAATTCGAATTTGTACTTTACGTCGATTTGTTTTGGTGAAAATCGATTCCCCCCCCGCTGGGCTCCCGTAGTTCAGAGCGCGCGTATCCCCAGCGCGCGGCACGCTTGATAAACAAACAACATGGCGGCGAGCAGGGAAGATCTCATCCCCAAGAAAGGAAATGTTTCTTCGGTCATTTGGAATTGGTTCGGGTTTGTGGTGTCGGACACGGAACAAACAGCACCTCGCTGCAAAGTTTGTTTAAAGGCTGTTGCTACCAAAGGAAGCAGTACGACCAATTTACTGCAGCACCTCAAACAGAGGCATGCTGCCGAGTGGGAGAGGTGTTGCTCCCTCCGGAAGGAACAAGACCGCGGCAGCCCAAGCACCGCCACCACAAAACAACCGACCGTCTTGGAAACATTTACAAACTGTATCCCATATGATAAGAAGAGTGCCCGGTGGAAAGCGGTCACGGACGCAGTCGCGATGCATATTGCAAAGGACATGGTGCCCATATACACAGTGGAAAAGCCGGGGTTTATTCACCTGCTGAAAGTTTTTGACCCCAGGTACGTGCTACCAAGCCGCAAATATTTTTCTGATGTTGCCTTACCTCAGCTGTATAACAGTACACGCCAGAGGATCGCCACGGAGCTGGACGGGGTGTCGTTCTACTCCGCGACAACCGATCTGTGGTCCAGCAGAGTGATGCAGCCTTATCTAAGTTTAACCGTGCATTTCATAAATGATGACTGGACTCTGCGGAGCGTCTGCCTCCAAACGGCATATTTTCCCGATGAACACAAAGGCGAAATAATTGCCCAAGGCTTAAAAGACGCCCTGAGCTCGTGGAATCTTCCGGAGGACCGACTCACCTGCATGACGACTGACAGCGGCAGTAACATGCTCAAAGCCCTGAGAGACAATGGGTGGCCCAGCCTTCAGTGTTTTGGGCACAGATTGAACTGCGCTATAGGTAAGAATCAAGTGATATCAAGAGCTGCATGATGTAATTACTGCATTATATTAAACCAATATTTACATGATTAATCATAATTATAATAATATATAATTATATTATATAATTATATACAGTACGCTAAATACTGTGTGTTTGTGTGTGTGTGTAATAAAACACATTTTTAAACAATGAAAAAGTGACTAACTAAACTGAATTGAAATAAGAAATAAATAGCCTAATAATGAAAACTAATTGAAAAATACAAAACTATAATTACTCTTGTGTGAATGCTCTTTGTGTACATTGATAAAATGCAGATATGTGAAGAAAGACATGTTGGTGATTGTAGGTCATGTTACACTAATTTTTTTTTTGCTTGTGTATTTTTTATCTATCACAGAGAATGGTGTGAAGGACCCACGGGTCGATCGTGCTGTAGGAGTATGCAAAAAGGCTGTGTCTGCCTTTAGTTACAGCTGGAAGAAAAGAAAAGAGATGGCTGACATTCAGGTTGAGCTGGGGCTACCCACACATCAACTTGTTACAGAGTCCCCGACGAGATGGGGCTCCCGCCAGAAGATGATCGAGAGGTTTCTCGAACAGGAGAAGGCAATAGTCCGTGTCCTGGGTGCGGACAAAAAAAGTCGCCATCTTGTGCCCACATGGCAAGATCTTCAGGTCTTAGAATCCATTAATCAAGCCGTAAAACCCCTTCAAGACTTTACCGACGCACTCTCTGGGGAGTTATACGTGAGTGTTTCATGTGTTAAACCGGTGCTCCATTTGTTCAAAACCAGTCTCCTGCAGCCAGAGGAAAAAGACACAGAGCTTACTGCAACTGTCATCAATGCAGTACCTTGATGACAAATACAGCAACACAGTGCAGGATGAACTTTTGGACATGTCCTCACTGGTGGACCCAAGGTTCCGTACAACATACATTGACCCAGACAAGGTGGAACAAGTCAAAAAAAGGGCCGTCGATGAACTCATGTCTCTACCTGCTCCTGCTGACAAGAATACACCACAGCAGCCTGGTCCAGCTATGCAGGTGTGCGAAGAACAACAGCCTCCACCGAAGAAAAAAATGACTTTAGCTGCCTTCTTCAAGAAGAATGCACCTGTGTCATCTCCCAACCAGTCAGAGGCAGTTAAAATACAGACTGAGCTGACAACTTACCTGTTGACCCCTGAGGTTGACCCAGACACCGATCCACTTGACTGGTGGAAGCGCCACCAGCCTAACTTCCCAAGGCTAAGTATTTTAGCAAAGAAATACCTCTCGGTCCCAGCTACAAGTGCCCCCTCTGAGAGGGTTTTCAGTGTGGGGGGGGGCATTGTTACATGTCACCGTGCGTGCCTCAAGCCAGAGGTAGTAGACAGGCTTGTCTTCCTGGCTAAAAATGTTTAGAAAAAACATGCACTCATGCACTACTATTTGATACTGTTGTGATTATGCTGTGAATGCAGTTGCTTAATTTTGTTTACAGGCACTTATTTACTGTGCAAATGTAACAGAGTTGAAATCCTTATTTATTATTATTTA
This sequence comes from Decapterus maruadsi, assembly GCA_030347415.2. NCBI lineage: Eukaryota > Metazoa > Chordata > Actinopteri > Carangiformes > Carangidae > Decapterus > Decapterus maruadsi. The sequence goes on along the minus strand of CM064895.1, from coordinate 29,680,491 downwards.
TTATTATTTATTTATTTTTTGGTTGTGAATTTTATCTAATTTATATAGTTTTGTTTTCATTTTATCTGTAAGAGGACTTTTGCTTTGTTTCTTTCTTTTGTCCCTCCTGAGTCCCTGTAGTCCTCCAGGTTGACGGTAGCCCCTCCCTTCTCCCCTCACACAAATGTTTTTTTATGACAACTAGTGAGTCTCGGTCGGGAAAAGTCCGACATTTTTGTTTATTTTCTATCCAAATGTACTTTTTAGTCAGTGAATGTGTGAGAAAAGATGAGCAGAAGGGATGTGAATGTGTTAATCTGTGGTTTTCGAGTTCAGATAGTGTTTTAAACTGTGTTTTATGTTATGAATATTGGCGCCACTCGGCTGCCTCGTTTCAAGTTACTGTGGTGCTGTGAATGCGAATGTATTTTGTGTATAACGTGCGCCCTCTGTTTAGGCGACAGCCAAAGAAAAAAAGACGGATAAATAAATGCTGTCAACACTACAACCTGTCTCTTCATTACGCCAACCTGCAAGTGTTACACAAAATATGTTAAGGTATGTTAGGTAACTACTACTGAATAGCAAGATGTTAAACTTTTGTAAATGTTTTATGAAAATGGGTCACATACGTTTTATTTCATTGTTTATAAGTGGAGGGGGGAAAAAATCGATTTAAATCGTAAATCGGATTTTTTGTAAAAAAATCGGAGATTTTTTTTTTAGGCCATATCGCCCAGCCCTACTTTGTTGACAGTCAAGACCTGGTAGTAGGTCCCGTACGTGTACTCACGACCTCCCCAGGGCAGGTAGAAGGCCTTGTGTTTGGTCACAACCTTCCCAAGACCGTACTTGTTCTTCCCAACGTAGACATTGTCACCTTGGCAGGTTCTGACCGAATGCTGTGGCACTGAACCCCAGAAACCGTTCTTCCACTCCAGGATTTCAAAGTTGTCTTTGTTGGTCAGGATCTGAAAGGTTCGAGCATCATGCGTTCGGCCTCTGTAAGGGTAGCGGCAGTATGGGCCCAGCCTGGGGCTGTAGAAGCCGGCCTGACAGCCATACTTGCATACGTAGTCTCTGCGCTTGGTGTAGCTGTTGTATATGGACACGGCTCCATTGGGCAAGGAGCCGCCCCAGGTCAGCCACTTTAGGCTCCCATTGTCGCTAAACGATTTGGCTGAAGGAAGATCCCATTTCTGTCGCAGGTTGGCATGAGTCAGAGGACCGGACGCCAAGGACACTGTAAAAGACACAGAAATTTAACACAAATTATTTAATTTAAAAAAATACATGTGGCATATCACATCATCATCATCACATTTAAAGTATATGTTTTGGGGCTTTTTGCCATTATTTGGTAGCACACAGTAGAGACAGACAGGAAAGGGGGAGGCAGAGAGAGGGGGAATGACATGCAGGAAAGAGGTGCCCAACACAGGGTTCGAACTGAGGACTGTAGCCTCTACATGGGGCGACCACTCTACCCACTGCACCACACACCGCCCCATCAGCATGACATTTAAAACATCAACTCCAGGACTAAAGTATAAAACATAGCCAGTGCTGACCGTTTCTGAACTGTGAGCTCTTCTCCACGATGTCCTGCAGACTGGCCGAGGCCAGAGCCAGCAGGGCCGTAAGCAGCAAGATTGACACCTTCATCTGGAAACCAAACACAAGGGGTTTCAGTTACAAAGCTTCAACACATGTGGTCCTGAGAAAGAATCTGATTTTTTAGACGTTACACTTAAAGAGCAACTAAAACCCCAGGTTTTAGCCGCATTTTCACAGACAGTTCCAGAAACCTTTAGTTCCTGGCATCTTTAGTACCCAGAACTAGATGGTTAATGTGTCCCGATCCGGGTGCTCTTAAGAACACTGTGAAAGGATGTGTTTCCCAGAATCACTCTTACCTTAAGAAGATCTTTCACCAAGAGGGAAATGTGAGATCAATCTGATCCACTCTTAAAGGGGAATTGCCACCTCTCACAATCTTGACCTGATTTCTTGCATAAAATATGATCATTTACTCGCGCAGATAACCAAGGTATTATTACAAGTCGTTCTGATGAAAATTTGATCGAGCCAAGAGCCGCGTATCATATAATGCTAGTTCATATCTCTAAATGTACAAATACTGTTAAAAAAAATAAAATAAATAATAATAATAATAATAATGATTGATATTGTGTATTTAATGCATGAGATTAATGATTTTTTTTCATGTCATCAGATGAAACTTCAATGAGTGTTTTGAAAACATGTTCATAATAGAAGACCAAAGATTTCAAGACCAAATTTGTTCATAGTTGAAGAATCCAGCTATATGCATACGCATCCATAACTACAGCAAAACTCACAGAGTTACAAAGTCCTTTCACAGTCCTTAAATGTGTGTTTTCCTGAACGTGTGTTTCGGGATGAGCGATCTCAATGTTGTCCCCAATTTATGGGGGTAGGGGTGGTATGTGGGAGTGTGTGAGCAAGATGTCTGTATTTGTTGTATTGTCATGTTATGTACTGTATGTCTACAATGTAATGTAGTGTATTGTTGATGTTGTGTGTCCTATGTATATGCTTGTTCAGGGACCCCCTTGAAAATGAGATGCTACATCTCAAGGGGCTATCCTTTAATAAATTCAAATATCAGCTCTGATCAATATGGTTAAAGTTAAATTTGTTATCTTTCATCTGAGTTAATGATTATCACCTGGGTGATTCTCTGAAGCTACTTACATGTCGACTATATACAAAACATTTACATCAGTTTGATTCATGTGTTAGCAAAATCAGCTTTACATTCAATGAAGGTTAGACTACATTATATAAAATATAAGGAAACTTTCAAAGTATTATTAACTTCTTAGTTATTTGACTAAATAAGAGAGAAATAAGAGTCAAATGTTAAAGATCAGTACTGTTAAATATTTGCCTTTTTAATTTAATGGATTGTGGTCAACTGTTGGTTAAAATGATTCAATTCTCAAAAAACAAAAAAAGAAAAAACAATCAACCATAAATATAATCTATTTCAATTTCAAATTGCACCACTGGTTTACACTTGGATTTCATTCTGTAAACTTTTTAAATAAAATACTAAACATTAAGAAAAGAAACTCACTTACCGTCTTAGTTTCAGCTTCAGCTTCACATGGTCCAGCTACAGTTTGCTCCATATATATATATACATGGCTGCGGGTGGTAAATGGTTTCACTTGGTGTCATAAATTAACCATTAATCCCTAAGTTCCTGTTCATCAAGGTCACTTTTTTAACACTTTATTATCTGTTTGTCAGTCTCCAGCAAGATACAAAACACAGATATGGGTCAGTGAGTCCAAACATAGAGGAAAAGGATAAGTGAAAAGGAATGAAGAATTAGTAAAGTCTTATAAATAATAGCAATCAATGCTCCATGTGACTAAATCAAGTTTTATTGAGAATATTCAAATGATGAGTGAATGAAGATTCATTCAAGTAAAACCTTCATCAACTGTGCATCATCTGGAAGAAACCAGATGATTGTAAGAAATTAAGAAAGCTTAAGAATCTTTATTTTAAGACTAAAGTCAACATATTTCTGACTCGCCAGATACAGTATATTTTTACTTTTCTAATTTGTGGTTTTTATACTGACCATGATGCACCTGAACTGAACGTTGACCCTTTGTTTCTCAGACATTTGGAGAGACAAAAACATGATCATAAATGATCAAATAACAAACCTCTACTTCCTTAAGAGCGAGAAATAGCCCTTTATAAACTACAGGAAATAAGACAAAGACTGGACTGGTCACCTAATAAAAATTACTATACAGCACTGACTCAGTAATCTGTTTTGTTTTATTATAACCTCCTCTGGTATTTGCCCCTATAAAAGAAACTCACATGTCGCTTGTATTGATAACACTTTCAATAAAACTTAATCAATGGCCACAGTTTTCCTGTATTCATGTTAAGCTAACCACCGGAAGCTAATGCTAAACTGTAAAAACAAAAAGTTTTACAAATAGTAAAAAGATGCACAAGAATATTTAGGTTAGTTACCCAGCTGGAAACACAGAGATGCATCAGAGGCTGATTTCAGGTATTTGATCATCAGTAAGAAGAGACATTTCAGTCTGGTCCAAAGAGATTAAGTTTATTTTCTGCATCAGTTAATCGCAATGATGCTGACGCAAATCTTCCGAGATTTGGACAGATCGGGAAGAGGAGATTCTGCTGCAAACAAGCTTGAAATATGGACTTTTTAAATTTTTTTGGGACAATTTCGCATTTCGGGGCTTCAACACAAGACGGACATTACATATGAGCAGCATGGAGGTATTTGGATGTTGTTTTTTGGTGTGTTTTTTTGTGATGAAGACCACCGGTATCCATTTGCAACCGTTACACTGCTACGTCGAGACCCCCTGTAACTCAGAGAAGCTACGGAGGACTCTGAAACTTCTCTCAGCCCTTAGTCGACATGAGGGCAGGGCCGTCGTATAGGGGGGAAAGGTGATGACAATTATAAGGGCCCACAGCCTGCTGGGGGCCCACACAGAGCCCCCAGTATCCTCTATGACAAAATTATTATGCATACACTGAACTAATATATATTCATACGAATAAATCCGAATTAAAACAAAGCCACAAGTCATACAATATTTTAATTGTAATCATTTCAATAACCCCCCTGACCCCTTCTTAAAAAATGGTTTGGTCCACACAGCGGTTCGTTCTTCCTCCTCGGAAAAAATGAAAGCGAGCGAACTTCAGCAGGGTTAGGATGGCCCCCAAAAAGCAAAAGTCTGGACACCAGAAATGAGTTGAGAAGGAGGCCAAGAGTAGGAGCAGCAGAGCAGGGGCCCAGGATATAAAAAACTTTTTTACAAAGAATGGTGAGAGTAAAACTAATCAATTTGCCTACTCGTTCATTCAATGTCTGTAACATTACCATTGACGGGGCGCAGGCTGGAGCCTCGCTGTCACCCGACCGCGCCACACTCTGGACAAGTCGCCAGTTCATTAAAAAAAAAAAAAAAATCAATTCATTCATTAATTCATTGTAGAGCGACGGTTCCTAGAGTAGCTATAACTAAACGTTACTAATTTGGAGGCTACTACAGTGTGTGTGTTTGTTTCACACTGTCACTGGCACTGACAGTGCTCCAGTATGCGCCCGCTCAGAGGTTGCATTGAATTGTATTATGACGCATTCAAGTTCCACTCAGTAATTATGAGTATCTGACGAAGGTCAGTTACGTTATCATGATGTGTTCAATGTGGTCTTATGGTGGGACATTTGAATAGCCTAAATACAAAAAAGTTTAATGTTCAAAGATTTGTTGTTGTTTGTTTTCAAAAACATTGTTGTTTATAATACATAATTTACATAATAATACTCTGACTTGTTAAGTCGTTAATCGTAAAAAAGGAAACAAATTCGTGTATTACACCAGACACCATCAAGAACACTGAAAAACAAGAAAATCGAAGGTGGCAATGAATACGGTAGAGGGGCCCACACCGATATTCTTTCACGGGGCCCAGAATTCCTAGCAACTGCCCTGCATGAGGGGGAATGAGTGAAATTTCATTTTGGAGTGAACTATTCCTTTAAAGGTCATCGGGCAGATAAAGATCAGGGATCAAATACAAACCAACTAATTCCAATGAGACAACAGGATAATATATGATTTAATAGGATCATACAAGTGTTGGTATCAGTCAGTTGATCATTAAGATGCCATTTGTTATTGCAGTCATGAAACTCATAAATGTATATCAAGGACTTAGTGAGAACTGAAAAAAGATAGAGATAAAGATGATAAAATAATAAAATAGCCTACTAAACCAGGCAGGTTGTGAAAAAGGGGATCACCAGTAGCAAAAACTGGTCATAAAAACTCAAAACAAAACAACAAGACAGTAGAAAACAATTTAGAAATTGAAGAGATATTCTTCTTTTTCCTCTTGTGTTAATTTGTTAATTTATGATCATATTTCTAATGAGTGGCTCAAAACTGAAATGTGATTGTGCGGAGAACCTTATGAAGATGGTTTAACATCTTGTTTAGGCTTTACATGTCGTTGAATCAACATCATCTATTTGGGTAATAGACAAATCATCTAGTAACAACAACACAGTCTAACAGCACAATGACCTCAGTACTGAAACTCTTCACCGCTTCAACATTAACTTAACAACATATGAAGATTTATTGCAAAAAACGGTGACACCTGTGTGTGTGGATGAGTGGGCAATATATCAGGACTTAACACTACACCTACTGCAACTACTGTGTGATGAGCTGGACACTTTTTTGGACTCTTTTGCTCATTTTGATAGACATTATCTTTATAAAGATGTAATTTGCAGCAGAAAGGCAATGCAGCACAGCTTGAAAAATTCAATGTTATTGTTAATTGGCTTCTTAATATTCTTGAAAAGAATTTGTGCATTTGTTTTGGATCACTTATTTAAGTTCCTACATTGTTATGGATGGCATAAATCGTGTGCTTGCTCTCCATTTATGATAGTACAGTTAAGACAGACAGGAAACAGGGAGGCAGAGAGAGGGGCCGACCAGGGCCGACTGCAGCGAGGACTGAGCTTCCATACATGGGGCGCCCGCTCTAACCACTACGCCACGCGACGCCCCACCATTCTCAAAATTTTGAGAGAAGAACTAACATCCCTGAACATCACAGACTGATCTCAGTGGGACACATTTTGATATCAGAGGTTTTAGCATCTCCATATTTTCCAAAACAGAAATATGGGAAGAATTTCTCAGCGAAAGTGTCACTGTGAGTGCAGATGTGAGTCATGTCTTCAGGGTCGTAGAAGGACACCTTCCCCCTGTTTCTAGACTGTAAAACAACGGATCAGGAATTCATGAAATAATCAAAGTATTTCTCAAAGGATCAAAATACTAAAACTAAATTAACTTTAATTCTGATATTTGATCATTACAGAAATAATAATGATGATAGAGGGTTGAGAAGAAAGAAAAACTGTAGATGAAACATAATACTATTATAATACCACATACAATGTTGTTTAACTCAAAGCAAGAGTGCAAAGCAAGTGTTTCTCCTGATGATGTGAAACATTTCCACATTTTCTCAGATATTAATCACAACAAAAAGTCTTATTGAAAAGTTATTAATCAAATGTGTAAGACTAAACAGGTTCAGTTTAATGAACCTCAAACCATCATGAGAGAAAAACTAACATCCCTGAACATCACAGACTGATCTCAGTGGGACAGATCTTAATATCAGCGGTTTTAGCATCACCAGATTCTCCAACATAAAGATATGGGAAGAGTTTCTCAGTGAAAGTGTCTCTATGAGTGCAGATGTGAGTCATGTCTTCAGCGTTGTAGAAGGACACCTCCCCCCCGTCGTAGTCCAGCTCGACTCTGATCTTCTGGAGACTCTTCTTCACTCTCAAAATCTCACCAACAATATCAACGTAATATCCTTCTCCATGCCATAAAGACCAGACTCCATGTTTTGGTGAAGCAAGTCGTTTTCCCTTCCTGTTCACTGACTCTTTAACCAAACCCACATTCCAACGAGGATGATCTCCCACCTCCACCTCCCAGCTGTGTTTCCCTGAGCTGAAGCCCTCAGAGCCGTGAACGATGGCATACTGAGTGTTTCTCTCTGGATTGTTGGGAAGCTGCTGCTTTGTCTCTCCATCTCTTGCACTGGTCAGATCAGCAGACAGATAGAGCCATCCTCTTGCAGTGTTGGGGTCCAGGATGACAGGAGTGAAGTGGACCTTCTCCTTGATCTTCTCCCAGACTCTGAAGGACAGGTTGCCCAGGTGTTTGGCCTCATCTATCAGAGCTCCTGAGAGCAGCTGTGGATCTGACAGTGAGCACTGGGCTCTGGCTCTGGTCTGAGTGGCTTTATAGCTGCTGAGGAACGCCACCTTGTGTTTCTGCAGCTCTTCTTCAACAGCACAGATACTGTCTGACAGAGAGGAGATCTGCTCCTCAATCATCTTCATCTCTCTGCTCATAGTCTTCCTCTTCTGCTCCTCTTCCTCCCTCAGAGCTGCCAGTCTGGACTTCTCTTCCTCTTTCAGGAGCTGGTGGAGCTTGTTGAACTCTGCTCTGATCTTCAACTCTGTGGACGACAGCTGCTTCTTGGAGTGTTCAATCATTTCATTGTATGTTTCCTCCACTTGTTTGTATTTGTCCTTCTTGTCCTGCAGAGACTTTAAGTCAGATTTCAGCTGCTCCTTCAGGTCACTGACTGCTTCTTCTACAGGAACCACCTTGTGACTCTGGTGGAGAGAAAACTCACAGACAGAACAAAAAGCTCGATCTTCATCCTCACAGAACAATTTAGGTTCTTCTTGATGTTTACTACAAACCACCATTGGTGTTTCATGTTGCTTTTCAGCGTCTGGTCCAGATTTCTGTCTCCCAGCAAAGGAATCAGCCAGTTCCTTCATTGCAAAGTCTACAGGTGGACGATCCTTTGAAGATTTGCTTTTACAAATTGGACAAGTTTTATTTTTAGCTTGTTCACAGACTTGTTGCAGGCAGCTTGAACAGAATCTGTGGTTGCAGCTCAGAGACACAGGATCTCCGAAAGTCTCTGAACACACGTGGCAACTCAGGTAACTTTCCAAGAGAGCAGCTTTCTCAGCCATTTCATTCACAACGACAGCAAAACTCACCGACTTACTGAGTCCTGAACTTTCCTCTTACAGTCCTTTAACGTGTCGAGATCTCACCCTGTAATGGCATCTGAGCTCAGACAGTATCAAATTTAATCATCACACTGTCATGCTGTGTTGTCACCAGCAGGTGGAGCTATGAGCACGTCAAGTGGTGTTGAACATTTTACTTGATTCACAACTGTGGTCTGTGGTAGTTTAGATGTGAACATTGCAACAGCCTGACTGACCCTGAAACTGTTTTGACAAGGTTTTTATTTTTCTGTCAATGTAGCAGGAAATGTTCAGCTTATTTATCTGCAGCCCTTTTTACTCTATTGTTTCATTATATTTTAATATAACATGAAGAAAAACACAAGGCAGAAGATTCATTTGGATGAAGCAAAATGTATAGTTATATCAATCACTCTGGGAAACCCCAAATAAAGATGAAAAAGAAAACTCTTATTGAAGAATATTTAATGAAAGAAAAGCAGCTTCAAGAACAGTGTGTCTTACAGGTAGTACAGAGATGAGTTTAATGAACCTCAAACCATCATGAGAGAAAAACTAACGTCCCTGAACATCACAGACTGAACTCCGGGAGACAAATTTTGATATCAGAGGTTTTAGCGTCACCAGATTCTCCAACACTGAAATATGGGAAGACTTTCTCAGTGAAAGCGTCTTTGAGAATGCAGATGTGAGTCATGTCTTCAGAGTCGTAGAAGGACACCTTCCCCCTGTCACAGTCCAGCTGGACACTGATCCTCTGGAGACTCTTCTTCACTGTCAAAGTCTCACCACCACTTTTGGTGTATTTTCCACTACTATCCGATAAACACCAGATTCCATGTTTTGGTGTAGCGTATCGTTCTCCTTTCCTGTCAGCCGACTCTTTAGCCAAACCCACACACCAGACAGGATGATCTCCCACCTCCACCTCCCAGCTGTGTTTCCCTGAGCTGAAGCCCTCAGAGCCCAGCACGCTGACATACTTACTATGTCTCTCTGGATTGTCAGGAAGCTGTTGATCTGTGTCTCCACGTCTCACCCTGGTCAGATCATCAGACAGATGGAGCCATCTGTTTGCAGTGTTGGGGTCCAGGATGACAGGAGTGAAGTGGACCTTCTCCTTGATCTTCTCCCAGACTCTGAAGGACAGGTTGCCCAGGTGTTTGGCCTCATCTATCAGAGCTCCTGAGAGCAGCTGTGGATCTGACAGTGAGCACTGGGCTCTGGCTCTGGTCTGAGTGGCTTCATAGCTGCTGAGGAACGCCACCTTGTGTTTCTGCAGCTCTTCTTCAACAGCACAGATACTGTCTGATAGAGAGGAGATCTGCTCCTCTATCATCTTCATCTCTCTGCTCATAGTCTTCCTCTTCTGCTCCTCTTCCTCCCTCAGAGCTGCCAGTCTGGACTCCTCTTCCTCTTTCAGGAGCTGGTGGAGCTTGTTGAACTCTGCTCTGATCTTCAACTCTGTGGACGACAGCTGCTTCTTGGAGTGTTCAATCATTTCATTGTGTGTTTTTTGCACCTGTTTATATTTGTTCTTCTTGTCCTGCAGAGACTTTAAGTCAGATTTCAGCTGCTCCTTCAGGTCACTGACTGCTTCTTCTACAGGAACCACCTTGTGACTCTGGTGGAGAGAAACCTCACAGACAGAACAAAAAGCTCTTTCTTCGTCTTTACAGAACAATTTAGTTTCATCTTGATGTTTACTACAAACCACCATTGGTGTTTGATGTTGCTTTTCAGCCTCTGGTCCAGATTTCTGTCTCCCAGCAAAGGAATCAGCTAGTTCCTTCAGTGCAAAGTCTACAGGTGGATCATCCTTTGACGATTTGCTTTTACAAATTGGACAAGTTTTGTTTTTAGCATGTTCACAGAATTGTTGCAGGCAGCTTGAACAGAATCTGTGGTTGCAGCTCAGAGACACAGGATCTCTGAAAGTCTCTGAACACACATGGCAAATCAGGTAACTTTCCAAGAGAGCAGCTTTCTCAGCCATTTCATTCACAACTACAGCAAAACTCACCGAGTTACTGAGACCTTAACTTTCCTCTTACAGTCCTTTAACGTGTCGAGATCTCACTCTGTAATGGCATCTGAGCTCTGACCGACAGTATCAAATTTAATCATCACACTGTCATGCTGTGTTGTCACCAGCAGGTGGAGCTATGACCACGTCTACTGGTGTTGAACATTTTACTTGGTTCAATACTTCATTTCCTTGTTTATCAGTTGTTTTCAAGACCAAACCAGAGACACCTCATGTTTAATCTTAAATTCATCAACACAGATGATTTTAAAGGAGGTCTGTGGTAGATCAAATGTGAACATTTTAACAACCTGACTGACACTAAACCAGTTGGACAAGGTTTCCATTTTTCTGTCACTGCAGCAGGAAACATGCTCAGCTTGTTTATCTGTAGCAATTTTTACTTTATTACATTTGAATATAACATGAAGAAAATCACAAGGCAGGAGATTCACATGGATGAAGCAAAAAAAAAAAACAGTGCCTGGTGCGATGGTCCGTGGACGTAATAAAAAGTTATACTATATCTGTTTCCAGATTGTAAAACAACGGATCAGAAATTCATGAACAGATCAAAGTATTTATCAAAGGATCAAAATACTAAAACTAAATTAACTTCAACCAGGATATTTGATCATAACAGAAATGATAATGATGGCAGTGGATTGGGTAGAAAAAAAATATGTACAGGAAACTGTGATATGTAAAATTATATAACAGTTATTTAACTCTAAACAAAATGCAAGATACAGGTTTTTCTCCTGATGATGTGAAACAGTTTCATCATTTTGTTTTCACATTTTCTCAGATATTAATCTTGATTTTAAAAAGTGGCAAAACCTACAAACTCAACCTGTTTTCTAAAAGCTGATAAAGAAACACAAAGTTATGACTAAAGTATGTAAAAAAAAAAACAGTCTCCATGGAAACATTAAATTAAGATGAAAAAGAAAACAAAGTCTTATTAAAACATATTTGACGAAAGAAAAAAGTCAAACAGCTTCAAGAACAGTGTTTCTTACAGGTAGTACAGAGATGATGATCAGTCTAATGAGATATTAATCAAATGTGTTTTAAAGACTAAACAACAGGTTCATTCAAGTTTATAACTGATCTCAGTGGGACAGATTCTGATATCAGAGGTTTTAGCATCACCAGATTTTCCAACACCAAGATAAGGGAAGAGTTTTTCAGTGAAAGTGTCTCTGTGAGTGCAGATGTGAGTCATGTCTTCAGAGTCGTAGAAGGACACCTCCCCCCCGTCGTAGTCCAGCTGGACTCTGATCCTCTGGAGACTCTTCTTCACTGTCACAGTCTTACCAACACCATTGGTGTATTTTCCATCACGGTGCCATAAACACCAGAATCCATGTTTTGGTGAAGCCAAACACTTTCCCTTCCTGTCAACTGACTCTTTAACCAAACCCACATTCCAGAGAGGAAGATCTCCCACCTCCACCTCCCAGCTGTGTTTCCCTGAGCTGAAGCCCTCAGAGCTGTGAACGATGGCATATTGAGTGTGTCTCTCTGGATTGTTGGGAAGCTGCTGCCATGTGTCTCCACGTCTCAAACTGGTCAGATCATCAGACAGATAGAGTGATCTGTTTGCAGTGTTTGGGTCCAGGATGACAGGAGTGAAGTGGACCTTCTCCTTGATCTTCTCCCAGACTCTGAAGGACAGGTTGCCCAGGTGTTTGGCCTCATCTATCAGAGCTCCTGAGAGCAGCTGTGGATCTGACAGTGAGCACTGGTCTCTGGCTCTGGTCTGAGTGGCTTTATAGCTGCTGAGGAACGCCACCTTGTGTTTCTGCAGCTCTTCTTCAACAGCACAGATACTGTCTGACAGAGAGGAGATCTGCTCCTCAATCATCTTCGTCTTTCTGCTCATATGCTTCCTCTTCTGCTCCTCTTCCTCCCTCAGAGCTGCCAGTCTGGACTTCTCTTCCTCTTTCAGGAGCTGGTGGAGCTTGTTGAACTCTGCTCTGATCTGCCTCTCTGTGGACGACAGCTGCTTCTTGGAGTGTTCAGTCATTTCATTGTATGTTTTCTCCACTTGTTTGTATTTATTCTTCTTGTCCTGCAGAGTCTTTAAGTCAGATTTCAGCTGCTCCTTCAGGTCACTGACTGCTTCTTCTACAGGAACCACCTTGTGACTCTGGTGGAGAGAAAACTCACAGACAGCACAAAAAGCTCGATCTTCATCCTTGCAGAACAATTTAGTTTCATCTTCATGTTTACTACAAACCACCATTGGTTTTTCATGTTGCTTTTCAGCCTCTGATCCAGATTTCTGTCTCCCAGCAAAGGAATCAGCCAGTTCCTTCAGTGCAAAGTCTATTCCTGGATGATCACTTGAAGATTTCCTTTTACAAATGGGACAGTTTTTGTTCTTAGCTTGTTCCCAGAATTGTTGCAGGCAGCTTGAACAGAACTTGTGGTTGCAGCTCAGAGACACAGGATCTCTGAAAGTCTCTGAACACACGTGGCAATTCAGGTAACTTTCCAAGAGAGCAGCTTTCTCAGCCATTTCATTCACAACTACAGCAAAACTCACCGAGTTACTGAGTCCTTAACTTTCCTCTTACAGTCCTTAAACGTGTGTTTTCCAGTAAAGATCTCACCCTGTAATGGCGTCTGAGCTCTGACCGAGAATGTCAAATTTACTTTCGTTTTCATTCAACTGAGTCAATGATTATTACCTGTCATGTGACCTTCTCACACTGTCATGTTGCGTTGTCACCAGCAGGTGGAGGTATGAATATGTCAACTGGAGTGGACACTCTATCACACACGTTATGAAATGCAAATGGGGGACGCAATACAATTCAGTTCTGCTCCAACTAACAGCCAACAGGTATTTAGGCTACCATATTCACTTAGCAACACTTCATGAAAAATATGCCCCGAATAAAATAATTAACAACAGCGGAACAACTTCAGTTACAGAGGCCAGACTGAGTCGTTACTGTCTTAAAGAGTTTATAAGGTGGGTCTTACCTTATTCAAGTTGACGGCCTCTCTGGGATACAAACATGTTCATCATGTCGTCTTCTTCTGTCGTCACTGGGAGACTCACGGGCGCGAAGTCCGACACGTTTCTGTGCAACGTCATCGCAGATGTGCGTGTAAAGCCAGGGGGCAGAAAGCGGAACATTTCTCATTATTTACAAGCGGAATCAAGCAGAAAACGAAAAGGACAAGACTGTTAACTGCACAAACCGGCAAAAGGATGGATGGAAATTGTATAATAAACCGAGGGGACCTCATTCGTTTGCCAAAAAAAGAAGGTTATGGCTCTAGGCCATTAAAAGGGCTGATTGGGGTCCCGAACATCCTAAAGCGGCGAGAGTCTGTGCAGCACTGGTGTCATAAAACTAAAAATAATATAAATTTTAAAAAACTAAAAAAGTGTTGCTTCTCTATGAGAGAACTGCTAATGTCAGGCCATATGATAGCTGGCCATTTGGACATATCTGAAATACATTCTGGGAATATTATAGCTATGGGTCCTGTTGTGTTTGTGTTTGAGTAATTTAAATGTTATGATGCGCCTGTTTTTGAGTTTTGACTTTTGGCGCTGAGAGGCTGCCGTAATACGGATGTAGAGATGGGACTGCAAAAAGTGAAAGTAAACACGGCTGAGTTTTGCCTAACGTTCAACAGTGTGTCCTCACTTTATTTACACAACATTGGCGACAAGGATGGCCGTGTCTGTCCCCATCTATTCCTTGCCACCTCCGGACCCATTCTTACCTCTTCCGGGAGATCCTGTCGTTCCCTGGGAGCAATGGAGAGGTTCGTTTGAGACTTATCTCGTAGCCACCGGACTGAACACCGCCGCCGGCGCGAGGAAGCGCGCTATCCTCCTTCATCTGCTGGGAGCAGAGGGGAGCCGCATCTTCAACACGCTCGGCGCTGCCGACGATGGTTACGATGCGGCCATAGCGGCTCTGAACGGACACTTTGTGAAATCACAGAACATACTCCTGAGACGGCTGCTGTTCAGACAACGATGTCAGCGTCCTGGTGAGTCTGCTCGGCAGTTCGTCGCCGATTTGAAAGCCCTATCACACAGCTGTAATTTCGGTCCTGTCACGGATGAGCTCATAAGGGACCAGCTCATTGAAAAAACGTCTAATCCCAGAGTCCAGGAAGAACTTCTGCTGAAAGACGCTACATTGACTCTTGCTGATGCACTCACAATTGCCTTACAAGTTGAAGCTGCTACTGAATGTGCTGCAAAGATAGCAGAGACGAAGTCACATGCAGCTGCTAGAGAGCAGCCAGTGCACCAGCTGACGAGCCAAGACAACTTTGCTGAAAGTGATGCTGTTATACAAGTTGCACGACCCCAACACACACGCCAACAGAGACGATGCGGAAATTGCGGCTCCACCCGTCATGCCACAAGGGCTCAAGACTGTCCTGCGAGGGGCCAAATATGCAGGCGATGCCAGAAACTTAATCACTTCGCTAAGTGGTGCCGCTCCTCAGCGACAGACGACCCTGGACAATCACAGAACACTCAAGCTGTGATTCACACTGTGGGGCCCCACCCAGTGACTTTTTCCAAGTGCCCTGTCTATCTGGAGGACTGCTGTATCCCTCTCCTCCTTGATACAGGGGCTAAGGTGTCTCTATTGAATCTGGAGACATGCAAGCGTTTTTTTCCACGCCAGCGGCTGCAGCCCCCCTCCACCTCCCTCTGTGGTTACGGCCAGAGTAGGATTAATGTTGTTGGTGTGCTCCATCTTCCCGTGCGCTATGCCTCCACATCCTTGAGTTGTTTTCCGTTCCACATCACAAGCCACGGTGAGAACATCATGGGCCTTGACCTGTTCATCAGCCTTGGTTTTTCCCTGCAGGACAATAGTGGCACAAAGATCCTCCATGTGGCTTCCCCGTGGCATCAGGCCTGGCCTGGCCTCTTCCAGGGCTTGGGGCATCTCACCTCATTCACACACAAACCGCTCCTGAACCACGAGGTGGTGCCTGTAGTACAGCCCCTTCGCCGTGTGCCCCTGGCTCTGCGTGACAACGTTACAGAGGAGCTCCAGCGCCTCCAAGCTGATGGTATAATAGAGCCCATTGATGCCTCACCCTGGGTTTCCAACCTTGTCATCGCGAAAAAAAAAAATGGAGGACTGCGAATCTGCGTTGACCTACGTCAGGTAAACAAGGCTGTGGTGCCGGATAAATATCCTCTCCCAACAACAGAGGAGCTCACAACCCACTTTCGTGGCTCTCGGGTCTTCTCTAAGCTGGACTTGCGACAGGGATATCTACAGGTGCCACTACACCCTGAAAGCCGGAACCTCACAGCGTTCATCACCCATACTGGACTGTATCGCTACACGAGGATGCCTTTTGGACTCAGCTCAGCGCCCAGCTGTTTTCAGAAAATCATGTCAACAATCCTCGCAGGCTGCCCTGGAACGGTGGCCTATTTGGATGACATTGTGGTGCATGGGCCCGACGCTGCTACTCATGACGCCCGCCTCCAACAGGTTTTTGCCGCACTCACCCATCACAATGCTACCCTGAACACAGACAAGTGTGTCTTCTCCGCGCCAGCCATTGACTTTGTCGGGTTCCGTGTGTCTGCTGATGGTATTTCCCCTCTTCAGTCTAACGTTGATGCCATTGCTCAGGTCTCCGCCCCCACAACAGCCTCACAATTGGCATCATTCTTAGGCATGACAGCCTACTACATGCGGTTTTTGCCCCAGTACTCTTCTGTCACAGCCCCTCTGCGAATGCTCCTCAAACAGGACACTGCTTGGAACTGGACCCCTGACTGCCAGACAAGTTTTGAGAAGCTGAAACTCCTCCTCACCACATCTCCAACGCTGGCGCACTTTCAGTTGGACTGCCCGACATTTGTCACCTGTGATGCATCTGCAGTGGCCCTGGGTGCTGTTTTGTCACAGCTTCACGATGGTGTGGAGAAGCCAATAGCTTTTGCCTCCCGAGCGCTCAGCCCCACAGAGCAGAAATACTCAGCAGGTGAGCGAGAGGCACTCGCATGCATCTGGGCGTGTGAACGGTGGCACCTCTACCTCTACGGCCGTTCCTTTACCCTGAGAACAGACCACCAGGCCCTGACAGCTCTGATGTCCACCTCAGGCAGAGGACACAAGCCCCTTCGCCTCTATAGGTGGTCAGACCGTCTGCAGCAATACGACTTCCAGCTACAATTCACTCCAGGCAGGGATAATGTTGTAGCAGACTTCCTGTCCCGTCCTGCCACCATCCAGTGCCCAGTCCTTTCTGCGGATGATGAGGCCGACGTGGTCCACTTGGTCCACTCCCCGTTGAAGGACGTGGTCTCCCTCCACGACCTAGAGGTTGCCTCAGCGGCTGAGCCTCTCTTCTCCACTCTTCGGGACTACATCAGACGGGGCTGGCCCTCCCGTGTCCTGCCTGAACTCGAGCCCTACTCCAGAGTGAAACACGAACTCTCCTGCTGGGGTGAGGCCTGCATTTCCCGTGGCCATCGTGCCGTGATACCAGAGGCGCTCAGAGGATGCATTCTGCAGATGGCACATCAGGGTCACCTTGGTGTGGTTAAAGTCAAGCAAAGATGCCGCGATGTGGTGTGGTGGCCTGCTATTGACCACGACCTGGAGGAACTCGTCAGGTCCTGCGCGGCTTGTCTCACCAGTGGGAAAACTGGGGCCCCTCCTCCACCGCCACTTCAGCCCTTGGACTGGCCATCTACTCCATGGGACCACCTGCAGCTTGATATTTGTGGTGAGTTATATAACGTGCCACACCATCAGAGGTTCCTCGTGGTTGTGTATGACCTACACTCCAAGTGGCCTGAAGTCTCTCCGATGGGCACGGTCACCTCTGCGGCTGTGATTGGCTTCCTTGACCACCTTTTCGCTCGCTGGGGCCTGCCCCGTGCAATCACTACTGACAACGGCCCCCAGTTCCTGTCCAGTGAATTCTCAACCTACCTCACCTCCAAGGGCATCACTCACATCCGGACCTCTGTTTTTCATCCCCAGGCCAACGGGGGGGTGGAAAGATTCAATCAGTCACTCAAAAACGGGCTCCGGGCTCACATGTCTGAGGGGTACTCACTGATGGCAGCACTGTCACAGACTCTTCTCCATTACCGGGCAACAAGCCACACCACTACAGGGGTCTCTCCTGCCAAACTCATGTTGGGTAGAGAGTTGGTGCTTCCTCTGTCAAGACTCCGCCCAACACCAGTCCCAAGCTCTCATCCTCACCCGGCGGTCAGGTCTCGTGTCGTCGGACAACAGAGTGCTATGAAGCAAAGGTTCGACAAGAAGCACAGAGTTAAGTTACCAAGCATCAGGGTGTTGGACTGGGTCAGGGCCCGCCGACCCCACCGAGCTAACAAGCTGTCGACGTTCTGGTCTGCACCACTCCAAGTCAGGCGCCAGTTAGGCCCTGCTACGTATGAGCTGACTGATGGATCTCGCTGGCATGCCAGCTCCCTGCGCAAAGTCCCCAGGCCACTTCACCAGCCACCTCCAGTCTCACACACAGGAATGGGACTGCCTCCTCCGGGGCCCGGACTGTTTCCTGCTTCGTCAGCCCCAGTGGCAGTGCCACACACACAGCCTGTACCGGTTGCTCAATGCCCTGTCCCCTCTCCTGTTCGTCCGGATCCTGAGCCTCGGCCTGTCAGGGCCCGGGCACGCCCTGGGCATCTTCAGGACTTTATAACCACCTTCCACACTTGAACGTTGGGAAGGGTGGGGGGAGGGGGGAAATGTTGTGTTTGTGTTTGAGTAATTTAAATGTTATGATGCGCCTGTTTTTGAGTTTTGACTTTTGGCGCTGAGAGGCTGCCGTAATACGGATGTAGAGATGGGACTGCAAAAAGTGAAAGTAAACACGGCTGAGTTTTGCCTAACGTTCAACAGTGTGTCCTCACTTTATTTACACAACAGGTCCGATAAAAACGAAACTTCTCGACCAGCGTATCCAACGAGTCTGTGGCGGCCGCTCTCTCTCTCTCCTCCTCACACACACAGGCAGTAACACGGTTACACACACGGGCAGATGGGCAGGTCGCGTTGCGACGGTAGCATGCTAATGCTAGCTAATGTGTTCAAATAGCTATCACCCCCCCATCAGACCGTCCGACCTGGGCGGGGGGGTAGTGAAACGGCACTCGGATACCGCCCGAGCCGAGCGAGTACTCAAGTAGGCTACTTGGATATCGGCTGAATAAACAATACAAATAATACGGCGTCTACATTGATAGCAGTTCACTCCAAGCAGTCGTTTTCCCCCTGGTTGCGCGCGCACCTACAAGAAACCTATTTATAAAAAAAAAAATTAAAAAAAAATACACCGGTGCCCACTGATCCTGCTGACTGTTGTTATTCTTTCACACGAGGGAAACCACAGACGAGGATTGAAAAAAAGAGGAGTAGAAAGCGACCGTTGCAACGGTTGCTAGGGCCCTTCGATAAGCCCTGCCCCTTAGTTACTGTTGCTATGACAATCTTGAAACGTTAACACCGGCATTTTGATTAGCCTATTAGCCTAATCCATGAAGCACTGATTTGAACACCAACCTTTTTGCTGGAGGTTTTCTGCCGCTCCCGTGATGTTCCATCCTTGAGACAAAGACAGAGCAGCTACAGGATTGGAGAACTCGGTTGTAGGCGTCTGTTGACAAATGAGTTACCGGTAAGTCTGTTTACAAAGTGCTAAAAGATATCAGTAACGTTATGTCAGAACATGTCTCTATCTGGTATTTCATGTTACTCGTATTTCTTTTGCTCAAATACTACACAGTGACTCAAGTTTTAACATAAGTAACTACTTGTCTACGTCTTTGTTTGCTAACGTTGCCTTTACTAACACACAGAAGTTAGTTAGTTAGCATCTTACCTTCGACAAACATGGGTGTTTTTGTTTACTTCTTCTTCTTCTTCTTCTTCTTCTTCTTCTTCTCTATTTGGGCTTGGGGATGGAGAAAAAACGTCACCACCACCCTCTAAACTTCTTGGACATCAGCTGTCGGACTTGCAGGTCCTGTTCCCATGCCACCGCCGCCGCAGCTTTCTGCTGAATTTTGATAGAACTCTTGTGCATAGTTACGGTTGCTAACGTAGGATTGGACAGTGGCTGTTTGGGGGAGGGGCTTAGCAAAGAGTCAAGAGCATGGATGTATGTCCTTACATAGATTCATGGTCAAGAGCCTGTCAACAGAACAAGATGCTGATAACCAGGATAATGAACAGCTTTGATTCGTTAAGTTTTTCTCCTGATGATGTGAAACAGTTTCATCATTTTGTACATCAAAAAAGTGACACAACCAACAAACACAACCTGTTTTCTAAAAGATGATAAAGGCACAGAAAGTCATGACTAAATTATGTAAAAACAGTCTCATGGAAACATCAAATAAAGATGAAAAAGAAAACACAAAGTCTTATTGAAAACATATTTAATGAAGGAAAAAAGTCAAACAACTTCAAGAACAGTGTTTCTTACAGGTAGTACAGAGATAATCAGTCTGATGAGATATTAATCAAATGTGTTTTAAAGACTAAACGACAGGTGAGCAGGTGTAGAAGCAGGTTGGCTGTAAAACGAGACGATGAGTTCAGAGTTTATTGAACCTCAAACCATCATGAGAGAAAAACTAACTGTCATGCTGTGTTGTCACCAGCAAGTGGAGCTATGAACATGTCAACTGGAGTTGAATATTTTACTTGATACACAACTCAATTTCTTTGTTTCCAAGACCAAACCAGTGACACGTCATGTTTAATCTTTTTAATCTTTTAATTCATCAACACAGATGATTTTAAAGGAGACAAACAAGGAGGTCTGTGGTAGTTTAGATGTGAACATTTTAACAGCCTGACTGACACTAAACCAGTTGGACAAGGTTTTTATTTTTCTGTCACTGCAGCAGGAAACATGCTCAGCTTGTTAATAGCACTTTATTACATTTGAATATAACATGAAGAAAATCACAAGGCAGGAGATTCACATGGATGAAGCAAAAAAACTAGAAGATTAAAAAATATCTGACAGTAGGTGGAAGTGTACATTTCTTTATGAACATTGCAAATAAAAATCAGAAAGTAATGGTCATAATATTAAAATAAGACTAGACCATCAATAACAGACCTCAAATTCATGAAATAGTCAAAGTATTAATCAAAGGATCAAATCCTTCAACAAAATGAACTCATGTTTTAACCAGAGTATTTGCTCTTCACAAAGAAAACACAACATGAAGACAAAATACAAGCACAAAGTTTCTTATGGATGAGACAGAAACATTATTGATAAAGAATAAATGTGTGTAACAGTTGATGGAAATTTACTTTGCATTGTGAACAATTTTAAAAAACAATACAAAGTTATCTGTTTCCAGATTGTAAAACAACGGATCAGAAATTCATGAAAAAATCAAAGTATTCATCAAAGGATCAAAATACTAGAACTAAATTCACTTTAACCAGGATATTTGATCATAACAGAAATAATAATGATGACAGTGGATTGGGTAGGAAAAAAAATCTGTACAGGAAACTGTGATATGTAAAATTATATAACATAGTTGTTTAACTCTAAACAAAATACAAGATACTGGTTTTTCTCCTGATGACGTGAAACAGTTTCATCATTTTGTTTTCACAGTTTCTCAGATATTAATCTTGATTTTAAAAAGTGGCAAAACCTATAAACTCAACCTGTTTTCTAAAAGCTGATAAAGAAACACAAAGTTATGACTAAATGATGTAAAAACTGTCTCCATGGAAACATCAAATAAAGATGAAAAAGAAAACACAAAATCTTATTGAAAACATATTGGATGAATGAAAAAGGTCAAACAGCTTCAAGAACAGGTACAGAGATGATGATCAGTCTAATGAGATATTAATCAAATGTGTTTTAAAGACTAAACAACAGGTTCATTCAAGCTTAATGAACCTCAAACCATCATGAGAGAAAAACTAACGTCCCTGAACATCACAGACTGATCTCAGTGGGACAGATTCTGATATCAGAGGTTTTAGCGTCACCAACTTCTCCAACATAAAGATATGGGAAGAGTTTCTCAGTGAAAGTGTCTCTATGAGTGCAGAGGTGAGTCATGTCTTCAGAGTCGTAGAACGACACCTTCCCCACGTCGTAGTCTAGCTCGACTCTGATCTTCTGGAGACTCTTCTTCACTGTCACAGTCTTACCACCACCTTTAGTGTATTTTCCACTGCGATGTAATAAACACCAGATTCCATGTTTTGGTGAAGCGTATCGTTCTCCTTTCCTGTCAACTGACTCTTTAACCAAACCCACATTCCAGCGAGGATGATCTCCCACCTCCACCTCCCAGCTGTGTTTCCCTGAGCTGAAGCCCTCAGAGCCCAGAACGATGGCATACTGAGTGTTTCTCTCTGGATTGTTAGGAAGCTGCTGATATGTGTCTCCATCTTTCACACTGGTCAGATCATCAGACAGATAGAGCCATCCTCTTGCAGTGTTGGGGTCCAGGATGACAGGAGTGAAGTGGACCTTCTCCTTGATCTTCTCCCAGACTCTGAAGGACAGGTTGCCCAGGTGTTTGGCCTCATCTATCAGAGCTCCTGAGAGCAGCTGTGGATCTGACAGTGAGCACTGGGCTCTGGCTCTGGTCTGAGTGGCTTTATAGCTGCTGAGGAACGCCACCTTGTGTTTCTGCAGCTCTTCTTCAACAGCACAGATACTGTCTGACAGAGAGGAGATCTGCTCCTCAATCATCTTCATCTCTCTGCTCATAGTCTTCCTCTTCTGCTCCTCTTCCTCCCTCAGAGCTGCCAGTCTGGACTCCTCTTCCTCTTTCAGGAGCTGGTGGAGCTTGTTGAACTCTGCTCTGATCTTCATCTCTGTGGACAACATTTGCTTTGTAGAGTGCTGAATAATTTCTTTGTATGTTTCTTCCACTTGTTTGTATTTGTCCTTCTTGTCCTGCAGAGACTTTAAGTCCGATTTCAGCTGCTCCTTCAGGTCACTGACTGCTTCTTCTACAGGAACCACCTTGTGACTCTGGTGGAGAGAAAACTCACAGACAGGACAAAAAGCTCTTTCTTCATCCTTACAGAACAATTTAGTTTCGCCTTCATGTTTACTACAAACCACCATTGGTTTTTCATGTTGCTTTTCAGCCTCTGGTCCAGATTTCTGTCTCCCCGCAAAGGAATCAGCCAGTTCCTTCAGTGCAAAGTCTACAGGTGGATACTCCTTTGAAGATTTCCTTTTGCAAATGGGACAGTTTTTGTTTTTAGCCTGTTCCCAGAATTGTTGCAGGCAGCTTGAACAAAACTTGTGGTTGCAGCTCAGAGACACAGGATCTCTGAAAGTCTCTGAACACACGTGACAACTCAGGTAACTTTCCAAGAGAGCAGCTTTCTCAGCCATTTCATTCACAACTACAGCAAAACTCACAGAGTCACTGATTCCTTAACTTTCCTCTTACAGTCCTTTAACGTGTTTTCCAGTAGAGAGCTCACCTTGTAATGGCGTCTCAGCTCTGACCGAGAATGTCAAATTTACTTTCGTTTTCATTCAACTGAGTCAATGATTATTACCTGTCATGTGACCTTCTCACACTGTCATGTTGCGTTGTCACCAGCAGGTGGAGGTATGAATATGTCAACTGGAGTGGACTCTCTCTCACACACACATGGGTGACGCAATACAACTCTGTTCTGCTCCAACTAACAGCCAGCCTTCTGCAGGTGTTTAGGCTACCATAGTCACTTAGCAAAACTTAAATATGCCCGAATAAAATTATTAACAACAGCAGAACAACTTCCGTTACTGAGGCCAGGCTGAATTGTTACTGTCTTTTAAAGAGTTTATAAGATGGGTCCTACCTTATTTGAAAATAGATTCAAGTTGACGGCCTTTCTGGGATGCAAACATGGATGTATTTGCTATATCATGGATGCAAACATGTTAATCATGTCATCACTGGAAGACTCACGGGCGCGAAGTCCGACACGTCAATCAAACCCGCTATTTTTATAAGTATTTTTTTTAAAAACTGTTGTTGTCTGTTGTTAATCTTTCACACGAGTTAAAAGGGAAACCACAGGTGCAGACGGGTGTGTTTGGAGCTGACGAGGATTGAAAAAAAGAGAAGTAGAGAGCGACCGTTGCAACGGTTGCTAGGGCCCTTCGATAAGCCCTGCCCCTTAGTTACTGTTGCTATGACAATCTTGAAACGTTTAACACGGGCATTTTGATTAGCCTATTAGCCTAATCGATGAGGCACTGATTTGAACAACAACCTTTCTGCTGGAGGTTTTCTGTCGCTCCCGTGATGTTCCATCCTTGAGAGACAAAGAAAGAGCAGCTACAGGATTGGAGAACTCGGTTGTAGGCGTCTGTTTACAAATGAGTTACCGGTAAGTCTGTTTACAAAGTGCTAAAAGATATCAGTAACGTTATGTCAGAACATGTCTCTATCTGGTATTTCAAGTTAATCATATTTCTTTTGCTCAAATACAACACAGTGACTCAAGTTTTAACATAAGTAACTACTTGTCTACGTCTTTGTTTGCTAACGTTGTCTTCACTAACACACAGAAGTTAGTTAGTTAGCATCTTACCTTCGACAAACGTGGGTGTTTTCTTCTTCTTCTTCTTCTTCTTCTTCTTCTTCTTCTTCTTCTTCTTCTATTTGGGCTTGGGGATGGAGAAAAAACCCTCTAAACTTCTTGGATATCAGCTATCGGACTTGCAAGTCCTGTTCCCATGCCGCCGCCGCCGCCAGCGTTCTGCTTTTGACAGAACTCTTGTGCATAGTTACGGTTGCTAACGTAGGATTAGACAGTGGCTGTTTGGGGGAGGGGCTTAGCAAAGAGTCAAGAGCATGGATGGATGGATGGCCTAGATCCATGGTCAAGAGCCTGTCAACAAAACAAGATGCTGATAACCAGGATAATGAACAGCTTTGATTCGTTAAGTTTTTCTCCTGATAATGTGAAACAGTTTCATCATTTTGTACATCAAAAAAGTGACACAACCAACAAACACAACCTGTTTTCTAAAAGATGATAAAGGCACAGAAAGTTATGACTAAATTATGTAAAAACAGTCTCATGGAAACATCAAATAAAGATGAAAAAGAAAACACAAAGTCTTATTGAAAACATATGAAGTAAAAAAGTCAAACAGCTTCAAGAACAGTGTTTCTTACAGGTAGTACAGAGATGATGATCAGTCTAATGAGATATTAATCAAATGTGTTTTAAAGACTAAACGACAGGTGAGCAGGTGTAGAAGCAGGTTGGCTGTAAAGTGTGACGATGAGTTTAGAGTTTAATAAACCTCAAACCATGAGAGAAAAACTAACATGCTGTGTTGTCACCAGCAGGTGGAGCTATGAACACATCAACTGGAGTTGAACATTTTGCTTGTTACACAACTCAATTTCTTTGTTTCCAAGACCAAACCAGTGACACCTCATGTTTAATCTTTAATTCATCAACACAGATGATTTTAAAGGAGACAAACAAGGAGGTCTGTGGTAGTTTAGATGTGAACATTTTAACAGCCTGACTGACACTAAACCAGTTGGACAAGGTTTTTATTTTTCTGTCACTGCAGCAGGAAACATGATCAGCTTGTTTATAGCACTTTATTACATTTGAATATAACATGAAGAAAAGCACAAGGCAGGAGATTCACATGGATGAAGCAAAAAAAAAAAGAAAAACTAGAAGATTTGAAAAATATCTGACAGTAATGGAAGTGTACATTTCTATATGAACATTGCAAATAAGAATCAGAGAGTAATGGTCATAATATTAAAATATAATATAGACCATCAATAACAGACCTCAAATTCATGAAATAGCCTAGTCAAAGTATTAATCAAAGGATCAAATCCTTAAACAAAATGAACTCAGAGTATTTGCTCTTCACAAAGAAAACACAACATGCAGACAAAATACAAGGAGGACAAAGATTCTTATGGATGAGGCAGAAACAATATTCATAAAGAATAATTACTGAATGTGTGTAACAGCTGACGGAAATGTACTTTGCATTGTGAACAATTGTAAAAAAAAAAAACAATAAAAAGTTATACTATATCTGTTTCCAGATTGTAAAACAATGGATCAGAAATTCATGAAAAAATCAAAGCATTCATCAAAGGATCAAAATACTAAAACTAAATTAACTTTAACCAGGATATTTGATCATAACAGAAATACTAATGATGACAGTCGATTGGGTAGAAAAAAATCTGTATAGAAAACTGTGATACGTAAAATTACCGTATATAACATAGTTGTTTAACTCTAAACAAAATGCAAGATACAGGTTTTTCTCCTGATGATGTGAAACCGTTTCATCATTTTGTTTTCATTTTCTCAGATATTGATCTTGATTTTAAAAAGTGGAAAAACCTACAAACTCAACTGATAAAGAAACACAAAGTTATGACTAACGTATGTAAACACAGTCTCTATGGAAACATCAAATTAAGATGAAAAAGAAAACACAAAGTCTTATTGAAAACATATTTGATGAAAGAAGTCAAACAGGTTCAAGAACAGTGTTTCTTACAGGTAGTACAGAGATGATGATCAGTCTAATGAGATATTAATCAAATGTGTTTTAAAGACTAAACAACAGGTTCATTCAAGTTTATTGAACCTCAAACCATCAAGTGAGAAAAACTAACGTCCCTGAACATCACAGACTGATCTCAGTGGGACAGATTCTGATATCAGAGGTTTTAGCGTCACCAACTTCTCCAACATAAAGATATGGGAAGAGTTTCTCAGTGAAAGTGTCTCTATGAGTGTAGATATGAGTCATGTCTTCAGAGTCGTAGAAGGACACCTCCCCCCCGTCGTAGTCCAGCTCGACTCTGAACCTCTGGAGACTCTTCTTCACTGTCAAAGTCTCACCAACACCATTGGTGTATTTTCCACTGCGATGTAATAAACACCAGACTCCATGTTCTGGTGAAGCGTATCGTTCTCCCTTCCTGTTCACTGACTCTTTAGCCAAACCCACATTCCAGACAGGATGATCTCCCACCTCCACCTCCCAGCTGTGTTTCCCTGAGCTGAAGCCCTCAGAGCCCAGAACATTGGCATACTTAGTGTTTCTCTCTGGATTGTCAGGAAGCTGCTGCTTTGTGTCTCCACGTCTCACACTGGTCAGATCATCAGACAGATGGAGCCAGGGACTTGCAGTGTTTGGGTCCAGGATGACAGGAGTGAAGTGGACCTTCTCCTTGATCTTCTCCCAGACCCTGAAGGACAGGTTGCCCAGGTGTTTGGCCTCATCTATCAGAGCTCCTGAGAGCAGCTGTGGATCTGACAGTGAGCACTGGGCTCTGGCTCTGGTCTGAGTGGCTTCATAGCTGCTGAGGAATGCCACCTTGTGTTTCTGCAGCTCTTCTTCAACAGCACAGATACTGTCTGACAGAGAGGAGATCTGCTCCTCAATCATCTTCATCTCTCTGCTCATAGTCTTCCTCTTCTGCTCCTCTTCCTCCCTCAGAGCTGCCAGTCTGGACTCCTCTTCCTCTTTCAGGAGCTGGTGGAGCTTGTTGAACTCTGCTCTGATCTTCATCTCTGTGGACGACAGCTGCTTCTTGGAGTGTTCAATCATTTCATTGTGAGTTTTCTCCACTTGTTTGTATTTGTCCTTCTTGTCCTGCAGAGACTTTAAGTCAGATTTCAGCTGCTCCTTCAGGTCACTGACTGCTTCTTCTACAGGAACCACCTTGTGAGTCTGGTGGAGAGAAAACTCACAGACAGGACAAAAAGCTCTTTCTTCATCTTTACAGAACAATCTAGGTTCTTCTTGATGTTTACTACAAACTACCATTGGTTTTTCATGTTGCTTTTCAGCCTCTGATCCAGATTTCAGTCTCTCAGCAAAGGAATCAGCCAGTTCCTTCAGTGCAAAGTCTACAAGTGGACAATCCTTTGACGATTTCCTTTTACAAATGGGACAGTTTTTGTTTTTAGCTTGTTCCCAGAATTGTTGCAGGCAGCTTGAACAGAACTTGTGGTTGCAGCTCAGAGACACAGGATCTCTGAAAGTCTCTGAACACACGTGGCAACTCAGGTAACTTTCCAAGAGAGCAGCTTTCTCAGCCATTTCATTCACAACTACAGCAAAACTCACCGAGTCACTGAGTCCTTAACTTTCCTTTTACAGTCCTTTAACGTGTGTTTTCCAGTAGAGCTCTCACCCCGTAATGGCGTCTCAACTCTGACCGAGAATGTCAAATTTACTTTCGTTTTCATTCAACTGAGTCAATGATTATTACCTGTCATGTGACCTTCTCACACTGTCATGTTGCGTTTTCACCAGCAGGTGGAGGTATGAATATGTCAACTGGAGTGGACTCTCTGTTATGAAATGCAAATGGGTGACGCAATACAACCAATACATCCATGAATACAACTCAGTTCTGCTCCAACTAAGCCAGCCTCCTGCAGGTGTTTAGGCTACCATAGTCACTTAGAAACACTATGAAAAATATTCCCCCGAATAAAATAATTAACAACAGCAGAACAACTTACATTACAGAGGCCAGGCTGAATTGTGATTGTCTTTTAAAGAGTTTATATGATGGGTCCCACTTTATTTGAAAATAAATTGAAGTTGACAGCCTTTCTGGGATGCAAACACGGATGTAGCTATATTATCATGGATGCAAACATGTTAATCATGTCTTCTTCTTCTTCTCTACTCCCACCTACTGTAGTGTCGTCACTGGAAGACTCACAGGCGCGAAGTCCGACATGTCAATCAAACCTGCTATTTATATATATATATTTTTTTTTAAACCTGTTGTTGTTGTTGTTATTCTTTCACACAAGTTAAAAAGGAAACCACAGACAGACGGGTGTATTTGGAGCTGACGAGGATCGAAAAAAAGAGAAGTAGAGTGCGACCATTGCAACGGTTGCTAGGGCCCTTCGATAAGCCCTGCCCCTTAGTTACTGTTGCTATGACAATCTTGAAACATTTAACACGGGCATTTTGATTAGCCTATTAGCCTAATCGATGAAGCACTGATTTGAACACCAACCTTATTGTTGGAGGTTTTCTGCCGCTCCCGTGATGTTCCATCCTTGAGAGACAAAGACACAGCAACTAGGCCTACAGGATTGGAGAACTCGGTTGTAGGCGTCTGTTTACAAATGAGTTACCGGTGAGTCTGTTTACAAAGTGCTAAAAGATATTAGTAACGTTATGTCAGAACATGTCTCTATCTGATATTTCATGTTCCTCGTATTTCTTTTGCTCAAATACTACACAGTGACTCAAGTTTTAACATAAGTAACTACTTGCCTACGTCTTTGTTTGCTAACGTTGTCTTTACTAACACACAGAAGTTAGTTAGTTAGCATGTTACCTTCGACAAACGTGGGTGTTTTTGTCTTCTTCTTCTTCTTCTTCTTCTTCTTCTTCTTCTTCTTCTTCTTCTTCTCTATTTGGGCTTGGGGATGGAGAAAAAACGTCACCACCACCCTCTAAACTTCTTGGATATCAGCTGTCGGACTTGCAAGTCCTGTTCCCATGCCGCCGCTTTCTGCTGAACTTTGACAGAACTCTTGTGCATAGTTACGGTTGCTAACGTAGGATTGGACAGAGGCTGTTTGGGGGAGGGGCTTAGCGAAGAGTCAAGAGCATGGATGTAATGGTCTTACATAGATTCATGGTCAAGAGCCTGTCAACAAAACAAGATGCTGATAACCAGGATAATGAACAGCTTTGATTCGTTAAGTTTTTCT
Source organism: Decapterus maruadsi (assembly GCA_030347415.2). NCBI lineage: Eukaryota > Metazoa > Chordata > Actinopteri > Carangiformes > Carangidae > Decapterus > Decapterus maruadsi. Next base: position 29,651,033 of record CM064895.1, on the reverse strand, counting down.
CCTGATGATGTGAAACAGTTTCATCATTTTGTACATCCAAAAACTGACACAACCAACAAACTCAACCTGTTTTCTAAAAGATGACAAAGACACAGAAAGTTATGACTAAATAGAAACAGTCTCATGAAAGCATCAAATAAAGATGAAAAAGAAAACACAAAGTCTTATTGAAAACATATTTAATGAAGGAAAAAAGTCAAACAACTTCAAGAACAGTGTTTCTTACAGGTAGTACAGAGATGATGATCAGTCTAATGAGATATTAATCAAATGTGTTTTAAAGACTAAACGACAGGTTCATTCAAGTTTAATGAACCTCAAACCATCATGAGAGAAAAACTGACGTCCCTGAACATCACAGACTGAACTCAGTGGGACAGATTCAGTAGTCAAATTCAAATTCAATAGTCAAAGTATTAATCAAAGGATCAAATCCTTCAACAAAATGAACTCATGTTTTAACCAGGGTATTTGCTCTTCACAAAGAAAACACAACATGAAGACAAAATACAAGGACAAAGTTTCTTATGGATGAGACAGAATATGAAGATGAAGAGAGAGAAAAACTAACGTCCCTGAACATCACAGACTGATCTCAGTGGGACAGATTCTGATATCAGAGGTTTTAGCATCACCAGATTTTCCAATACTGAAATATGGGAAGAGTTTCTCAGTGAAAGTGTCTCTATGAGTGCAGATGTGAGTCATGTCTTCAGAATCGTAGAGGGACACCTCTCCCCCGTCGTAGTCCAGCTGGACTCTGATCCTCTGGAGACTCTTCTTCACAGTCACAGTCTTACCAGCACCATTGGTGTATTTTCCATCACCATACAATAAACACCAGATTCCATATTTTGGTGAAGCTTTTCGTTCTCCTTTCCTGTCAGCTGACTCTTTAACCAAACCCACATTCCAGTCAGGATGATCTCCCACCTCCACCTCCCAGCTGTGTTTCCCTGAGCTGAAGCCCTCAGAGCCCAGCACGCTGACATACCTACGATGTCTCTCTGGATTGTCAGGAAGCTGTTGATCTGTGTCTCCACGTCTCACCCTGGTCAGATCATCAGACAGATGGAGCCATCTGCTTGCAGTGTTTGGGTCCAGGATGACAGGAGTGAAGTGGACCTTCTCCTTGATCTTCTCCCAGACTCTGAAGGACAGGTTGCCCAGGTGTTTGGCCTCATCTATCAGAGCTCCTGAGAGCAGCTGTGGATCTGACAGTGAGCACTGGGCTCTGGCTCTGGTCTGAGTGGCTTTATAGCTGCTGAGGAACGCCACCTTGTGTTTCTGCAGCTCTTCTTCAACAGCACTGATACTGTCTGATAGAGAGGAGATCTGCTCCTCAATCATCTTCATCTCTCTGCTCATAGTCTTCCTCTTCTGCTCCTCTTCCTCCCTCAGAGCTGCCAATCTGGACTCCACTTCCCCTCTCAGGAGCTGGTGGAGCTTGTTGAACTCTGCTCTGATCTTCCTCTCTGTGGACGACAGCTGCTTCTTGGAGTGTTTAATCATTTCATTGTATGTTTCCTCCACTTGTTTGTATTTGTCCTTCTTGTCCTGCAGAGCCTTTAAGTCAGATTTCAGCAGATCCTTCAGGTCACTGACTGCTTCTTCTACCATCTTGTGACTCTGGTGGAGAGAAAACTCACAGACAGGACACACAGCTCTGTCTTCATCTTTACAGAATAGTTTAGTTTCACCTTCATGTTTCCTGCAAACCACCATTGGTTTTTCATGTTGCTTTTCTGTCTCTGGTCCAGATTTCTGTCTCCCAGCAAAGGAATCAGCCAGTTCCTTCAGAGTAAAATTCACCCCTATATTATCCTTTGAAGATTTCCTTTTACAAATGGGACAGTTTTTGTTTTTAGCTTGTTCCCAGAATTGTTGCAGGCAGCTTGAACAGAAGCTGTGGCTGCAGCTCAGAGACACAGGATCTCTGAAAGTCTCTGAACACACGTGGCAAATCAGGTAACTTTCCAAGAGAGCAGCTTTCTCAGCCATTTCATTCACAACTACAGCAAAACTCACCGAGTTACTGAGTCCTTAACTTTCCTCTTACAGTCTTTTAACGTGTGTTTTCCAGTAGAGATCTCACCCTGTAATGGCGTCTGAGCTCTGATCAACAAGGTCAAAGTTACATTTGTTATCATTCACCGATTAAAGATTAATATGTCCTTACCAAACAGTTGCCAACAGCAAGTTAATTCATGATACAGTTTCATTGTGAACATTGTACCAGCCTGACTGACACTAAACTGGAAAACCCTAGAACCCACATCCTCTCTGCTGCTCATCCCACAAAATAAATCTAAAATCGACTGAAAGCCTGTTTATTGTAAGGAACATGTGGGCTATTAAATAGATTTATTACCAAGAAGCATTGATACAACAAAGAAATAATTTCTCGAAACACAAATTTTCTCACTTTCTGTGCCACGTTTATTATAATATTAAGGGCATATAATATTAAGGGCAAGGCAACTTTAGGCAAATTTGAAAATTTCTGAGCAACAAAAGACAGAAACTTCAGAAGGTTCTGTGCAAGAACATCAGTTTACAAATCCATTTTTATTTCAATATTTTAAACTAAAAACCAGCTCTTTTGAGCTTATTGGCTGGAGGAGACCATGTGTAGCTTCACACATAGACTAAGCCCATCACTATGATGACAGCAGATGTCAAGGCAGATTTTTTTTTTAATGCCAAAATGTCAAAACAAAACAAAAAAAGCAACAAAAAAAATCTATCAACTTGCCACTCCTAAGCTACATTGACATTGACAGAATTCAAACAGTTTTTCACATCATTCAATTATTAATTTGTACTTTTATATTTTCCTCAAAAGTTAGTCTGCAGTATTGGGGCTGGGGCTAATTATGTGAAAAAAGCTGCCTAACTGTAGCCTTTGAATGTCCTTTTTGAGCAAATCTCCATTGGGTTTAGGGTTTGGTTTCCTCTGAGGAAGAACACAATACGAAACACAAGTTGTCTTCCTTTTTGTGCTTTGTTTATTATAATAATACATCCCTATCCCGCTGGGGGGCGTCACAGCCACAGCCTCACCGACTGAACTCTGGAAACACTCTCCGTTGTTTCGTCTCCTTCGCGGTGCATTGTGGGACTTTATGTAAAGCCAACATGGCAGCCGCCTGCGCCAGAGCACTGGGTAAGGTCGGCTGGTCTCTGCTGGAGTCTCCCGCCGCCCGCCGGCCCGGTTCCGTGTCCTACCTGCTGGGCAATGTGGGCGCACACGGGACCAGGAGAGGACTCGGTACCGGTACCGGCGGCACCGGGGCCCGGTCCAGGCTGCTGCCCTCCCTGCGGGCAGGAGGCAGGGCGCTGGGCTGCGCCTTCCTGCTCGGCGGAGGTCTGGGTCTGTACCAGACCGTGAAGCTCTCCCTGCAGCAGCAGCACCTGGCCCAGGAGGAGACCACCAAGGTGAGTCCCGGACAGCTCACCTGGCTGCACGTGCGCCAGGGGAGCCGCGTCACGTCACCTCGGTCATCTGATCAGGACAGCACATATAACACCAGACAGCTGTGATCAAAGTCATAACGTTAAAAGTTACGAGGGTCCGTGAAGGCATCAAAGTCTTAACTGTGAATGAATGGATCCAGTTTGCTCTTCCAGCTGTTGTCCAGGTGTTTTCACATTAAAAGTCTGACCCATTAAACCTTTCAGCTCTAACCAGCCTCTTTATTGCGAATTGATAAAAACTCCAAACACAACAGGAAGTGTTTCTGGGGACGCAATAAAGTGAGGGACTGGTCTTTATACATGTTATGTTCTAATAACATGGTCACACTGTGATGTTGCTAAATGTGGTTAAGGTCCCTTTAAGAGACTGTGTGAATATTATGGGATGTTGCGTTGTGTGTGGCGCGCAAAAGAAACAAGGAAGTGTTGTTCTACACAGGAGACTGAGTAAAGAGGCAGTTGATGTTCTGAAGCAAAACGTGTGTGCGTGTCAATCTTTCACACACAACATTTGGCGACAAGGATGGCTCTTCAGCCTTCCCCCATGTTTCTCTAATCTCCATGGACACGGTGGCTAACAGGTTTTAATGCCTATGTTGACGCGCTCGGATTCTCTGACGACGCGCTTCCTGACAAGCGGAAGACCGCTATCCTCGTCCACTGCCTCGGTACCGAAGGCCAGCGTGTTCTTGGAGCGCTCGGCTCAGCAACAACTTTCGAGGCTACAGTCAAGCTGCTGACGGACCACTTCTCTGGGAAACAACGTGTCCTGATACGGCGGTATAGACTCAGGAAGCGCCACCAACGGCCCGGCGAGTCCATACAGACTTTTGTTGCTGACCTGCGTGAGCTGGCACGCGCCTGTGAGTATGGAGCACTGCACGACCAAATGATCAGGGACCAGCTAATAGAGGGCACGTCATGTGATAAGACACGAGAAAGACTGCTTATGGAACCTGATGATCTGACACTGACTGATGCAATCAAAATAGCGTTGCAAGTGGAATGTGCTCTACAGTGCTCTACTCTGCTGGCCAGCCCCGCTCACCACACTGCGGTAGCACAACAGCTGCAGCGCGCAGACACCTCACAGTTTCCCCCGCCCACGGATAAGGATGACAGCCTACCTGTGCAACAAATGAACAGACAGCGCCCCCCTGTGGGCCCAAGACGCAACTGCGGCAACTGCGGATCTAATTCGCATGCAACCAGAGCATCACAGTGCCCTGCCCGTGGACAGGTTTGCAGGAACTGTTCTAAATTTAACCATTTCGCCAAAGTTTGTCGTTCAGCTCCAAACAATGAGGCACAGCAGCACAGGTTTCCCCCGTCCAGTCGCGAATACACCGAAATTAGTAATATCCGTTCCACACAAGTGTCATTCAAAACATGCACAGTGCAGCTGGGGGAGGTAAGCGTGCCACTCATTCTGGATACCGCGGCTGCGGCATCACTTCTCAACTTGGCCACTTACAGACAATTCTTTTCCCGCATGCCGCTGGGACCCCCATCCACAAGCTTGCGGGGATATGCAAATTCTGCCATTCAGATAGTGGGCACCCTTGACCTACCCGTCCGCTACGGTACGACGCACCTTCCCTCCTTCCCCTTTCATGTGGCGCAGCGGGAACCAACCTTCTTGGTCTTGACCTCTTCATTGCACTGGGCTTCTCTCTGATGGACAATAGAGGAATGACAATAATGCAGGTCTCCCCAACAATCCACCAGCAGTGGCCAGCGCTGTTCGACGGCTTGGGCCACATGACAGCATTTACTCACCGACCCCTGGTTGACCCCGCCGTGACCCCAGTTATTCAGCCCCTCAGGCGCCTGCCACTCACCTTCCGGGAGGGCGTCACTGCGGAGCTCACCTCCCTGCTAGAAGAGGGCATCATCGAGCCAATAAACGCAGCACCTTGGATCTCAAACCTGGTGGTTGCACAAAAAAGTCAGGGGGTCTCCGGGTCTGTGTGGATCTGCGACAGGTGAATAAAGCTATCATCCCAGATAAATACCCCTTACCCACAGCTGAGGAGCTCACCTCTCTTTTCCATGGATCGACGGTCTTCTCAAAGTTGGATTTACGCCAAGGCTACCTGCAAGTTCCCCTTCACCCAGCCAGCCGGGACCTCACAGCATTTGTGACGCACGCTGGGGTGTTCAGGTACACACGCATGCCGTTTGGTCTTAGCTCGGCCCCCAGCTGCTTTCAAAAGGTCATGTCCACGATTCTCGCTGGCGTCCCGGGGACAGCAGTCTACTTGGACGACATTGTGGTGCATGGGCCAGACCAAGCCACCCACGACGCCCGCCTACACAGAGTGTTTGTGGCCCTCACCAAACATCACCTGACATTGAACGGGGAGAAATGTCTCTTCTCAGTACCGACTGTGGACTTTATTGGATTCCGCCTCTCAGCTGATGGCATTGCACCCCTCTCCTCCAACGTCGACGCAATACAGCGCATCCCTGAACCAACCTCCACTGCGCAGGTTGCATCATTCCTGGGAATGACGGCTTATTATTTGCGTTTCCTGCCCAACTACTCACAAACGACAGCTCCCCTCCGCCAGCTCCTGAAGAAGGAGGAGCCATGGGCCTGGTCACCGCAGTGCTCAGATTCATTTTCCACGCTGAAAGCACAATTGACTTCACCTCCTGTCCTTGCCCATTTCAGCCTCTCCAGCCCAACCTTCATCACCTGCGACGCCTCCACTGCTGCAGTTGGAGCTGTCCTGTCGCAGCTTCATGATGGCACAGAGAGGCCAATCGCCTCGCATCTCGGGCCCTGACACCCACTGAGCAGCGATACTCCGTGGGTGAACGTGAAGCATTGGCCTGCGTGTGGGCGTGCGAAAGGTGGCACATGTACGTCTATGGCCGTCATTTTACCATCAGGACGGACCACCAGGCCCTCACAACAGTGCTCTCCACGTCAGGTTCAGGACATAAACCTCTCCGACTCCATCGCTGGGCGGAACGCCTCCGCCAGTACAACTACAACCTCATCTTCACGCCGGGCAGGGAAAACGTGGTGGCGGATCTCCTTTCCCGCTCCATCGCAGCCCCACACCCCTCTGTACCGTCACACGATGAAGAACCAGCTCTCATCCAGGCGCTCTATACACCATTACAGCCAGCAGTCACACTGGAGGAACTGAAGACTGAATCAGCGAGAGATCCAATACTGTCCAAGCTGTGCACTTACATCAGAAACGGCTGGCCGTCTCACATCTCAGAAGAGTTGAAACCGTTTGCTCGGGTGAAAGATGAGCTCTCCTGCTGGGCAGACACGTGTGTCTCGAGGGGGCTCTGCACCATCATCCCAAACACTCTGCGTGCACGTGTCCTGTCAATGGCACATGAGGGCCACCTGGGAATCGTGAAACTCAAGCAGCGGTGCCGTGAGTTGGTGTGGTGGCCGGCCATCGACCGCGATATTGAGCATCTGGTCCAGGACTGTTCAGCGTGCCTCCTCAGTGGGAAAACCGGAGCCCCATCAACCCCTCCCCTGCAACCCCTCCCTTGGCCTTCCCGCCCCTGGGAACATGTACAGCTGGACATCTGTGGGGAAATACATGGCCGTGGTGTTCCCCACCATCAGCGCTTCCTGGTGGTCGTTTATGACCTCCACTCCAAGTGGCCGGAGGTTGTACCTGTGGGAACGGTGACGTCGCACTCCATGATCCGGATACTGGATGGCCTCTTCGCCCGCTGGGGCGTGCCCCGGGCCGTAACAACAGATAATGGCCCGCAAATGACATCAGCAGAGTTCTCTGACTTTCTTGCCAGCAGGTGTGTCAAGCACATACGAACCGCTTTTTACCACCCACAAGCCAACGGTGGAGTGGAGCGGTTCAATGCAACACTGAAGAACGGAATTCGTGCACATCTGGCCCAAGGCTGTGCATTCGAGGAGGCACTCAACCAGACCTTGCTGCACTACAGAGCAAGCCATCACACCACCACACTGGTTTCACCAGCATTTCTGATGCTCGGACGAGAATTGGGACTGCCATTACACAGGCTCCGAGCACCAAATACTGATTTCCCCACACCCTCCCTGGCCCAAGTCCGAGAAACTGTTGCTGCGCGACAGCAGGCGACGAGGGGCAGGGTTGACAGGAAGCGCAGAGCGAGGCCGCCGTCCCTTCAGGTCTCCGACTGGGTCAGGGCTCAACGGCCACAGCGGCACAACAAGTTGGCATCGTTCTGGTCCGAACCCAGACAGATCAGTCGCCTTCTCGGCCCTGCCACATTCCTGCTCAACGACGGATCACGGTGGCATGCTAGTAGGCTGAGGAAAGTCCCTTCACCCCTCTCTGAGCGCCCGGCCACGACACGTCTCCAATCACCATTCCCCTACAACATGGCCACTGATCCAGGCCCGCCCCCGGCCCCAGTTACACCCCCCGCCCCTGTCCCACCCCCCGCAGCACCACACGAAGGGGCTGTGATGCCAGACCCGAGGCCAGTGCGGGCCAGAGCTCGGCCAGTTGCCTTGCAAGACTATGTCACGGAATACCATGCTTAGTCTAGCTGTTTTCTTTACAGGTACATTTTGTCAACTTGTTTGGACTTTCAGTTTTCTTCTGAACTGTTAGGCTTGGTTGTCAGTTGGGGGGTTATGCTGTTGCTCTTTTGTGGGGGGGAGGAGAAATGTTATGTTCTAATAACATGGTCACACTGTGATGTTGCTAAATGTGGTTAAGGTCCCTTTAAGAGACTGTGTGAATATTATGGGATGTTGCGTTGTGTGTGGCGCGCAAAAGAAACAAGGAAGTGTTGTTCTACACAGGAGACTGAGTAAAGAGGCAGTTGATGTTCTGAAGCAAAACGTGTGTGCGTGTCAATCTTTCACACACAACAATACAGTCTATGGTCTGAGGGACAAGATAAAGTCGTACTACTTTCCAAACCTAATTTTTCACACCATTCTTCATCCATCTCTAATATAATCTCATCTGCTCTTATTTCTTTGCTCTGCACCTCGTCACTTCCTGGTCCTGGTCCTGGTCCTGGTCCTGGTCCCAGGCTCCAGGAGGCAGTCCGAAGCTGACCCTGTACCAGTACAAGACGTGCCCGTTCTGCAGCAAGGTGCGCGCCTTCCTGGACTTCTATGGGCTGCCGTACGAGATCGTGGAGGTGAACCCGGTGATGAGGAAGGAGATCAAGTGGTCGACTTACAGGAAGGTTCCCATCCTGATGGTGGACGAGGACGTGGTGAGACGCCACAAACATATTAAATAATATACATATATTTATTCTGGTTTCAGGTCTGTTATCATTGTAAACTCAATATATTTGGCCTTTTTAAAGGGATAGTTCAACATTTATGCAGATTGGCCCATCGCAATAATCCCTATAGTTTCAGCAGTAGGTTCATTACCTTTAATTGTTGGTGCAAGCTATTTTTAGAACGGCGGAGCAGAGCCGTGAGCTGCTCAGAGCTACGCTACGGAGGCTCATGGGATTTCTTGGTTTCAAACTCATCAAATACACAATCCAACAACTCCACAATGCTCTGGTGGACAAGTTGTGACCTGCACATTCACCACGCTATGAGATAATAACACAACGTTACCACACAGAGTTGTTTTAGAGGGAAATACAGAGACTGTTGATGAAAAACTGTCCCTGAAGGCAACGTGCATCAGTGGTTTTACATGAATTTCCCTCTAAAACAACTCTGTGTGGTAACGTTGTGTTATTATCTCATAGCGTGGTGAATGTGCAGGTCACAACTTATGACTTGTGCATGATGTGTTTTTGATTTTTCTCTCTCGTGTTGCAGCAACTGAACGACTCGTCCGTCATCATCAGCTCCCTCAGGACATTTTTAATCACCAAGTAAGTTGACGAGCATATTCCACTGTTCTCCTACAGTTTATAGTCAAATCAGTCGATTTGTTAGTTAAAAACATGATCATTAATTGTGTAAAAGTGTTACTGACTGAACGTGTGTCTGTGTGTGGATCAGGGGGAAGAGCATGTCTGAGATCCTTCGCTGTTACCCGGAGATGAAGTCGGTGAACGACAGCGGGAAGGAGGTGACGGAGTACAACAACAAGTACTGGCTGATGCTGAGTGAGGACGAGACGCTGGCGATGTACCCGGAGAAGGGGATGCAGAAGTGAGTCAACAACTTCCAGGACACTTAATCAGTTCCACAGAGAGTACTGAATCACTACAATCAGTTTATTAAAAAGATTTGTCCTTAAAATCCTGAGTATAAGCTGCACCGGCTAAATTTGAAAAGAAAATACATATATAAGCTGCAGGTTTTCATGTTATTTACACAGAAAGACAGTAGAGAACTGTTTCAGTTACGCTCCTCTCACCCATGTGCATTTGTTTACAATGAAGCAGGCGAAAAATCAATAAACTGAGTGACCAGATAACGTTACATGACATGTACGATGCTACAAAACAAAAGGTTACAGAGCACGTTTGAGTTGCGGTGTGCAGAGACGAGAGCTGGGACACCGGGGCAGGAAAAAAGTAGCGGCTTCTAGTCTGAAAAGTGCGGTACTTTTAGTGTGACACCACTGACTCCATCTAGTGGCCGAACAAAGAATTGCAATTTGCGATAGTGCTATTTTAAAAAGTTTAGTTAAAAAAATCAGCAACACTGGAGAACTTCCTGCTTGTGTCTGCAGGGAGGAGATGAAGTGGCGCCAGTGGGCCGACGACTGGCTCGTCCACCTCATATCCCCCAACGTGTACCGCACCACCGGCGAGTCTCTGGCCTCCTTCGACTACATCGTGCGCGAGGGCAAGTTCGGCTCATTCGAGGGTTTCTTCGCCAAATACGTCGGCGCGGCGGCCATGTTCCTCATCTCCAAGAGGCTGAAGCGTCGGTGAGTTAAAAAAAAACAACCTTCCAAGACACGATGAGGTAGAGAGACTGCTGACAGAGGTAGTATGAAGACACAAATTAACTAATTAATTAATTAGATAAATCTTATCAAATTGGATGGTGGATGACGTTCCTCCCTTGTCTCGCCCTCAGACACAACCTGCAGGACGACGTCCGGCAGGATCTGTATAAGGCCGTCAACGACTGGGTGGCCGCCATCGGCAAGAAGAGGAAGTTCATGGGCGGAGATCAACCCAACCTGGCCGACCTGGTGAGAACACAATCAAAAACTGAAAAGTATTTCCAACTGCTATAATTTGCAGATGTTTCCACAAAATTGTTTGGTTTTTCAAACTGAGTTATGTCTGTCTGTCTTAGTTTTGTCTTTCTTTTGTCTGTCTGCCATAATCCCTATAGTTTTAGTTAGTAGGTTTGTTGTTGTATCTATCTATCTATCTATCTATCTATCTATCTATCTATCTATCTATCTATCTATCTATCTATCTATCTATCTATCTATCTATCTATCTATCTATCTATCTATCTATCTATCTATCTATCTTAATTGTCGGTGCAAGCTATTTTTAAATTTGGGTGCACAGTCAAGATGCAGACTCATACCAATTTACTATTGTGATGAGCTTATACTTTATTTATTATCATTTTCTGCTGCTTTATTCTTCCACTCCACTGCTTCTGTTTTAAGTTTCATTAATGTTTACTCAGTACATTTTAGATTTAAAAATATAAACATATAAAATACAATTAGTTAAACTGAGACAAATGCCTGTTAGTTGGCGGCTGCTCCACACTGAGTTCCCCTCTAAACTTCTCTAATTGTGGAAAATTTCACAATAAAATGAAAGATTAGAGACAAGAAAAGTTTCTGTTCAAATTAAAAAGAAAAATTAAAATCAATCAATTAAACTGATTAAATGTAATTAATTTAAAAAAAAAACAGTTTTGTCTCTGAACTTACTTTTTGGGAAGAACCAGACTAAAAATGATGACATATTCTTTAGTATGTAGTAGTATTTCTTCTGTTTCTACAGATGTTTTCAGATCAGAACAGATGCTGTTTTTCTTTTTCTTTTTTACATCCAGCTGTGCTTTATTCTACAACACAAACATTTTCTTCTGTGTGTGTGTGCAGGCGGTGTACGGCGTCCTCAGGGTGATGGAGGGCCTGGAGGCGCATGACGACATGATGGAGAACACCAAAATCAAATTCTGGTACAGACGCATGGAGAGAGCGACGGCAAATCACGAGGGACGGTACTGAGCGCCGTGGAAACGAGCCGAGCGCCGCCAGCCTCAAAAACAGACTGAACACTTGAAAAAAAAAAGAAAAAAAAGAAAGAAAAATAGAAAAGAAACCTCCAGGAAGTAGAGCGACCAGCATCAGGAGGCGGCGAATCCTGGGAAACGGTTTGGATTTCCTGCACCACACACACAAACGGGTTTAAACCGGTCGTTTCGTCTGAACGATCATCATCAGATATTTAATCTGAACCTTTAATCACCGAGCTGCTTTGCGGAGGAATCGTTGTTTTATTGATCGATTAATAATAATGGGCCGTTGTCTGCGGTGTTTACTGACCTCTAGTGGTGAAAAGTTTGAACTGCAACAACATTGATAAAAACCTGCTGCAGCTTTTCTGCACGTTTTGAGCCACGAAAACCACCTCGGAGGAGACGGACGGATGAAAAACAATGAAAAGTGTCTGATGCAGCAGATTAATTACATTTATTTTGTTTTACAGTGCAGTGAAAATCTCATTAACTGAAGCTTTAATGGTTCGTTTCTGTGCAGATCTGAAAAAGGAAAAGTTCTTCAGTTTATTTTGCCCCTTTATTCATCATTAATATGAACGATTACTTTGGAAACTCGTCTTAATGAAGCTTCTTTGAGAATCTCTTGTTCTGTTTCAGTCTGTATTTATTTCAGATCAGTGGTGCAGGATCAATCGTTCAGCCGATGAGCTGCTCTTCTCTCTCTTCTGGGCTAAAATGAAACGAAATGAAAGAGAAGCTGCTGAGCTGAACGTTTGAATGTATTAAATATGCAAAACTGTCGGCTGCAGGTTAATTAATTCCTTAATTAATTGTATTGAAGGCGACACAATGTGCATAGTTGTATAAAGGTAAAATAATAAATAAATTAAAAAAACTGGAAACTTGAGGTTGTGTTTGTTGTGTTTTTATGTTTTAAAACTTTATAAAAATGATCCAACATTATCCATCATTGGACAAACATGAGTCAGGTTTCACCAAATCACATTTAAGATGTTTTAAGACCATTATGAATGAAATTTAAGACCTTTATCACAACAAACGAAACAAAAACGTACAAATGCAGAGTCACAAAATCACTTGCAAAGTAAACTGGCTGCAGTATATGAGTTGTGTATTGGTTGCTGGTTGGTCGCTAACCCTAACCCTGAAATTATTTAAGACTTGAACACAATACTTCAATGAATCTAAGACTTTTTAAGGCCAAACATTTAGATTTTCTTGTTTCTTTTTTACACCTTTTAAGACCCTGTAGAAACCCTGTTATAGAAAGGCCATTGAATCATCATTAAAAGTGTGAAAATACATCATTAAACAGTAACACATAATAGACTATTATTATATTGATTTAACACTTTCTGAACAATGTAGTGGACGTTTAAAAGAAAAAAATCACACAAATCAAAACAAAACTTTCCATTAAAGTGTCAATGAGGTTTTATTTCACACATTTGATGGATTTATACAGAAACAACATTAGTTCTGATGAGAAAAACAAGTTTATTGATACAATTAATTTCAATTTTTGTGCTTTATTCTTGTGTATTTTGTTTTGTGATGAGCATCAGTATCATGTTAAGTTTCTACTTAGACCCTGAGAAACAGGATATCAGTCTTTATACAGAAATAAAACTCATTCAAGTGTGAAAATACACCATTAAACACTTTTATTATATTGATTAACGCCTTAGTTTTTCTCCTTCTGAACAATTTAGTGAACACACACAAATCAAAACAGTTCAGTGTCGATGAGGTTTTATTTCAGACATTTGATGAAGTTTTACAGAAACGTTCGTTTTGGTTTCCGTCCAGTTTTATTCCGTGTTGCATCGTCAGAACTGGAACGACATAAATCCTGATGAATTTCACATTAAAGCTTTTTAAGGGGAAAAAAAACTGATAACAACGACGACTGTCAGAGCTTCCGACAGCTTTCTAACGTCTCCCTCTGCAGGAAAACTTTATCGACAGTGATTCCATGACGACGGCAGCTCATTAAACCCATAAAGTCTCGACCTCCACATGGTGGATTCATTAAAAAAAATAAATAAATAGCAAAACATTTCAAATCCATCGTCGACACAGCTGTGTTGAAGTTCAGTGATGATGTCATCGTGACACAATAAAAAGCCCCGCCCCCTTTTCAGTCACAGGAAACACAACAAACTAAGAGTAAAACTGGAACGAGCAGCTTTAAACTCTGATTTCGGAGGCACTTCAGCGTCATTATTGCATTTTATCATCGACTGGATTTTGTTTTTTTTCTGTTGCTCACACGTGAACTACGAAGCAGGAAATCATCCACGACTAACACATCTGGACGAGGTCACACCCAGCGATCCATCTGGACAGATGTTGGGAGGACGGATGTCAGTGTTTTTGCTTTTTCTCCGATGGATAATTTTATCTTGTTAGTTTAAAACGTCTCATCATCTAAAAAAAAGTGAAGCGTCGTCCACCGCCGCCGCCGCCGGCTGCTTCCTGATCGACGGCGCCGGCGCAGCGACTTTCAGAGCAGCAGCGAGCGTCCAGAACCACGCGGCGACGACGTGCAGCGACGTCCGACACGTTCCCGTCCTCGTCCCTCACGACCTCCAGAACATGGAGGTGAGCTGACCTTTGGGCGGACTGATCTGTCGGCTCTGCAGCGACGTCTGGACAGAGAAGGAGAAGAAGAAGAGGAGGAGGAGGAAGGAAGACAAAACAAACCGTTAGAAAACAACAGACAATGTTTGACATCATGAGACGCACGGCAGGTTAAATGGATCTGCATCAGTATTTTATCGTTGAAAACTGTGTTTTTGGAAACAATTGGGAAAATCTGAGAACGTCGGCCGAGTGTAGACGATGACATCATACCCCCCACTGCTCTAGATAGAACCATAGAAGGATAGATAGAACGATAGACAGATAGAAGGATAGATAGAACGATAGATAGATAGAAGGATAGATAGATAGATAGATAGATAGATAGATAGATAGATAGATAGAAGGATAGAAGGATAGATAGATAGAACGATAGATAGAACGATAGAATGATAGATAGAACGATAGAATGATAGATAGATAGACAGATAGAAGGATAGATAGAAGGATAGACAGATAGAATGATAGATAGAACGATAGATAGATAGATAGACAGATAGAAGGATAGATAGAACGATAGACAGATAGAAGAATAGATAGAACGATAGAACGATAGGTAGATAGAACGATAGATAGAACAATAGAATGATAGATAGAAGGATAGATAGAACGATAGATAGAACGATAGACAGATAGAAGAATAGATAGAACGATAGATAGAACGATAGATAGAACGATAGATAGATAGATAGGACAATAGGATAGATAGAACGATAGATAGAACGATAGAATGATAGAAGGATAGATAGAACGATAGATAGAACGATAGACAGATAGAAGAATAGATAGAACGATAGATAGAACGATAGAATGATAGAACGGCTCCAGGCAGCAGCAGCAGGAGGAGCAGCAGGAGGAGGAGGAGCCGTGGTTCTCCGTCCTCCTCAGCGAGCGTCTCACCTCTAGGAACTGTTTGAGTCTGATGACGGAGCCCATCTGTCCGCTGCTGGTCACCGCCTCGATCCTGGAGGAGACACGAGACTCAGTTACACATCTGGAGACAGATGTTGCTGCTCTGCTACAGGATCAGTGTGTGTGTGTGTGTGTTTGTGTGTGTGTGTGTGTTTGTACCTGGGGAAGTATTCGTCCTTCAGGAGCAGGATGAGCTTCCAGAACTGAACCTGGTACTGTTTCATCAGAGCGTTTCCACAAACCTGACGGAGACACAAACAACAACCAGATCTGACGTTAAGACGCAAAAAACTCAACCGTGAAAGTATTTTGAGATCATTTGTCCTCTTATCTAGAAAATTACAATTTTATTTATGAGATAAACTCTTTTAAGGGTCAGTAACAAATAAAAATGTTAATAGAAAATGAAAACATATAAATACATAATTGTTTTAAAAGCATTTATCAGATTTGTATAAATATATTTTTGTTTTCATGTTGGTTTTATGACATTTGAACCATTTTTTTTTTAACAAAATCAGACTGAGTGCCATGAAAATATCACATGGTGTAACTATAAAAGAATGATAAATATTAAATATTTTATCCAAGAAACACATTGTTGCATTAATTAATTTCATTTATTCCATATTTTGCGTCCAGATTTATTTTCCTGTATTATCACGATTTTTATGGAGAAATCATCATTAATTGACCCATAAATAAAAACATTAAACCGGACCGACAGACTGACTCACCTCCAGGAAGTCGAACAGCAGCGTGGCCGTGATGTCGGCCAGCGGCTCCATGTTCAACATCTGGGCCAACCAGCGCCAGCCGTGGTTCAGGCCGTGCGGCGCCGACTGCAACGGGTTGAAATGTGTTTATTTTTAACAACTTTAATGTTGCTTCTTTTTCAAAATTAAGTTTAATAAAGAGATTAAGTTTAGTTTTTTTTATTTTTTACCCCCTGCTTGGAGCCGTACGGCCACCGCAGCTGGATGACGGCGGCGTACAGACGGATCATCCCCGACATCCGCTTCAGGAAACTGTCCTGACCTTCAACCCCGGCGTCGTCGACACGGTAACCGAGGATCCTGGAAGAAAGTGACAAGAAGTCAGCACATTTAAAAACATCATGTTGACCAAAGTGCTTTTATTTACAATTATGTGCAAAGCGAGAACAACAACAAAATAATATGAAGAGACAGAGAGAAAGAAAATTACTAGAGCCCCAGGTTGAATTTGACAGGAATTGTCCTTTAACTTTGCACGAGCGATGAAAACACAACGACATCCGAGTCTCTCACCTCTGGTATTCCTCCACAGCGGTGCCGTCCTTCATCGGCGGGTAGTGCGGGACGGCGTACGGACATTTCTTGTGCAGGTGGGCGAGGATGAGGTCGCCCACCCGAGGGTGCAGCTCCCACACGCCGGACGCCACCACGGCGATGGGGAAGGCGGCTTCGTGATGCGACGCCACCTCCTCCTCTCCTTGTTTCTGCACAGAGGAGTTCAGAGTTCACTTGGTTTGTTTGTGTCAATGTGTCGTGATCAATACGTTTGGTTTTACGCATGTTCAGGGCGTGTAAATGGGAGGACGGCGCCTTAAAGTGATGGTAAACTAGTTGAAAATGTCAAAAAGTTTGAATTTCTCAAAAGTAAAATGTCAACAAAACTTCAAAAAAGTGAAAAAATTGTTTCATAGCTTTTAAACTTCGCAAAAAAAATTGGGATATTTTGCTCTTGATTTAAATCTACAGTTGAGTTTCAGTTTTATTGCAATTTATGGTAACGCTTTACAATAAGGTTCCCTTAATTAACATTATTAGCACATTATTAAGCATTAATATATTAATTAATGTGTAATTAATGCTGAGTAAGGCATACATAATGATAACTAATTAAATGATTATGTTAAATAATTTATGAACTAACTTTGAGTAGTAAACATTACATTAATTAATGTGTGTCCTAATGCTAAGTAATGCATAATAATGATTGTTAATATATTTTAAACAGTTAATTAATGCTTAATAATGTACTAGCGTTAATTAAGGGAACCTTATTGTAAAACGTTACCCAATTTATTGTCTGGATTTTTAATTTACAAACTAAACAATTCATCTAGAAAAACACTTTAAACACAACACAATTTCACTTTTGGGTGAACTATCCCTTTAAGCTGAAAACAGTCTTGAAAGCAGTAAAATGTGTGAAAAAAGTAGAAAAAAAAAGACATTTTCTTTGCTAAATCAACTAATTATATTAAAAAACTCCTGCTGTGGCTTCATCGTCTTATTAAAATCAGATTAACGCGACTCACCACGAACTTCTCGGCCAGTTTGTAGCAGACGAAGTCGAGCCCCTGAGGATGCTGGGAGGTGGAGACGGAGCGGCCGCCCGACACCACCGGCCGCCCCGACAGCAGCTTGTCGATCTTGTCGAAGATCTCTCGGAGCTGCGAGCCGGAGTTACTGGCGATCTGGCTGACGGGGATGGTGGCGGCTTTCTGCAGCTCCAGCTTCAACTTCTTGGTCTGAGCAGACAGAGAGAGAGAGAGAGGTGAGTGCACGGCGCCGACCGAACCGCGGGACGGTCAGACGACTGTCGGATTCTTAAAGATTCATCAACTTGTTGAATTTTTCTCTGATCATATAGTTTTGATTTTTATTGCATCAAATATTCAGGTAAAGACCTGATAATATTAACGTATAGATACCAGAGATTATCTCAGTACTAATGTAATTACACAGCTTTGTTACACACAGTGATGCAGAGAAGAAGATTCTTAAAGATTCATCAACTTGTAGTTTTGATTTTTATTGCATCTAATATTCAGGTAAAGACCCAATGATGAATTTAGAGATACCAGAGATTATCTCAGTTCTAATGTAATTACACAGCTTTGTTATAAACATTGATGCAGAGAAGAAGAGGAAGAAGAGAAAAAGATGAGGAGGAGAAGAGGAAAAAAAGAAAAGGAGAAAGAGAAGAAGAGAAAAAGAAGAAAAGGAGAAGAAGGAAAGAAGAGATAAAGATGAGTAGAGGAAAATAAGAGAAGGAGGAGAAGAAGAAAAGAAAATGAGAAGAGTAGTAGTAGAAGAAGAAGAAGTAGAAGAAGGAGAATAAGGAGGAAGAAGATGAGGAGAAGAAGAAGGAGGAGGAGTCACCTGAGTGTCTTTGGGGGAGTTGAGGTCTTCGAAGGACTGAGCGCACTGATTGGCCGAGTCCTGCAGCTCCTTCAGCCACTTCAGCGTCGCGTCCTCGGCGCTGTTCTGCAGCCCTGCAGGAGAAAACACACGATGATGTCACATCCAGATTAACCCTGATGATGATGATGTCATCACTCTGGATTCTGAACATTTAACAACAAAAACTATCCATCAAAACAGAAACATCTTCTTCTTCTCCTCCTGTCTGACCTTTCCTCTGCGCCTTCTCTTTGGCCGACTGCGCCGCCTTCTTCTGCGCCTCCTGCTGCACCTGCAGCTCCGCCTGCTTCCTGCGCGCCTCCTCCTCCTCCTGCTCCCTCTTCTTCTTCTCCTGGACCTTCGTCGCCTCCTCCTGCATCAGGCGGATCAGCGCCCGCATCTCGTGCAGCGCTCGCTCCGCCGACGTCATGTCCTCCACGCTGGGGAACTCTCCCTGGAGACGGACGGAGAAGAACGACAGGGTCAAGATTTACAGCACGGTGACAAATTATGGGATGTCTGAAGCTTTTAACTTTCTGCTTTGGCATAAATCATGCATTTCTTTTATTGTTATTCATATACTTTGATCGTTTATCGCTGTGAGAACTTGAAACCCGTGAGTTCTGACTGACCTCGGCCGTCTTCCTCACGACCTCCGACACTTGGGAGCACAGCTGGTTGCCGCGGGTGCTGAAGGCGCTGAGGCTGGCGGCGGGCAGCTGGCTGTGGGTCGGCGTGGCGACGCTGGGCTCCAGCAGCTGGTTGAGCTGCAGGATCTCCTCCTGGATGGTGTTGAGGTTACGCAGCCGCTCCCGGCCCTCCGCCTGCCGCTGGCGCTCCAGCTCCGCCTCCCGCACGCGCTGCTGCTCCGCCTCCCGCAGCCGCAGGTTCAGGATCTGGAACAACCACAGTTAAACTTAAATGTGGGTTTCTAAAACCTTCCTAAATTTAAAATGAGTGTTGTGTTGTTTTAATGATAAATATGAACTTGTTTTCTTGGCGCTATCGTTATTCTAGGTCTGAAAACACTGGAACTTTTTTGTTATTTTGCCCAGTTTGTTGTTTTCTACCAATAAATAAATGTTCTGAATGACAATATTTGTATTTAAAATTTGAAAGAACTGCTGTCAGTGGTTTATAGAATAAAACAAAAGTGTTCATTTTACTCAAACAAATACATATAGATAGCAACAACTTTTCTTTTTGCTATTTTATCACATTTCTATTATTTTAGCTCATTTATTGCCACATCTCTGGTGTTTTTATGTAAAAAAAAAAAAAAAGAAGAAGGAAGAATTCAATAAGAAAATTGACCACAAAAAAAAGAGTTTGATGAGGGAAACCCATGAGCCTCCGTAGCTCACAGCTCTGCTCCACCGTTCTAAAAATAGCTTGCACCGACAATTAAAGGTAACGAACCTACTGCTGTGACTATAGCGATTATGGCAATGGGCCAATTTGCCAAAATGTTGAACTATCCCTTTAAATAAATAAAGTCACATCCTGCAAATCCATTTGCTAACAAATTATTGTCACATCGATAATTGGCTAATCCACTGACACAAATATCTTAAATGTGTCTCTTATATCTGTTATATTGTGTGTATTTATATTTATGTACGTCCTGTGTAGCGGTATTGACAATAAAGTTTAATAAATGCTTTTATAATATTTACTTTATCTTTATTTATTATTTCAATGCTCTATAATTGGCTGAAGATCAATAGATGAAAG
This sequence comes from Decapterus maruadsi, assembly GCA_030347415.2. NCBI lineage: Eukaryota > Metazoa > Chordata > Actinopteri > Carangiformes > Carangidae > Decapterus > Decapterus maruadsi. The sequence continues at coordinate 29,630,939 of CM064895.1, read as the reverse complement.
GATCCGTGTATAGCGAGTGTTATAGTTTATGAAGCATGCGCAGCTGAAGAAAACCAGACTTCATGGTTCATGGAGACGTGACGTACCTTCATCCTGTGGCGCTGCTCCTCCTTCAGCTTCTCCTGGCGCCCGATGCTCTCCTTCGTCCTGAGGCGAACACAGAAGAAGAAGAAGAAGAAACGTCGTTAACACGTCACACGTTTTACGGTTAAAACAAAGTGAACCGAGCACCGTCATCGTCCTCACTCTCTGTCCATCATGTCCCTGATCGTCTGACTCTCCTGCCGCTGCTTCAGCTCCATCAGCTCCTCGAAGCGTTTCAGCTGCTCCGACTCGGCGCTCGCCACCGCCGCCAGCTGCTTCTCCTGCATCTCCTGTCGCCGCCTGAGCGCCACCTGGACGTCACAGATTCAAACAGCTGAGATTATTATCATCATCATCATTATTATTATCATTATTTTATATATTATCACCGTCCTCTCTGACCTTGGCCTTCTCCCGACACAGCTCCTCGGCTTTGAGGATGCAGCCGGCCGTCTCCATGTCTTTGGGCGACAGCAGCGAGATGGCGGGCGGAGGCGTCGGACTGTGGGCGACGTTGAAATCTGCCTCAGCGTCGTCGATTTCATCCTGCAGTTCCTCACCAACGGCCTGCAGAGAGAAGGACGGGAGGAGACGTCAGAAAATGATTTTTCATTAAGATTTTTAAACTGTAATATGAATTTGGGTGAACTATTCCTTTACGTTGCCAGATTTTAACCTGTAAATGTGATAAATAAACACACAGCGCTGATCGGAGCGTCCCTGCTACTGGAGCTTGGACTTGCCTGCTCGCGCTCGGCCTTTAAGGACGAGGCCGTGGACAGCGTGATGAACTTGGTGGTGGCCGTGACGTCGGGGACGGACCCAGAGGAGGAGCCGTTGCCGGAGGCCGGGATCTCGTCCGACAGGCCGGGGCTGGAGTCTCCGGAGCTGGAGGCCAGGAAGCTGGAGCGCTGGTGCAGGTGAGACGAGCTGAGCCGCTCCAGGATGATGCCGGAGCCCGAGGACAAGCTGACGGCCTCTTTACAGCCGGCCATGATGTGCTGCAACAACAAACACACACGTTCAATGCTTTAATAGTATTTCACAAACTCTACAACGGGAGTGAGATTAACAAATATATAAAAAATAAGATTTGATTTGATACCAACAGCAATTTCATGTAGCTTTCGTGTTGTGTTCAATATCCTGATTTTGTACATTATCTTATGCAGAAGGTTTAGGAAAGTAACATTATTACTGGGACTCAAACAATCACTGATATTATACTATTGATTAAACTATACACGTTTTAAAGTTTGCACCAACTTTAAACTTGAAACAAATGGTTTTATTTTTTATTTTTAAGTGTATCACTGTTCTATAAAACAGTTTGTACACAGACATAAATACATAAAACTGTGCAGTCGTGGAGTGACATATGGGAAAAATGGCAGATCAGTAGTGCAAGATATCTTATTTATATCTTTCTGTCGAGCAAGTAGTTTGTCACACTGCGTAATATGAGTGTTATACAAATAAAGATTATTACTTATTATTACTAACAGGTCTGTTGTGGTGTTACAGTACAGTTTAAGTATCCATTGACAAGGAAATGAAAGTAACTGTACTGTAACATTACAGCAGCAGCTCACCTGTACAGCAGGTAAATGACCAGTCAATGTATTTTAAATAAACACTTCAACACATTTTTACAGCTCTTACTGCACTGTGTGCTTTATTAAAACATCGTTAATCGTCTGTTTTCTTCTGCAACGACACTGTGTTTTGTATTTGATAGTTGTTTTCTTGGGTTATTATTTATGTATATTTTGTTTATACAATGTAACATCTTTATTCATATAACAGTATATTTTAATCAAGGTTAACACTGCTCTTAAATAAATGCCGTGAGTAAAAACAAACAGCGGTGGTTTAGCTTAGCCTTTAGCTTAGCCGTTAGCCGTGGCTCCGTCAGCGGTGAACGGTCGTTAGCCTAGCCTTTAGCTTAGCCGTTAGCCGCGGAGACGTCAGCGGACACCGGCCGTTAGCTCACCTCGCCCCGGTTCGACCAGTGCGGGTCGAACGTGATTTTCCCCTTCGGTGAATTCTTCAAAGCCTCGAGGACTTCCCATTTCTGTCCCATGGTTTCCGCGGGCATCCCGGCAGACAGAGGGAAACAGAGACAAACCGCTGCTGCTGTTGATCAGAGGACAAGTCCAAAAAATTAAAGAAAAAACTACAAACTAACTAATGTTGTTCAGCTACAAATTTTTGAACCGCCAGGTGACGTCACATTAATAACGCGCCGACAAGAAACATGGTTCGCCTCTCCAAGGTTCCGGGTGCGATATCCGCTTGTATTTATACATTTTAAATTATGCTTTAGGACGGCTTAGTGATAGTGACCTCGTAAAATATTACTGTATGTAATAAACTATAATCAATTGAATACAATACAATATTTGGGTTAGGCTACTAATGAGAGCATTTCTGGACACGTGGTTCAAATTTTTCCACATTAAAATATCATGGAAAAGTTTATTTATGTCTGAAAGTGAAACTAATATGTTATACAGATCCATTACACACATAATTTAACATTTAATGTCATTTCTTTTCATTGTTGTAATTATGGCTTAAATGAACTAAAATAATAAAAAAAAAATTATTTATTTTTTACTTTTGTAAAGGCATTTTTAACATGGAAATGTCGGCCTCTTTAAAAGTCGGCCTCTGATTGCATATTAAACCTTTTCTGACTATAAAAATATTTGAAATCTATGACATTTGTAATTTGCAGAGAAATAAATAGCAGGAAATGTGTAAAAGGAAATTAAAACTTAATATGCTTTTTTGGTTGTTTTTGTAAGAAGTATGAAAGATTTATATTTTTCCAAAGTAAAGGACAAGTGCAATCAAAAGGACAAGTGCAATCAGAAAGAAGAGGTGTGCAGGAAACAAAACGTATTTTCCATAAAAAGAAAGCTTTATTCATTTCATAGATAGTATAAAACTCTTTTACGTTAAAAACACATACTCAATAAATGTGATTCAGCTCTTCTATATTGTTCTTGATGGATGGTCGGACGGTGAGTCTTGCTCTCAGCTTGTGAGCAGAGAGTCTCCGAACACGTTTCCGTAGGAGGTTTTGAGGAAGTGGACGTAGTTCTGCAGGCTGCGGTTGGTGGAGTCGGCCTGCTCCAGCCGGTCCTTCAGGTTCTGCAGCTGACTCTTGAAGCGACGCTCCATCTGCAGGAGAACAAACACAGGGAGAGACCGACATTAAAACTCATCATCAGCACCTGGTTAGGAGTTGTTTTTTTATTTACTCAGAGACGTGACGAACCTCGTCTTTGCTCCGCTGCGTCTGGCTCAGCTCGGTTCTGGCTCGGCTCAGCTGACTCTGCAGGTCCAGAGCCTTCGACTGCGACGCCCTCTCTTTGGCCAGAACCCTGTGCACGCTGTCGTCCGCCTGCAGGAGACAGAGGACGGACGTTTACAGACAGGATATTCATCAAGTTTTGGTAATGAGCACAATCATGATAAACCCTCAAAGACGAAGAGACAACAGTTGCTTCATTGATAAAAAAAAAGAAGATGAAGCTGAAAAGTGTTTGTGTGGTGTGAAACTATGTGACAGCCTGAAGAATAAATTAAACCGATGTCCAAACACGGAGCATTTGGAGCTGTTGTTGCCGCCTCGTCTCACCTGTCTCTGAGCGTCGTCCACGGCCTGCTGCAGCTGTCGGGACAGGACGCTGCACTCGGAGCTCTTCTCCTCCAGCTGCTGCTGGACGCCGCGCAGCCCTGCGTCCTTGGAGCTCAGAGCCTGAGACATCTCCTTGTTCTCCGCCCGCAGGTCCTCCACCCTCCTGCAGCACAAACACAAACACAGACCGTTAAAAATATTGTTAAAAAAAGTTAATACGGTCGATCTCATCAGATTTTCTTGATCGATATAAAGTTTATGTGACAAATGCTGATGGAAGCAGTTCTTTGCTGAATAAATGTGAGTCGCGATCATGTTTTATATCAATGCTGCTGCGTATTCCTGCTGTTCAAAGACACGGTAGAGTAAACAAAGAAAGATGCAGGTGTCAGAACTTGACGTCACGGAAATGCACTTGAACCAGCATTATGTGCATTCATATTTTTATCCATCTGCAGATAATTCATTCAACAAGTGTCCTTTTGCATACCTTTCCAAGATGTGTATTTTCTCCTTGAGGACGTTGTTCTCCTCCTGCAGCAGCAGGTTCCTCTGCTGGAACGTCTCCAGCTGAGCTCCTTGTTGCTCCACCTGAGAGGAGCAGCACATCCACAGGTGACGCTCTCTTCACTGTCTGTCTGCCGACACCAAACTAACACCAGCTCATGCTGCCCTCTTGTGGTCAACGTGGAGAACAACATCATCAAACATCTCTGGACTTAGAGACACCACTGACCTCATATAGTGAACAGCAGGGGTTCTGCTTTTATAGAATTCAAACCAAGATTTTTTTTATGCCTTTAAAAACTAATTTTGCTCTTTATTGAGCAAAGTGCATTTCAGAGCACATGAATGAAACTGAGGAGGACCAGGGCAACTGAATAAAAAAATATCAAACTACACAAAACGGAGACCAACAAAATGATGTATTTGACTTCTAATGCATCTCTGCATTCAGAGCATGTTCACAAAAGTGAATAAATATCAAATTGCACAAAATAAAGACCCACAAAACAAAACAAGTTTCACTGCATTCAGGCCTCATTAATAAGAAACTGATATCTGTGCATTCAGAACAGATAATAAGACACTGAGGAGGAGCGTTCTGTCTCTGCACCGTACCTTGTGTCTGACGTCGGCGAGGGCCGAGCTCTGCTCCGCGCTCCTCCTCTCGTGGGCGTCGGCCTCCTGCTGGGCGTCGCGGAGCTGCTGCTCGCTCCTCCTCAGCCGGTCGGGCAGCGCCTCCAGCTCGCGGAGCCGAGCCAGCAGCTCCCGCCTCACCTGCTCCTTCTCCCGCTCCAGGTTCACCTGCACCTCCAGCGCCTCCCGCTGCGCCGCCTCCAGCTTCAGCCGCCGCTCCTCCGCCTGCAGACGAGCCTGCTGCACCTGCACGGGGGCGGAGACGGTGAAACACAACAGGTCAAAAAAAAAATCCATCACTTTAGAGATACTTTATTGATCCCAAAGTATCCAGTAGCGCACATAACATAATGTAATATAGTATAACATAACCGATATAATATATAATATAATATAATATAATATCATATAATATAATATAATATAATATAATGTACTATAAGATTACATAACATAATGTAACATAGTATAACATAACCGATATAATATAATGTACTATAATATAGCATAATACAGGATAGGATAATATAATATAAGGGCATAATTGAGTAGAATAAAACAAAGATAAGAAAAGTAAGAAAAAAATCTACACTACATATATCCATGTAACGTCACATTATGTAATAATGTAATACATTTTTGCTTCGTGATGTAATAACGCTACATTTTGTAATAAAATTCTTGAACGCAATATGTAGAAAACTTTGTAAAAAAACAAAATGCGGCGAAGTTTTACATTTATTTATTTATTATTACTTTATTAATTTAATACTTTATTAATTTATTACAAAATGCGGCATTACTACATCATGAGGTGAAAATGTATTACAATATTACATAATGCAGCGCTACAATTCCATATAAATTATGTAAATTATGATTTATTCTTCTTTTCTCTTGCTTTAACTCTAAGTTAATGTTTACTTTTTTTTTTAAATAACAATATTATTAAATAACTATTACTATTACTTCTTTGCTCCTGTTTTTAAAGGATAATTAGCGGGGGTTTTTTACATTCTGGATCGTATTTGATGCTAGAAATAAGGTCCAGGTTGTAAAAAACGTAAGTTATCCTTAAACTATGTGTTTTTTGTTTTTATGCTGTTCTTTTTTCTTTCTTTTTTTAAATGTTTTGTCTTTATGTAAAGCACATTGAGTTGCCTTGGTTTGAAATGCACTTCATAAATAAAGATCCCATGTGCATCAATATGTTATGAGATAAAATACTAAAATTAGAATAAACAGAAGAAATTGTGCCAAATTAAACCTGCATAATGTCTAGACTGTGCAAATACAGCTGTGCAAACAGTTGTTGTTGCTGTGTAGCTGTGCAGGGTTACAAATGAGTTCCTGAGAGATTTTTTATTTCTAAGCACAGATAAGCGGTCTGGTTTGAGCCACGGTGACTTTACCTTGGTCTTGTATTTCTCCATCGTGGTTTCATACTTCCTGATCGATAACTTCAGCTGACGAGCTTCAGCCTGGAGCGCCCTGAGCTTCTCCTCGGACGACGCCGACTCCGCCTGGACATTAAAATAGAAAAGTGATGAAACTGTGGTCGAAGTCCGTCGAGGATGTGAGCGAGGTCGTCGTCTGGTGTCGGTTTTCCCCTGAACGCACCTTGAGCCTCTGGTTGTCCAGCTTGGCGGAGGCGTTCTCGGCGCTGAGCTGCTGGACCTGATCCCTGAGCTGCTCCCGCTCCGCCCGGCTCCTCTCCTCGGCCGAGCGAAGCTGAGAGTTCATCTCCGTCACCCGGCTGAGGAGGAAACACAGAAAAGAAAAACCGTCTAAACTGAACTAAAAGTTTGACGTTATGATGTGTATGTTTTTTTGGGCGGGAAGAGGAACTCACAGTTTGAAAGCGGACACCTCCTCCTCCAGCTGAGTTTTAGCAGCGGCTTCTTTAGAGTGACGGAGACACCAGTCGCTGGACGTGGACAGAGCCTGAGCCAACTGGGCTTCCTTTAACACACACACAGAATATGTCTCCTGATTAAAGGGATAGTTCAACATTTTGGCAAATTGGCTCATTGCCATAATCCCTATAGTCATAGCAGTAGGTTTGTTACCTTTAATTGTCGGTGCAAGCTGTTTTTAGAACGGCGGAGCAGAGCCGTGAGCTGCTCAGAGCTACACTACGGAGGCTCATGGGATTTCTTAGTTTCAAACTCATCAAATACACAATCCAACAACTCCAAAACGCTCTGGTGGACAAGTTGTGACCTGCACATTCACCACGCTATGAGATAATAACACAACGTTACAGAGACTGTTGATGAAAAACTGTCCCTGAAGGCAACGTGCATCAGTGGTTTTGCATGAATTTCCCTCTAAAACAACTCTGTGTGGTAACGTTGTGTTATTATCTCGTAGTGTGGTGAATGTGCAGGTCACAACTCCGCAATGAATCTCTTTCATAGTCGTTCAACCCGTGAAGCAGCTGAGACGCAAAACAAAACGCAAAACAAATTTAAAAAGTGAGTGAAGGCTGACGTGTCTGTTCTCACACGTGTGTTTGTTTGGTTTGTGTTTTTACTGGAACGACGTCTGAACTTCGCTTGAACCTGATTTGCATAAAAGCCTCGGATCACCGGAGTCACCGCCGTCGCCGTCGCCATCGGTGATAAGACAGCTGGTTTGCATGCAGGTGGAACCACAGACAGGTGTGTGCACCGGCCTCCTGAACAGTAGAGGTGTTGCATCTTCACCGTTCAGTTCAGTTCAATTACACGATGCATTTCGATGCTTCACGTCCTGAATTTTCTATGTTGCCACTCGCGGCTTTTTCATTAATTAATATAAAGAGTCAGATAAAGGCGTTATAGTGAGAGGAGGATCTGACTAAATGTTGAACTATCCCTTTAATATAAAATAAAACAAATCACTGTCTCTGTATGTGAACATGTGAACATCATTAAACTGATTTATTTGAATTCAATAAACCGATTATGCGACGTCGTGTGTCCTCAGCACCGACCTTCTCCCTCAGCCGCTCCGCCTGCTCCCTCGCCGTCTCCTCGGCGCGCTCCGCCTGCTGCGTGAGGCGGGTCAGAGCCTCGTGGTCGCGGCGGCCCGGCCCCCCGTCCCCCTGGTCCCCCTGCTGCCTCTGGGCCTGCAGCTGGGCCTGGAGGAGCAGGAGCTTCTGCTGCTGCTGCTCCTGGCTCTGCTGCATCCGCTGGTCAAACCGCCACACACAGTTAGTGGAGACGCGTTAAAGGGATAGTACAATTTTTTTTTTTAAGTGGGGTTGTATGATCTACAAAGTACTTTACTAATCTGCATGTATCAATTAGTGCAATATTTTTAATGTCACTGGGTTGTTTTTCACACTTACTTCTCTTTTTTACTGTATATTGCAGCTGTGCATGTGGAAAATAAACTGTTGCATCATCATACATTTAATCTGAAGCTTAAAATGTACTCGACTTTTTTATTTGTTTCTATTGAATATTGTTAATATTGTTATTTATGTATTTATTTTGGTCTTTTTCTGTATTGTTTATTATTATTTTCATTTCTGCCGTTCAAGATCAAGATGTTCAAGATAAAGTGTTGGATGTTGTATAAATACAAGAACCAATAAATATGTCTAAAAAAAGAAATGTCAAAATGTGTGTTTTTCACCCAATAAAAACATCTGACAGTTCAAGTGTGTGTGTGTTATACTGTATTTATCAGTTTTTCAGTTTGTTGTTGTAACGATGAGTCAGACTTTCTGTCCCTTTAACGAGGAGACGAACTGTGCAACATGTTGTTTGTTGAAAAAGAAACAATCTGGTGTCGAATTTAAATCTGGAGCACAGACAGCGCCGGTTCATCACTAAGTTACACGTTTCATATCGTACAGAGCTGCACGATAGAAAACAAGACGTTAGATTTACACGAGCAGATGTTGTGGTTTCAGTGTGAACGGTGACTTATTTTACCTTTATCAACAAAAAAATATATAAATTGCAGCTCCTGTGATTTGGATATTACACTTGTCCAGATTGTAATTTTAAAGGGATAGTACCATTTTTTTAAAGTGTGGTTGTATGATCTACTCTGCACTCCTCCTGTTAGCAACGCCAGCCCATAATAACCCTGCCCAGAGATTTACAACATACATTCTGTTTTTCCTGCACTTTGAGGGGCTGGAAAAAATTATATTATAGCCAACAATGGAACTGTGTATTTATTTTCAGGTAAAACCTCTTGTAGGCCGTGAAAATAGGCCGTTTCTTTGGGTCCATTCACAACAATGTATGTTGTAAATCTCTGGGCAGGGCTATTATGGGCTGGCGTTGCTAACGGGAGGAGTGCAGAGAGTCTTCTACTGCAATTAAAGTACTTAGGGGCTATTTGTAGATCATACAACCACACTTTAAAAAAATGGTACTATCCCTTTAATCTCATGTGCAGCTCTCATACAGGCGGTTTTTGTAGTTTTTTTAATAACATTTACTGTGCAAAACCTTTTCTCTAGTCACATCCATCTCTGAACAGACAATTAAATAACTTTTAACAATAAAATCAGATGGACAATATTTCATTGTGAATGCACAACGACAAATAAATTAATCTTAATCTAGATATTTAGAGCACATTCCTTTGTTTTTGTATGTATGTATGTGTCAGTGGAGGATTCAGGCCTGGAGTGAAAACACATTGTTTCCCATGTGTTTTGAGCAGAAAGCAGAGCGTGTTCTGAGTCGTGTCCACAGACCTGGACCTGCGCCGCCAGCTGGATCTTCTCGGCCTCGGCTCGGCTCAGCTGAGACTCCAGATGGTCGCGCGTCGACTCCAGGATCCTGGAAAGCTCCTCCGTCGTCTTCACGGTGTCCTGCTGCGGCGGAGGAGAGGGAGGGAGACGACGGTGAGACGAGACGTTTAAAATGATGATTATTATTATTATTTTATATTTACATATTATATGTTTATTTTCAGTCTTCTTCACCCTTTCGAAGTCCAGGTGCTCGGCGAGCTTCGACGCCTCCTTCTCCTTGTGCGTGAGTTTGGCCACGAGTCGCTGCAAGAGAAGAAGAGAAACAAAGATCAGCCTCCTCGCGGGTGGGACCGGGTCTAACGTGTTGATTTTAGTTCCAGTAAATAATTCTTAAAGGTCCAGTGTGTAAAATGGGGGTCAAACCGAGATATCCAACGTTCAGATTCTAGTTTCCAGCGCTGTTGTGACCTGCACATTCACCACGCTATGAGATAATAACACAACGTTACCACACAGAGTTGTTTTAGAGGGAAATGCAGAGACTGTTGATGAAAAACTGTCCCTGAAGGCCACGTGCATCAGAGGTTTTGCATGAATTTAGCTCTACAACAACTCTGTGTGGTAACGTTGTGTTATTATCTCATAGCGTGGTGAATGTGCAGGTCACAACTTGTCCACCAGAGCGTTGTGGAGTTGTTGGATTGTGTATTTGATGAGTTTGATGAGGGAAACCAAGAAATCCCATGAGGCTCCGTAGCGTAGCTTGGAGCAGCTCACGGCTCTGCTCCGCCGTTCTAAAAACAGCTTGCACCGACAATTAAAGGTAACGAACCTACTGCTATGACTATAGGGGTTATGGCGATGGGCCAGTTTGCCAAAATGTTGAACTATTCCTTTTCGATGGCCAGCCCAGATGTTGGTGTTACCTGGCTGGAGGCAGGTGAACATCTACTCACGATGTTCTCTGCTTCGCTGTGGCTCAGCTTCTTCCTCAGGGCGTCTTTCTGCTCCGACCACAGCAGCGTCTCTCTCTGTGGAAACAAACCAAGCAAAAATGAAACGTGATGAATTGTCTTGAATCAAATCAAAACAAAAACCTCACATTTACAGATTAAGATTTATCAGAGAACTCATTTTGCATCTCTGTGTGACTGTTTTGTACCTCTTTGCTGTCATTTTCAGAGTCTCTGTGGACGTTTTTTTTGTCTCATGTGGTCATTTTCAGTGTCTCTGTCAGAATGTTGCTTCCGTTTATAGTGATGTTGTGCCTTTTTATGGTAATTTGTGTCTCTTTGACATCATTTTCTATCTGTTCATCAATAACCTGGGACTCTGTTGATGTTTGCCTGGTCTTTACGATACTTTTTGTGACTTTCAGTTGATGTTTTGCATCAGTTTCTGAATAAAAGGCCTCATCATTGCAGCTCGATCCAGTTAACTAAAAGCAGAAAACGTTTTTCTCACCAGCTGCTCAAGATGTTTCGTAATAAACCCTCACATGCACACAGGTTACAGATGACGGTGTGCTGCGTTTACCTCGTGCTGACTCCACTCCCTCAGCAGCTCCCTGAGGCTCTGGTTGGTGCTGTCGAACACCTCCATCTTCTCCATCAGCAGCTCCTGCTGTCGACCCAGAGAAGCCGCCTGCGGCTTCGACAGCCGCTTCTCCTGACGAGGAAAAAGAGAAGAAAAGAGCAGAACAAAGATTTATCCGGCCCTTGCCCCTTCTTATTTCTTACTTTTTGCCTTTTTGTCACACATAAATTACTTTTCCACACAGGGGCAGGTAGGTTTGGAGAGCTGTTTTTGCAGCTGATTCACCTTAGCGAGGCTGTCGATCGTTTCCTTCAGCGCTGTCAGCTGATTGGCCACCGCCACGCCGTCGATCTCCGCTTCCACCAGCGCCCGCAGCAGCACGCCGGTCTCTCTGGGTTGAGTCCCGAGGTCAGACCTGGAAGTAAAGATGGAGGAAAAATCTCACTTTTTGGTGATTTTATGGTAATTTCTGATAGTTTTGCTTCTATTTACATCCATTATTTTTATCTCTTTATCGATATTTTTGGCACTTTGTTGACGTCTGGCTGTATTTAAGATCATTTTGGCCTACAGCGTTTTTTATATTTCTTACTTCCTTAATCGACGGACGCCCTCTTGCTCTTGCAGCAGGATGCTGAGGCTGGTGGACGCCGCCGCCGCAGCCGCCGTCTCCTGTTCCTGCTCGTCTCCGTCGCCCTGACGTCCCGACTGTCGCTGCACCCGGCCTCTCTGCTCGTAAGACACAAACAAAACAAGCAGAACGCATGTTCAGCAAACACACAGAACGATGAAGGACGGCAGCAAACTTATGGTCGTCCTCCATGAAATGGGAGGACATAATACATATTAACTGCCTCTAAAGATAAATAGTGAAGTGTAAAGAGACCTGGCACTTGTATGAGCCCACATCTCTTCGGCAGGACAGTCGTCCAGGAGGAATCCACGGCGACCGAGCCTTTGTCTTGGCTGTGTCGACCTTCACCTGGGCGTCTTTGGTCCTGTTCTGCAGAAGGAGACAGATTCCACAGGTTAAACACATAAGACTCACTGCAGCATCCTCATTCTGAAGACAATAGTTTATTTAACTGTAATCTTTGTGAAAATTAGGTACCAATATGTTTCAGAGTTGCTTTGCATCTTTATGTGATTGTTTTGAGTCTTTCTATGGACGTTTTGTAGTTCTTTGTAGTCTTTTTTATATCAGTACAGTCATTTTAAAAGTCACTGTGGACGTTTTTTGTCTCTTTATGGTAACTTATATTATCTCTGTCACAGTTTTACCTCTAGTAATGGTGATTTTGTGCCTTTTTTCGGTAATTGGTGATCACTTTGCTTCCATTTGTGTCTCTTTATGGTCACTGAGTGTGCCTGTCATGGTTTTACTTCTACATATAGCAATTGTGTGTCTTCTTATGGTGATTTGTGATCATTTGATCCTATTTTTGCTTCTTTTACATCATTTTCTATCTCTTTATCAATATTTTGGGACTTTGTTGACGTTTGGCTGTATTTAAGATCATTTACATAACTTTTTGTTGATGTTTGGCACCAGTTGGTGATAGTTTTAACACTTTTTGTTTAGGTTTTGTGCCTGCTTTTGGTGTCATTTTTGTATGTCTCTTTCACAGTTTGTATCCTGTGACTCCCGTGGGCGTGTCACCGGTAATAGATAATCTCCTGTAGGTGCTGTAAACAAACAATCAGGTCACGTAAGTGTTGAATTTAACATGAACGACTGAATAAGTGCACGACGGATGTTTACAGTTTGATTGACAGGTTTATATCAGCAGTGTTAGTGAGCCATGGGTATTTCCAGGTGAATAAACCGGGGTAACAACCTGCGGGGTGCTGCTGCTGCTGGGGCTCCTCCTCATGTGAACATGTACAGGTGTGGTCTCCGGTACATGGACGTGAACCGGCGGCGGCGGCGGCGGCGTCCGAGGTGATGAATCCCGGGTTTTCATTCCTACGAGACGTTACAACAACATTTAAACCGTGTTTCGGGGTGGTTTAAACCGGACCAGAGCGGAATTAAGGCCGGACAGCGCATCGTTAGCTCGGCAAGTTACATGTTTCCTGACTGAGACAACAAATCTCGACTTTTGTCTGCTACTGCTGCTGCTGCGTAGCTCCGACGGTTGTTTGGATGTTTCGGACATACGAGCCCGCTGATTGGCTCGTTTGCAAGATCTCGCTCTGTGATTGGTGGAACCGAGTTTTCGATAAACGTCGCCGTAGTAACCATTGGTAGTAACCGGCGATGCTGCGTTCACGGGATGTCGGCAAAAAGCAGGAGAAAATACTCAAAGGCTTTGATTTTGTAGCAGTACCAAAAAATAAACATTAATCAGAAAATACACTTAAGCCATTTATTTTTACTTCTTATCTTTGCCGTTGTAAACGTTTGGATGGATAGATAACAAATAGAGTACATGAAGTGCTGCATAAAGACTGTAAACTGTTTACAACTTTATGTTTGTACATAACAACGATATAGACATGTGAAGGCATCACTTCTTTTTTCTCATATTGGCATTTTGTTAACTGTTTTCTTGTCTGTACAACATCTATTGCACACTGTCTGGGTGAGGGATCTCCTCTTTTGCTCACCCTGAGGTTTATCCAATTTTTTTCTCTATTAAAAGGGTTTTGGGGGAGTTTTTCCTCAGTTGATGTGGGGGTCTAAGGGCAGAGGATGTTGTTATGAAGCTATGTAAAGCCCTTGAAAAGGTATTTTGTTTCTTAATAAAAATGAAAAGACACAATCATTCCAGTATTCATAAGCACAACTTTTGACAACGCTGCAACTATTTTACATAAACATCTCATATCCTATTGGATTTATTTAAAAATTGACTGAAATAATACTAACAAGTTTTTTGACACTAATAGACCTCTATGACCATTACCCACACATTAATCAAAAATATTAGATAAATGAATGAATGAATGAACCACACAGAATCAAAGTAAAGTGTTTCTGTTTTTCTTATTGACAGTGGTTATTCCAATCCTGACCCTGTTGCAAGACAGGAAGCCAAGAGGCCATCACAAATAGTTGAAATGACAGTAAAGGTTTTGACCAGCAAATGGGTTTGTGTGCACACCACTTGCACCTTTTTTTCAAAACAATGTGATGGAAAACTTCAAGGCTTCATCTGGCCATCACTAGATGCAACAACAGCAATTTGTTGTAGTTACGCAGGGTTTTTCTAAGGATCGACAGAGATTACGCATTATAGTAGCAGGCATGTTCAAACCATTCCTCAAAGGGCTGTGTCATGGCTGCTGGTTTTTGTTCCAACCAACACAGTTTGACCAATCAACTCTCTGAAGACTGAGATCAGACGATTAAACTAGTCAAGTCTGGTGTGCTGCTGCTGCTTGGTTAGAACAAAAACTTGCAGCCCGACTGGCCCTTCCTGGAATAGTTTGAAGATGCCTGAGTTAATTGCTCTTTAGGGCCCCAACATCATGGTGGCCCTAAGCATTTGCTTAGTTTGCTTATTATGCCTTGGGTCGGCTCTGTTCACATGCAAACTATAAACTACAACTAATAATATGTGTATATAACTAATAGACGCCTCTCCCACTAGAGTAAACACCAATTCAATGGTTATGTAACCGCTTAAGTGTAGCTAATGTTCGCAGTTAGAACAAGAGGAAATGGTTGAGATGACTGCACTTCCTGTTTCTCTACGCGGCACTTCCGGTCATTAGCAGCTGCTAGCCGCTAACGCTCAATTCAACTCATCTGCGTGAATTAGCCGCGGTTTTATGGTCGCACACAAATCACCACGAGGTGGAAGCGGTATATATTTTCAGACGCCGATGTAATAAGTCTGATTAGTGTTGTGTTGATTGGTGCAACTTGTGCAACTGGTGCAAACATCGCCTGAGGTAAAAACAAAGCTGCTGGCTAGGCTAGTTAGCTTAGCATTAGCCGTCCCATGTGCGTGAGTTAGTTCAACAGCAGCAATGATGAGACGCGCTCAGCCGCAGAGCTTCATCACAATAACACAGTGCATCATCTCCTTTGTGCTGCTGCTCTGTTATCCCGCTGCATACCGGCTCGGTGAGGCGTGCTCTGCCGCCGCTGACCAGGTGGCAACCGGCGGAAGCACCAGCAGCTCCGAGTCCGACACCCTGCTGCTTCTGCTGTGCAGGGCGTGCGGACACGAGCTGGCGGTCGGAGCGGACATCCACTTCGTCCCCAGCCGGCTGGCGCTGTCCAGCCGCAACGACACGCTGCTGGTCGGCGGCCGAAGACGGGTAAACGTCCAGGTTTTTGAGAACCCGCACGGACACCGGTTCGAGGTGATCACGTTCAGAAAAGCGGACGTAACGCAGCACTGGCCGGCGGATAAACACTTCTCCTGGTTCCCCGGGTTCTCATGGACCGTGGCCACCTGTCCCCGGTGTAAAACTCATTTAGGTGGGTAAGAACCAGGGAAATAGTGACAAACATGATTAATAATAATAAATAAATAAGTAAATAGTCAACTTAAGTTTGGACACAGGTCTGTGCACTGGAGGTCAGTGGATACAAATATTATCACAAAGGAAACCACATGTTTCATCACAACATTGACAAAAGATTGATTTAATGACTAATGTGTTAAATCGCATGAATCATAAGATAAAAAGTGTCGGCACCTATTCAACTTTGAAGTCTGCATTTGTCAATAAGAAATCAGGGATTTTACTTTTTAAAATCAGATTTGAGGTCAACAAATCTGGAAATCTTATTTATGTTGTTATAATTGTGGAGCAAATCAAAATATAGAGAAAAAAATATTTATCAAGTTATATTTTTACACTACTATGAAGCAAATATAACTTCAAGCAATACAGCTGCACTATATTGCTTGAAGTTCACCAATAAATGTCATATGATTATTCAACTATGTTACTTGTTTTCAATATTTAAAAAAAATAAAATAAAATCCCAGATTCACAAATTGTGAAGATTGGATGTTTTCTTAGTTGAAAATCTGACCCTTGGATGGTTGTGTTGTAATATACAAAACTAAATTTCAACATATTTGTATACTAATGTAAACAAAACAATAAATCCTTTGAACTTTGTGCATAAGAAAATTAATTCTGGATCATTATTCTCTCACTTTATCAAAACCATACTTTTGTTATAGTCTGAATTTAGTTATAGTTAATGTTATTTGATCCAGAACTTTAAATTATGTCAAATAACACAAACCGACCCCACTTTTTCGAAACCATGTGCTATATTTAAATGTTTTTGTCTGGTTTCTAACTATTGTTGCTGTTTGTTTTGTTTCTCCCTCCAGGTTGGGCCTTCCAACCCAGCGACTGGCCGGACACCGTCACGAAAACCAGGTTCGAGTCCTCGGAGCGCACCTTCTTGGCTTTAATCACCCATCGACTGCTAAGAGAAGACTTTGCGTCGAGTTTGCTAATGACTCCGAAATCCTTCACGAGTTGATGGGATGGGACTATTACGAATGTTGGATTAATTCGCGTGCCTTTTACTGCTGCCTATTTTTATTAAAAAACAAAAATAAATAAATTTCTATGCATCGCCCTTTGGTTTGAAGACTCCCACACGTGTATACACAGTAAGTTTTATTATTGTAACAAAGCAAGTTGTACACCTCAAATTTAAAACAGTTTCTTTTCCCCCCAGCGGAAAAGGAGAGGGTGATTAAATGTAAATTCTATGAGATAACAGGTTTTTTTTATTGTTATTATTTTTAAACCCATGAAGCAGTGGGGGCCAAAATTTACAAGCTTGTTTTTTTTTTTCCATTTTGTTCTTTATTAAAAATGTCATTTCAAATCTCATGGATATCTGTAAAACAATACAATGAAAAGAAAAAAAAAAAAAAGTCCCATAGAAATGATGTCAAAATAACCACTCTCCCCAATAACCAACATAGTACGCCTGCCCCCTCCCCAGCTTTAGCTTACCCCACCCCCCCACCCCCACCCCCTAAACATTACAAGTCAAAGGAATGAGCTGGTACTCGTTAACCACATAGGGGAAAAATAACAGTTTTTTTCAAGGGATCAACGCCCCAACTGAAAAAAATAAAATAAAAAAAATTATATGGGAAAAAATAATAATATTGAGGTCTGCTAGCGCTAGGTCACTACACCATGGCTTTAGTCAATTTACCACACAACCTTAAACTGAAGGAATTCTGTGTGAACTGTCTTCAAATTCTACTCAGGATGCCGTGCTGATTCTATTTTTTATTTATTTTTTTTATTATTTTTGAGATGACCGGCTTGGGGATGGTACTCACAATTCAGGGCAAAGTGCCATTGGCCTTAGATGAAATCAAAGGAGAACATAACATGGCACCAACAGGTGAAGAGGCTTCAGAATGGAAAATGAAGCAAAACACACAATTTAAAAAAAGAAAGAAAAGAAAACAAAAGTAAAATAAAAAAGTAAAAAAAAAAAAAATTAAAACCTTTGCTCCCGAACATGAGTGGAAAAACCAAACAGGGAAATTGAAGGTTGAGGGTCTGGGTAGATGATGTTATGTCTTAGTCGTCTTCTCCTTCGTCGTCCTGTGAGGAGAAAACAAAAAAACATCAGTCTGCGAGAAAAACACAAAAACAAACTGTAAACAACAACAACTGTTTTCTTGACGTCATCCCTTTACCTCGCCATCTTCTCCATCGTCCTCCTCATCCTCCTCTCCATCTTCATCTCCCTCCTCATCAATGTCCTCCAGACCTTCCTCATCCTCTTCGTCGTCCTCACCTTCGCCCTCTTCGTCGTCCATGTCGGGAACCTGCGGAAAGCAAAAACGCACATTTCAGTTATTTATTTATTTCTCCGGTTATTATTACGGAGTACGGTTTTTACATCAGCTACTGGACGCAGTTTCTTGAACATCCACACCAATAACACTTCAAAGCACAAACAGATTAAATATGTCTGATTGCTGTTTGAAGAGGCATCTCGGGAAATAAACACATTGCAAGCATGAATACATTAAGCCGTTCTAATAAGCACCGATTTATTATTGCGCTGGTTGTTGAGAACGTACCAGGTAGTACTGCAGAGGGTTTGGCCAGATGTCGTCCTTGATGACCTCCCCTAGCTCGTCTGCACCGGCATCGGCGTGATCGGTGAACCAGGTGAAGAAGCTCTCGGGCTCTTCATGTTGCCTCTTCCTTCCTGCTTTGTTCTGTGTCTGACTGGAGCGCTTGGTCAGGTCCTACAAACACACACGCAGACAAAATGAAGTGATTACATGTAGAAAACTCACAATCAGGTTGTTGTTTTTTTTAAACTGCACACGCAAACACACCTTTCCTGATTTCCATTTAATTTCTGTCGACTTTGAAGATGGATCTCCGCTCTCGTTCAGATGGAACTCTTTGGAAAGTACTTTGTTTTCGAAGTACGGATTTTCGTCGAAATACTGCAGAGACAGAAACAGAAATGCATCAGTGTTAAAAAAAAGAAGGAGGGACAAGAAAACAGCTTGCATCTCACTGTGGCGTTTGTGTGCATGCAACAGCGCAATACTCACAAAATCTATTCTGTAGCCTGACTTGATGTCTTCAAACTCTGTCACCTCCACTCGGCTCAGGTAGTGAAGTGCTTCTTCATCTTCCTCCCCCAGTAGGGCAGATACTGCAGGGGAAACATGCGCATTTTTACAGACCGTACATCGACCCCAAAGTTTCTGGTTGCATATGATCGGACGATGAGAAAGAAATGCTGCTTGTGCCGATTTCTCACCTTGTGGATGGTTGACAAACGTGGTGACCCAGAAGTTTGGGATTTTGGCGATCAGTTCTGACCTCTTCTGAAAGAATGGCTGACGGAGTTTGTTGTATTTCTGTTCTACTTTGAGGATCTCCTCGCTGGCTTGCTCGTTCAACCTGGAGAGGCAGAAAAAAAACAAAACACAAAAATAATGAATTAATAAAAAAGTTTGGATTGTTATTTGAATTCTCTCTTGCGCATTATGTGGTGCACCATGGCAGTCTGGGATTACAGCATCTGATTTCACTATTTAGTTCCTCTTCCTTTACCACATCTTAGTTATCCAACACTTTCTCATGGACAGAAAGTTTCAGCTTAACGACAAAATGTGACATCCCAAATCTATCTTTTTAAAACAAATAGGTCTTACCTGTCAATTTCATTTTGAACTTCGTCAATGTGTTCAATAGCTTCTTGCTGCTCTTTTTCTGTTGGTGGGGGGAGAAAATAAAAAAAGAAATGTCACAAAATGCAAGTTGTAATTAGCAACAGTCAAGGGTGTATAAATATGTATACACATTATAAAAACATGAACGTATACAACAGTTCTGTGAAGATTTCACAATATTTTCTGATGCCAAACAAAAAAAAACAGACATACAAAAAACAAATTTTAATCTTTGTGTTTCTTTTGTTTTTTTAATCAGCGGAACTAAGTTTTAAGTTTCTAACTACTGAGGTCTGGTTATAGGTTTGTGTGGCTTTCTTTTTTTACACAATCATTTCCGTGTTCACAGTGAATAATCCACCATTACTTAGCAGTAAAGTAACAGTACTGATTAAGTCAGGATATCTATCCAGACTTTAACAAGTCGAGCTCCCCCGGAGGTTATTAAGGCAACGTGAGCGGCCAATAGCTGCAGCAGCTCCAGCTCTAGCGGTTCAGACACTCGCCGTTTCCTGCCGGCTGCTACCGACAAGGCCGCGTGGTTTAAATGTGGGACATCAGTCTGCACACACACACACTACACACACGCAGCCGCGATAACGTGAGAATGGCGTGGGATCCTGGGTCCCAGTTTCTTTTTGTTTGTTTTATAACTCACTATTCAAAGATAAATAAATAAGAAGCTAGTTTGACTGAATAGAAATGCGGGACTTGTGGATTTAAAAAGCAATCTTGGGTCCAGTATAACAAAACACAACGTCGTATGCTGAGCCCCGACACTGTCAACCCTCTTTACCCGTATGAATAGCGTGGGGTCCTGGGTCCCAGTTTTTTAAATACTAACTATTAATAAATAATTAAATAACTAGTTTAACTGAATAAAATGCAGGACTGGTGGATTTAAATGCACATTAGGTCCAATATAACAAAACACAACGTCGTCAGCTAGCGTTAGGTAACACTACAACAACAACAGTAGCGGCGCGCTAAGTGCTAATGCTACAATGCTAAATTGAAAGAGGGTTATCAACTAACTATTCCCGTGGTTATAACACATTACACAATATTAATTGGGGTAGGTTTGTGGTTGCTTTTTAAAATTTACATCAACGGGCGAAATAAGTGATAAATGATACATATTACGGCCATTCGGGGTCAGAAAACTGGCCACGCTGAAGATGCTAAATGAGCTAAGCTAACGTGGCCTCTGTGAACGGAACAACAGCAGCGGCGTGCTAATGCTAACGAGCTAGCTGCTGTTAGCGCAATGTGAACACACGCAGCAACCACAAAAGGAGCTCATTTTAGGGGTGGGGGCGTGAAGCAAAAAATCAATACAGCAGTGCATAAAATAATTATTAACACCAATGCATTCTCCCCTGCGGAAATTGCAAAATTATGTTAGAGAAAGAAGAAGAAAGTGAAAATGGCGGTGAACAGGAGGCCGCCATTCCTCCTCCCTCCCTCCTCCCCCCCCTCTTCTTCTTACCGGAGGTTTCGTCCGCTCCGTCATGGTTCGAGTTGAGCTCCTTTTTACTCACTTTTGCCGCCGAGGCCGACATGTTTTCGCAAGCTGGGGTAAACTTACAGACGTCTGAGAGAATAAGCTCGTAGCTTTGAATCTGGGTTTCTCCTCCCGAACAGGAGAACGTTAATTCGGCGTAAAGTTCTTCAGCGTGGAGAAGCCAACAACGTGCTGCTTTTCCACACACACACAATGATGTAGCTGCTGCCGACCGACCAACCGACCGAGGAGGAGCGCGAGCGAGGAAGTCACAGCAACCGCCGCTCACGCGCTCCTTTCATTACGAACGCGCCTCGCCGAATGGAGCAGTGAGACGGCGCTCCGCCTCTCAAAGTAGGTCTCAACCATAGGCTCCAATTTACTCATTTACTCCACTATCTCACCCCCAAAATGGACCAAACCTCGAATTATCACTCCTATCTATCCCACAAGTGATTTTTAAATTACTACGTATTTATTTATTTTATATTTATTTATTTTTTTAATTACGTTTATTCAGACAGACCAGGCCAAATGCTTCTGTTGAACCGACTCGCACTTGCGCACTTATAATTAAAGAAAAAAAAGATACCGAATGTCAGTTGAAGTTTGGTGTTAATTAGTCACAGTTTGACCCCAGACCGCTTGTTTGTTTGTTTTTTAAGTTTAAGTGTTGTTTATATGCTTTTATTTTTTGTTTTGTTTGTTTTGTGACACAGCGCTGTGTCCAGAGATCATGTTCAAGATTCAATATTCAAAGTGTTTATTGTCATTTGCACAGTAGGAAACATGTTTCCCCAACAATGAAGTTATTTCTTTGTTGTCACACAAATGCCAGCATAGAGATATAAAACCAAGTATGAAAATAGAAAGACAACTGAAGAACAACATAGCATAATAATAATACTACTACAAAAATTAACGAATAAAATGTAAACACAGATTGAGAAAAACAGTTGTAATTGTTAGTAAAAAAAAAATGTATTGCATGTGTATAACAATAAATAATGTGCAAACTGAGGGTGCTGTTACCCTGAACAAATCATAAAAGTACGATTGACAATAACAATCTATGGAATTTTACAGTCTTTAAAAGCTGTTTTCTCAAAAAGAGTTTTTCCTCAGACTCTGGGCTAGAAATCTCCACTCCAGCAGTACTTACAGACACCAAACCTTCCAGTTTTATTCCTGTCTATATTATGAAGGTTTTTACAGAGGGGTTTGTTGATGTATCATTCACAGCCTTATTTATACAACGTTTTATTCCAAAAAAACAGGTCAAAATATGATTTTTAAGGGCTGGTGACAGTATTTTCTCATTTACAAAGTGATAAAAAGAGATATCCACAATCCTCCTCTGTAAAAACTTCTGACTCTAATATGTCAATAAGATAAAACAAGAATTTTGAAAGTAGCTTTATCCATTGTTCAGATTTCTGTTCTGGAAATATATGCAAATTAGCGCATATTTAATTAGATATTGCCTCATTTACATATTTAAACCTAAAATTTGACAAAACTAAAAAAAAATATTTCTGTTAATGTAAGTGATAAGTTTCATGGTGACATGTGTAAGTAGAGCCGCAACAATTAATCGGTGAATCGAACAAAAATAGATTATTAAATTAATCGTTATGAAAAAAAGTCCAAATTCTCTGATTTCAGCTTCTTAAATGTGAATATTTCAGGTTTCTTTGTTGCTTTATGACGATAAACTGAGTCTCTCTTTGGTTTTTGAGGACGTCGTCTTGTGGTTTGAGAAACACTGATTGATGTATTTCAACATTTTTTTAACATTGTATTGACCAAACAACTAATGGATAAAGGAAATAGTCATTAGTTGCAGCCTTATCTGTATATCAGTTTAAATCTTTACCATATATTAAAGGGATAGTTCACCCAAAAATGTCAAATTTGACAAACTGGGAAGAGGAGCTTCCGCTACAAACAAGCTTGAAATATGGACTTATTTAATTTTTTTCAGGACAATTTCGCATTTTGGGGTCTTCAGTACAAGACGGACATTACATACGAGCAGCATGGAGGTATTTGGATGTTTTTTCTGTCTTTTTGTTACGAAGACAGTTGGTGTCCATTTGCAACCGTTATATGGACATGCACTGCTACGCCGAGACCCCCTGTAACTCAGAGAAGCCACGGAGGATCTGAAACTTCTCCCAGCCCTTAGTCCACACATGAGGGTGAGTAAATAATGAGTGAAATTTCATTTTTGGGTGAACTATCCCTTTAATGTTTCTCTTTCTCTCTCTTGTCCGGGCAGGTTGAATAAATCTGCTAAATGCTGCAGGCTGCTCCGAGCCTTGTCCCGGAGAGGAGGAGCAGCAGCAGCAGCAGCAGCAGCAGCAGCTCTGTGTTTGTCTTTTTTGGTTGGTGACAGCACAGGAACATGTGGTCCTGCAGCGGCCAATACCGAAGCCCAGAGCAGGCAATCAGCACGAGTCAGACTAGAGCAGCAGCAGCAGCAAGAGGAGCAGCTTTACTGGCGCTGGAGAAGAAGAAGTCTGCCATCCCCCTGCAGAGAGAAACCCCTCCCTCCCTCCTCACCTAAAAGAGAGGAGAGGAGGGATTTGGTTACAGAGCAGAGGAGGATGAGGAGGATGCAGCGTGAAGGGGATGTTGCAGAGGAGGCTGCAGGGAGGAGGCAACAACAAACAGGAGGAGGAGGAGGACAGGCTGCAGCAGCGTGAGGAGGATCCAGGTCTCAAGATGTAGGCGCTGCATCAGTAGAAGAAGAAGAGCCTCTCGGTCAGAGTGCGTGTGTGTGTGTGTGTGTGTGTCTGTCTTGAGTGTGTGTTGTGCTTCAAGGATAGTGAAGGTGGAGAGGCGCAACCTGAGAAACCCCCGCCGCTCCTCCTCCTCTTCCTCTTCCTCCTCCTCCTCCTCCTCCACTTCCACCTCCACAGAGGATGAATTAGTCCTTATTCAGCAGCAGCACGGAGCGAGAGCATCACTCTGAGGTTAGTGAAGCGCAAAGTCATAGCTCTTCCTGTCTCCAGCTGATCCGAACATGCTGTTCTCACTCCAGTCCTGCTGCTCCCTCTCTTTGGCACTTGTTTATTTATTTATTTATTTATTTATTGTTGAGCTCCCATAAGGAAACTGAGTGGTGAATGTGTGACAGATCGCTGTTGCTGTTGCCACTTCTTGTTATTATGGTCAACTAAAAATGCCTGCGTTGTCACTTCTCTTTCTGTGTATGTTTTTGTTTTGTTTTGTTTTGTTTTGTTTGTGAGAGTAAAAAAGAAAAAAGAGGTGATGAAGTGAGCCGTCTTGTCTCCTGATGTGATGTCGTTATCCAGGATCAGATGTTGTCCACAGCTCAACAGATGCTGCAGGATAGCCGCTCCAAGATCGAGCTGATCCGACTGCAGATTATCAAAGTCACCCAGGCTGGCAGCAGCAGCGGCAGCGGCGGCATTGGCGGCGGCGGCATTGGCGGTGGCGGTATTGGCGGTGATGATGGTGGCGACCGTAACAGCTCCACTCACAGAGGTCAGACTCTTTACTCTCTCATAAGGTCAGAGAACGATGCTCTGGATGCACGAGGTTTATTCCACACTACATTTATTTACCTGTGATGTACAATTAGAGAATCGACCAATCACTGAGCTTCTATAGGGCGTCAATTAGATCAATGGTTCTCAAAGTGGGGTCCGGGGACCCTCCAGGGGTCCTTCAGACAGTCCAAGGGGGTCCTCAACTTTTTCTTGAAATGTCACCAGTTTTTTCTGGAATTGTAAAAGAAAAATTTAAGAATTAGAAATTATTAGTATTTATTTATTTATTTTTAGAAATTTTTACCACTTTTTCTAGAATTTTTTTTTAAACTTTTTTTTTGAGAAGATGTACCACTTTTTCCTAGAATTGTTTTTGAGAAATTCTACCACTTTTTTCTACATAATTTGACCTTTTACAAATGAATAATACAAATGAAACAATAGTTAAGTCACAGTTTATTTATAAAGCACATTTAAAAACAACCTCAGTCGACCAAAGTGCTGTCCAGTTATAAAAACAATACAATATAGTTAATCATGGACACTCTAAAAACAATACAAGGAATAATATGAACTCAATAGATATAAATAAATAATACAAATAGGGCACAAGTTTAATTTGTTATTGAACCATTCAAAAAAAAAATGTAGTAGTTGCTGGAAATTCCTCTGGCAAAGGAATCACTGAGTCGTGGATATTGATAACCGATTGTATCTATCACTTCCTGCAGAGTCTGCATGTATAAAAACCACGTGTTTTTTTCCTACGTGGAAAAAAAAACCCTGTTAAAGTCGCTTCAATGTGACGTTATCTTGCTTCTTTCCTGCTGATGTTAATCCAGATGTGAAACTTATTTGCAAAATGAATGATTTTAGGTTTTAAAAGTTGAGATCCTGTTTTTAAGATGGAGGTCTGCTGATTTTTTTTAGTTTCAGTTTAACTTTAATGTCCTAAAACCTGCATTTTCTATGAACAAGTACAGCTTATTTACTTATTTATTTGTTCATAGAAGGTCACGTTCAGAGACGCAGAGTAACGGGACAGCAGGATATTTCAGATCTATCAGCGCTGGTATCAGGAGCCACGTTGGTTGAGC